>MU134325.1:241945-262362 GCA_015039355.1 Ramaria rubella
GAATCGTAAAACAATATACATGAAGCAACTGAAGGGGTACGTGATCCATGGGAAGGAACATATGGTCTGCCAGTTGAATCATGCCATCTACAGCCTCAAACAGGCTGGCTGTGAATGGTACAAACTTTTCTGTGATGCTATGCACAGTTTTGGCTTCATGCAGTGTCAAGTTGAGCATGCCATCTTCTATAACAAAGATACCATTATTGTAGCTGTTGACGTTGATGACCTCACCATGGTTGGTAACACGAAGCAGATCATACAAAGCTTCAAAACACAACTGTGGAGCAGGTTTAAAATTAAAGACCTTGGTGATCTACATTGCCTACTAGGGATGAAAGTGAAAAGGAATCGAGAAGCATGTACTATTGCATTTTCACAACGGGCATACAAGGATACTCAAACATTTTGGCCTGCAAGACGCAAAGCCATTAACAACCCCACTGGATCTGCATCACAGGCTGATTATACAACAATGCCCTAGCACACCGCGTCAATACGAGGAGATGAAAGACATACCGTACCACGAGGCTATAGGCTCGTTGATGTATGCAGCACTCAGAACTTGTGCTGACATAGCCTTTTCTGTCTCACTTCTCTCTCAATTCATGCAGATCCCTGGAAAAGCACACTGGGAGGCCATCAAGAGGGTGTTCCATTATCTGGGAGGCACAGAGGAATATCAGCTAATCATTGGTGACGCTGACAGGAAGAATCAAGGAATAAAGGCCTATTCGGATGCCGATTAGGGCTCCCAAGAGCATCGCCACTAGATCTCAGGGTACACCTTCACAATCGATGGTGGTGCGATTTCATGGAGTTCGAGAAAACAATCTATTGTTGCATTATCAACAACTGAAGCTGAATATATAGCAGCAACACATGCAACAAAGGAAGCATTATGTATTTGAACATTCCTGGCCAAAATTGAATGCCCTCTATCCAAACCTATCACACTCTTTTGCAACAATCAGTCTGTGATTTATGTGTCAATGTTACGGACTGAATCAGACGTAGGTCTGATTTGGTCAGAACTCTCCTTGACTGAAATTGGAAAGTCATGATATTTGGAAATGCGTGGAATATTGGATGACTTGGAAGTTGGAGATCCGAAGCTGATCTATACAGGCATTGGCTTCAACTTATGGGTTGCGCCCTCTTGGATTTCTAGTGCCCTAATATTTCAGACTTGAAGACTGGACGGGATTATCGGAGTTCTGATGGTTGGGTCTATTCGGCAAAGATCAGTGACAAACAGTAAGTTGAGACTTATCGGAGACGAGCGGGAGATTTCAGAGATTTGGGGTTCAGAATAATCAATGTGGAAAAGGAATAGCGCTGGCGATAACTGAATGTCGAGTGGGTCTTTAGCTTTACAAGAAAGCGAGTGCAATCAAAAATGTATTTTCAGAATGTCAGAGATGTCGGAGTCAGAAATAATTGGAAGACTGATATAATGATCGGAGGTGTAAGGGCTTTGATGCAGATAGGGTTTGGCATGATGGAGAGTAATATAAAAGATATAATATATAGAAGGTTTGACAAGATATATCAAGTATAATGAGATAACAGGTTTAATGAGATATACAAGCTAAAGAAAGCTTGAACAAAAATAAAAGTGTATTTAAAGAAATATGTGGAATTCCGGAAATCGGAAATGAAGAGATAAGGGTGTGTGATATGGGGTTCCAAAATTGGAGTGAGTATGGAGATTGAGATAGAATGTATGGGGATAAGATCGAGATGGATCGTGACTAAGAATAATAAAATGGGGGTATATCAGAAATAGGCAGAAAAAGACTTATTGAGATATGGAAAATGTCGGAATAACGGAAGCTGGGTCTGGGATCTAACAGTCAAAGAATGACTCATTTTGCAAACATACAAAACACATTGATATCTGCTACCATTTTATCTGTGACGCTATTCGAAGAGGTCTTATCAACATACAATATTGCCCTACCAAAGTTATGATAGCAGACCTTTTCACAAAGGCACTTCCATGCGCGAAGGTGGAGGTTTTGAGTGCAATGTTGGGGTTGTGTTCGGCTTAAGGGGGAGTGTTGACATGAGGGGGCGTATCTAAGAGGAGTAAGCCTAGAATGCATGGCTCCCGATATCAATTGTGGTCATTACTGACTGTACCCCCTTTAGTTAGATTAGACGTACCCTCAGTGAACCTGTCCATTCACTGAGGTACGTATCGCTATTTGCATTCACAAACACATGAACTCACTTGTACTTTAGCTCTCTTTCATTAGATAGCTATAAATACACCTAGTGAACCTGTCCGTTCACTGAGCTCTCTTTCATTAGTTGCTACAGGTGTGGGGTCCGCTGTGAGGATGCTGTGTAGGGGAACCAGGAGCTGTATAAAGTGCCACATGACTGATGTTCAGTGATGTTCAGAATGCTGACTCGGTGTAGACTCGTGACCAGCCTCTTGTGACTTTGTGGCAGGCTTACATCATCAGAGAGACTGGGAGAACTGGTCTGGATTTGCCATATGACCACATCCGGTGTCGTCTGAGCCCCAGTGGTCAGCGATGATTGTGACAAAGCAGGCTCTGCACAGGCTGCTCGTCAAGCACAATGTCTCACAGTCAAACCACATTTGCTTGGCTTCAAGTTACTCTAGTCTAGGCAGATTTGAACTTAATAAACAGGGCTATGGCTGGGGATGACAATAAAAACCTCTTTGAGAAATGGAGGTAAAAAATGCTACTTGATTACAAATGCCTGCACCATCCTAGTTTCCCACACACATTCTCGACAGGCTGAAGACTTGAAAGCACAGGAATGCATGGTGCAACTTGTATATGCAGCCCTGTTTATTAAGTTCAAATATGCCTAGACTATGAGAGTAATTTGAAGCTGAGTGAATGTTGTTTGACTGCAAGATGTTGTGCTCAATGAGCAGCCTGCGCAGGGCCTGCTTTGTCATGATCATCACTGACCACTGGGGCTCGGATGATGCCGGATATGGTCATATGGTAAATCCAGACCAGTTTTCCCAGTCTCTCTGATGACATAAGCCTGCCACAAAGTTACGAGAGGCTGGTCATGAGTCTAGACTCGGTGAAATGAACAGGTTTCTAGTTTTTATTGGAACAGGCTGTCTGTCTTGGAAAAACAAGAGAAAAAAACACAAAACAAAAAAAAATTGGCATTTGGATACAAATGGTCAAAAAATCCATGGGATGTGCTCAGATGAGCTCAGATGGAATCTGAGCTGTCATCTCTGATCCTACCAGCTGAGCCTACACCTGAGGCACTTCTTGCTGGGCATTATCATTCAATGTTCGGGACTGATATAATTATCACCAAAATATCATATATATTAAAGTAGCATAGTGGGTCCGTGGGCGCTTTTAGGCACTGAAAACCCAGAAAACCACACGCATTGTCAGGCTTGGTCAGCTGGGAGTTTGAAAAGCTGCTCATCAGCCCCAGAGCTGCCCCAATACAATCAGGAAAAATGTAGGAAAAAGTCTGGGAGGGCCCTGGTAGCCTGATCCTTACCCTGGGAAAAAAAATGACAATTGTAAAACTGTCTCTTCACATGCAAGTTTAGGGTTAGGGTTTTGAGTCCTGGACTGCTTTCAGGCATAAAAAAAGCACCTTCTGATTGAATCAGACAATAATCTGTGTATCAGACAATCCTATTGTGAATAAAACTATCTAGCTCTAAAATAGACAATCCAACTCCTACTTAAACAATCCAAATTATTCTGAATCAGATATTGCAACTCTGAACCAGCTGTCTAATTCCATATCAGACAATCAGAAACTAAAATATCAAATATGCCTTTAAATTGGCCAATCTGACTCAAACTCCACCAATCCAATTCTAATCCACCTCTGAGCCAGTCAACCTGATTTGGATCAGATCTGATTCAATCTGAACTGGGCAATTTGAGCTGGACAGATTATCAAAGTCTGATTCAAACTGAATTGGAAACTTCCATGTTTGAATCAAGCAATTAAATCCAATTTGAAATATCAAACTGACCTGGATCATCTGTATCCAAAACATGGAATGCAAATCATCAGACAAAAGGAATATCCTTTTGATTATGGTTTTAGTGACCATTGCAAAAACTACTCAAAACTCAAAACACAACATTTTCACCTGGTTTTTGATGCTGGGTTCAATATCAGTTTCAATTTTCATGCTTGGCCAGCATGACAACATTGGGTCATAAATATTCAGCTAACATAGAATTACATATGGGAATTAGTCAGACGATTATACAGCTACTGGGAAAAATAAAGACTACTTATTTATGCATTTCCATATCACAGGATGAATATGGAGGCCAGAAGAAAAGTCCCAGTATCACATGTTGGACCTCAGACCTGCTGACTATCACAACATTTCTGTAATGAAGATAATGTGTGATCACAAAGCATCCTGAGAGTCAAGCCAAGATCATAGCGTGAGAGTCATTTTATGTACTAAGGAACAAACAATGTGAAGAAAGCAGTTCAAAACCATGCAATTACTGGGGATATCAGTGCAAAACAGTTTTGCATATTTTTCATGGATTCACCACAATTAAAAACAACTATTAAAATAGCCATCATCTGTCATATCCCCTATTTCTTTGTTCCCTTGATACTTCTTCATAACATTGATCCTGGTCAAGGACCATGCACATGTCTTTGCTTGGTTGATATGACAAACAGAGTCCTTCATGTTAGAATCCTGACTGGTGCCTGTTCTGGACAAAGTGCTTCCATTCCTTGCAAGACTATAACTACCAACCCAGAAGAAATGAACTTTGTGTTGCATAGATGACAGTTTTCAGTTTGACCTACTTTTTCAATGTAACAAGTCAAAGGGTCAATCTCTGGGAACCATTGGAAGACTTGCTGTGTTTGGTCATGGTCAGTTTGATGTTGCAGTCTCTTGGGGAACCAACTGGAGCAGAGTCAAATGCATTCTCAATGAAAGTGCTGTGACAAAAAACAATAAAGATATTCTGCTTCATCCATCTTGAGTAAGTGTTTCAGTCTGGATCAGAGATGGAGGCATTACTTACACTCTGATAGACTGTTGTGTTTGGAAAATATAGAAAATGTAGTCATGTGAAATTTAATTTTAAATATGTATATAAAATTTTATGTCATTCTGCATTGAAAACCACCATTGCCTGAGTGGGGTGCCGTGCGGAGCACAGGTTACCCTTCTAGTCTATATATTAAAGTGCAATGGTGGGTGGTAGGCACTTTTTAGGCCACCCGTGATTTGTCATGATTTGTCAGCTCAAAAGTTGGATCCTGAGCCCCACAGCAGCCCAAATAATGTCCAGAGAAATATAGGAAAAATCAAGGAGGCTTCTGGGACATCCCTGGCACTTGCCTGAGCCTTTCCCCAAGAAAATAACAATAATTCCAAGGAAGTGTCTTCCAGGCAAGTTTAGGGTAAGGGTTTGGTGTCCTGAGGCAGCCTGGAGTGTCAGAATAAAAACAGATGAGAATCTGAATGAATCAGACAATAATCTATCTGAATCAGTGAATCAGAACCTGAACAAGCTGAATTCAAATCAGATTGATCTCAACTCTGAACTGGCCAATCCAACTCCAAACTGCTTCTGAAAGGGACAATCTAACTCTGAATAAGATTAATCCAACTCTAAACTGGCCAATCTGATGAACCAGCTAATCTGACTCTGAACCACTGCAGCCAATCTGATTCCAAATCCAACAATCCAACTCCAAACCAGCTAATCTGATCCTGAACTGGCCAACCCAATTCTGAACTAACCAGTCTGATGCTGATCTTGCTGGTGCAACTCAAACAGGTCAATCTGACTTCATACTGGCCTGATGATCCAATTATGAATCAGACCATCTAACTCCAAACCAACCAAAATGACTCTGAACTGGCCAATTGAATTCTGAGTCATGGAATCCACTTCTGAACTGGCTAGATTATATGACTTGGCATCAGACAATCAGAATAACTGTTGCTTTATATCAGTGTTGATATGGTGTAAGTGCAAGGGCATGTGCACAAGGGACATGTGAGATGCCTCTAATCCTAAGTCTACAAAATTTACATGAGCTATTTACTTACTGCACATACAGGTGATAGGCACCTATAAGATAACAGTTTGACACTATCTACAAATCAGACTAGGGCATTGCATGAGTAACGGTTACTGTAACACCATACTGTCAGGGTATCTGAATTTCTCCTTGGGTGGAAATATTGGATATTGGAATTTGGAGAATCTGGAGATGTTGGAAGACTTGGAGAACTGAAAGGACTAGAGATGGGAATACATGGGTGTCAGCTTCAACTTATGGGGTTGCACCCTCTTGGATTTCTGGTGCCCTGGTATTTCAGACTTCTTGACAAGTCAGAATTTAAAATATTGTTTTAGTCAGATCTGTATAGAGATCAATGATAAGATGGATGAGTCAAGACTTAACTGAGCATACAGAAGAATGCAGAATATTTGGAGATGCAGAATAATCAATGTGGAAGAAAGAGAAGTAATGATAAATCAATATTGAGGGAGGATGGTGCTTTGTGGGAAAGCAGAATCAACCAAGGAGTGGAATTTGGAAATTGGAAGTAGGATAGGAGTAATTGGAAAGTATCTGATTGAGATGTCAAGATAATGATCAATTGTATACATGCATTTGGAGCATTATACATAGTGTAGCATCAGAACTACAAATGACATAAGGAAGAACAATCAGAATAATCAATATACAATCTAAAGAAAAGCTTAGATAGAGAAGCATATTTAAAGGAATATGTGGAATTCCAAATCAGGAACAGAAAAGGTAAGGATATGTGATATGTAATACTGAAATGGAGCAAATATGGAATCAGGGTAAAACCTATGGGTATAAGATTGAAGATGGATCTTGACTAAGAATGTTCAAATGTGGTTATATCAGAATAATCAGAAAAAGAGGTTTATTGGAAATGCAGAAAATTGGAGGACAGATCTGGGTTCTAACACATACCTGTACTCTTGAAAAAAATGGTGAGTATACCTGTGACAAATATGCAGATACCTGCTGGTATCTGTGGCTATCTGTGAGAAATGGGGAGTACAGGTATGTTTGGTGACTCACATTCCCACAGAGATGAGATGGTATCCAAGAGTATGGGTATGTACATGTGTACATGAAAGGGGCCCTAAATCAGACTGCATGGTGCTCACTGATATCCACCAACCAAACCAACATGATAGCTAAGCATGACTCACACAGCAGATATGTGTCTGTGTTACAGCTAAAGAGAGGAAAGTAAGTGGGAAGTGTCATGCTGCATACTCCCCTGGAGTCCAGCATGATGTAGAATAGAGCATAGGTGTCAGCATATGGCCAAATCAGGCCAATATATGTTCCCCTTGCAGTAAGGCTGGTTACAGGTCACATAGGTTTTACCTGCAGATACCTATATTCATACCCAGGAGTAATTTAGTTGCTGGGTCAGCCTCCTGTTTAATTAAATATATATTATCCGTTTACAGAACCCAACCAGCCAAAATAAACACAAATAAAAATCACCCACAGGTCATACAGATATGGGTACCCAGCACTTATTTAAGTGCCAGGTCATGATCTGACCCAAGGGTTCTCACATACCCTTACCCACAGGTCTAAACAATTGAGAGCCTTAGTGTGGTGGAACACCATCATTTGAGGCAGAGCTTGCAAGTACAAGTGACCAGTCCAAAAACGTGACTCAGAAAATCCAGTCAGAATCAGACCATCTGTCTCCAAATTGAACACTCTGATTCTGAACTTGACAGTCCAACTCCCATGTGAACAATCCAACTGGCAACTCTGAACCAGACAATCCAAGTCCACTTCAAACAATCCAACTCAAAAAAAGACAGTCTGAAATTTGAATCCAACTATCCAAGTCACAATCCAAGACACTGTTGGAATAGACCTGTGAGTCCCTATGTTTGGTCTTTGTCAATTCTATGTCACAGTCTCTTGGGGAACCAATTAGAAAAGATTACATCTGCTTCTCAATGAATATTGTATATAAAGATGTTCTGCTTCATCCATCTTAAGTAAGTGACTTGATATGATATGGCACTATGGCTGACAGAGTGTTGATATAGGAAAATGTAGAAAGAAAAAACCAAGTGTTAGTAAGGCCATATAGAATGTGATTTTATATGCAGAAAAAATACTGAGCTTTAGCGAGGCCATGTAGCTGTGTGAGAATATAATTTTCACTATGTAAAAATCCATCAAATTCTAAACGGGGTGCCGTGTGAAGCACGGGTTACTCATCTTGTCTATATAGTAAATGTCAATGGTGGGTCCGTGGGCGTACACTGACTCATGCTGAGTAAGATGCTTGGTCAGCCAAATAAATGCTCCAGAGCACCCCAATTAAATCCAGAAAAATACATAAAAAATCAGGGAGGCTACTGGAACCTCCCTGGCACTTGCCTGAACCTCACCCTGAGAAAATAACAATAATAACACAACAGTGCCTTCCCAGTAACTTTAGGGTTAGGGTTTCTGGTCCTGAGACTTCCTGGGCAGCCTTGAGTGTCAAAATAAATAGTTTCCCATTTGAGAATCTGACTTAGAGATTCCAAATCTGAATTCAATGAGCCAAATCCAAAAATATGAACTGGACAGTGCATATCTAAACCAGCCAATCCAATCCTGCATTGGACAATCCAACTTCCAAATGGCCAAACTAATTTTGAACCAGCCAATCTATGATTCAAAAAATCTGACTTGAACCAGATACTCCAAATATGAACTGGACAGATTATCTAAATTTGAACCTGCCAATCCAACTCCAAACAGGCCACTTCAATTCTGGCAATCCAATGCCAAATCAGATAAAACTGACTCTGAACTGACCAATCCAATTATGAATAGGACAATCTGACTCTGAACTGGCTGATTGGCCAATCCATGTCTGAATCCACCAACCTATGTCTAAATCAGACAATCTAACTCCAAACCGGACAATGTGACTCCAAATCAGCCAATCCAACTCTGGACCAGCAAATTTGAGGCTTGAGTCTGGACTGTCTGATTCTGAATCAAACAATCTGAATGCAAATCAGATGATCAGACATAGAATTTTGATTCCATATTGAACAATCTTACTCCAAACTGGACAGATTATCCAACTCTCAGACAATCCAACTCCAAACCAGTTGTCAATCTGATTCTGAACCAGACAATTACAAACTGGCCAATTAAATTCAAATCAGACAATCCAACTCCAAAATGAACAAATTATTCAACTCCAGACCAGCCAATGCTATTCTGAACTGGACAATCTAACTCCAAACCAGCTATAACCCAAATTGGACATTACAACTCAGACTGGGCCAATTTTATATCAAAGCAGATGATCTGACTCCAAGTCCACCAATCTGAGAACTGGACAATCCAATTCTTGGATAATCTGACTCCAACTTCATCAATCCAACTCTGAAGTGGCCAATATGATTCTGAATTGGGAGATGTAACTCTAATCTGACTCTGAATCATCCAATCTGATTGAATTGGTCAGTCTGACTGCAATGAGACAATCCAAGTTCAAACCAGCCAATCTGATTCTAAATCAGACAATCCAACTCTGAACCAGCCAATCTGAGTCTAAATTGGACTGTCTGATTTTGAATAAAATAATCCAGTGAACTGGACAATCCAAGACTCCCAAGTTATTCAAACCAATGAATGTGATTCCTAATTGGATTGCCTGATTCTGAATCAAACAATTTGACTTTGGATTGGGCAATCAGATTCTGAATTGGACAGTCTGATTTTCAAACAATCTGACAACATCTGGCCAAACTGATTCTGAATCAACTTGAAATTGAATGATCCAACTGAACTATCTGCTCTGATTCTGAATCTGACAATCTGACTCCAATCTGGCCAATCTGATTCTAAAGCAGCCAATCCAACTCTGATCAATATGATATGACCATGAACCACCCACTCTGACTCTGAACTGGCAGATCCAATGCTCATTTGACCCTGAACCAGCCAATCCAATTCTGAATCTGACATGAACTGGACAACCTGAATTATTCTGATTCAAGCAAACTCCAGGTGGATAATCTGACTCTGAATTAGACTATGCAGGTCCAAATCAGGCAATATTAGAGTGTCTGATTTGAACAATCTAAATCCGAATTGAAAAAACCATGTCTGGTTCAAAAATCACAAACAGGAAAATCTGTGTACAAAATCAGGGATGCAAATTATTGGACATATTGCTGACTTTTTGATAGAACAATGCAAAAAACTGATGAGTGTTAGTGAGGCCATGTGACATGTAGAATTCACTATGTAATAAAAATACAAGCATTGGCAAATATAGAAATCCACTGAAGTCATAATGGAGTGCCATGTGTAGCACTGGTCACTCAACCTCAATGAAGGTGCTGTGACAACAAATATCACAGCAGTTTGCATAAGTTAAGGTGCCAGCTCAAACCTGGTCCCTAAGCAAATTTTGTAAAGATTAGTAGCTATGGCATTGAGTTTATCAGATGATAAAAAAATGTATAGCATATAATTATGGCATAATTAGTGACAAAAATACTATCTAAGAAAGAAAATAATTGGAACCATTTTTCATTTCATCTGCCTCTCTCACTCTGAGTCTGGTGGAGAACTGAAAAATATAAGCTCCAAAGCTTTGTATTTTTAGTTGGTATTATAGCCACTAATTATGTACTATACATCTTTTGAGTATCTGATAAACTCATTGCCATAGCTAATAATCTTTCCAAAATGGCCTGGGTTCAAATTTTCAGCTGGTGCCTTAAATTATGCAAACTGCTGTAAGGATGTTCTGGCCCATCCACCAAAGTAAGTATTTGTATTGCTAACTTTGATAAGTAGCACATTGACTATGGACAACTTAACAAAATGGCTGTTTGCAATAATGTAATTTAAAATGTGTAGCCATGTAGAGATATTGTTAATTTTGAATATATTCAGAACCAGCAAATGCCTAATGGGGTGCCCGTGCATAGCACGGGTTACTCACCTAGTCTCTTGGAAAGATAAACCCCTCTGAAAGAAAACAGTCGGCAGTGGCGAATTGCGGTTACGTAATACGCCTCCCCCCATTCAACTTTCAAGCGCCTTAGGTAATGTTCCCGCGCGTCGTGAAAGTTGAACGGTCAAGTACCTCACGTGACCTTATGCGATCTGAAACTACGTGTGCGCGATGGACCAACCAGCACGTATTTGCAGCAACTCCTCCTGCAAGGCGGCTCTTCCCCCAGTGGACATTTACAAATGGAAAGTATGTAACAAACATCGAGAAGCGGCCAGGAATTACAAAAAGAAAAGGGCAATTCAGGAGGTAATGTTCCCGCGCATCGTGAAAGTTGAACGGTCAAGTACCTTTGCGTGACCTTGTGCAACGCCAGGTGCCCATGTTCACTTCCACCCACTTTTGTACACATAGAGCAGCAGTTCAGAAGAATGATTAGATGTATAAACAAATAGGGGAAGAGCCGCCTTGCAGGAGGAGTTGCTGCAAATACGTGCCGGTTGGTCCATCGCGCACACGTAGTTTCAGATCGCATAAGGTCACGTGAGGTACTTGACCGTTCAACTTTCACGACGCGCGGGAACATTACCTAAGGCGCTTGAAAGTTGAATGGGGGGAGACGTAGGGTTGTTGTTCTCTACGCCTGCTGGCTAATATCGAAATAACTCGTGGCTATTGCTTCATTAAATGATTTGCCCTCAGACATGGAATGTGAACTCTTCCGCATTCCGCTTCAAACCCATTGTTTCGCGTCAGACCTGCCACATGAGATGTTAGCCACCCTACGGTCCCTACCCGAGTTCAGATATCCTCAAGTTGTTCTACTACCCCAATCACCAAGTACTCTCAGGCTTATCTCTATCATGAAGCTCATTTTCTCTCTGATATTTGGCCTGTTCCTTAGTGTGTCTTCACTACCTATAATCCGCCAGGATAACACTGGCACCGTCTTAGCCGATTCAAACGGTTTAGCATTTCCACCAGCTCTTGAATCAGCACTCGAATATATGGAGGGATCCAACACAGTCACGAATATGGATGTTGAGCGATTCACCAATCCTAGCCCCGACACTTTAGGCAAGCCAGTGATCTTGGGAAAAACAACAGTTTCTACAACGCAACAGATACATGAAATTTCTGCATCTGTGCTTCCCTCCAAGAGTGATACTTTGGCTGTGACACCCACCTCACCATTTGACTCTGATCTGACGCCCTCTAAGAGTGACTCCCCTAATGTGACGCCCAGTTCCCCACTTGACTCCACCGGACGTCGGATAGTTCCTGTGTTGGCCATCGTCATCTGCATCTTCGCGGGCATATTTATAGGCCTGGTCAGTGGTTTTATCTGGGTCATCTCTCGGGGTGGGAGGGAACCCGCTCCAACCGATGATATCGAGAAGGCCTTCTCAACGACTTCCATTAGTCTAATAATTCCAACCGTACAACTCCCAACTGTACAAGACACACCCTCGCAAGAGGTTATTCCGCCCGTAGCTAACAAACTGGAAAATCTCATGCCTATCACAGAAGCACCATTACCTCGTGCACCACCTGCCAGACGCTTCAAGCGCTATAGTTCTGGAAACGTATCCTTGAGAGGAGGTGAAGGCCCCAGAAACCCAACCGATAGGCATCGCGCTCCGCAAACACGCAAGCCATCCCCGCTTCGCCATGTTTACTCAGCTTCTTCAGAAAGCATCTCAGAGAGTTACACCGAATGCACATCTCCGTGCCCTTCCCTGTACCCTGACTCAATGGCATACCTCTGCTCCGACGGCTCGCCCTCCACTATCGACTTACCCCCTACACCCAATCTCGACGACATAGCTGTTCGAAGGGAGCTATTTGATCTTGACGATCCGTTTGCATGCCATTTTCCCTGCTCCACGACCCCAATAAACAGCCTTCCTGAGGATGTCGTGTGCATCATAGAACCAGAAGAAACGGAAGGCTATGACGCTTGTTGGATAATTGGTGAATACTCAGAGGACGAAAGTTGTGATGAAGACGGCGACAGTGAGCGTGCTTACAGCACATATGATGCCTTTCAATGGTATGTTCTATTTCCGTTTGGAGCAAGCACCACGAGGCTCACGGACATATATGTTGCTAACAGATGATTTCGGCTTGTATTGCCTGCTTTCTTTGTATCAATAACAAAATTACGAAGCACTCATGCGCCAAAAACAGTTCATAACTTGGGAACCCGCGGATACAAAAATATAACATGAAATATTCCGTTGCTTTTCGGGTCTTAGGCAATTTTTTCTCTCTTTTTTGGTCTTCAACACTGCTCCCCATGCGCCTTTGCCGTCTCTCCGCAATTCTCCACCCCCATTAGGACCCCTTCCTGTGTTTGCTATCCCCGCTATCCGCTTTACCCCTCTTTTTATTCGCTATCGCTGCTACCCTTCGCTACCTTGCGCTTTCATTGCTTTCATCCTTGCCATCCTCGTTATTCCTCTCTATACCCGCTATCGCCGCCACCCCCCGCTTTCATTGCTTTTCCTCGCTATCCGCTGCTATCATCGTTTTCCCTCGTTATCATCGCTGTCCCTGCTATCGTGCTTTCACTCGCTTTCGTCGGAACTACCTTCGCAAACAACCTTATTTATTACTGTCAGTGCATTTTTCGTCTTTTTCCTTTTTATCCCTCTGTTTCCTTCTGTTTTCAGTGCATATCCACCACCTCTAACAATCCGTTTTAATCTCAAACGTTTTACTTACTAGGCGTTCCACAGGGCTCACTCAGGACCCTCATTGCCAAGATCGAAGGCTCCACATCAGTCCCTCTAACAACATCGGCACTCACACTTGCCTCCCATACCGGCTTCACGTGTAAATTAGGGAGATGAATTTATGGAAAGCGTGTCTCCGAAGACCCTTCCGTGAATTCGAGTCTGCAGACGAGAATGACGATACTGCCTCGGGCTTTATTAAGATCACGTACTGGTAGATGGTATTGATACATTGCCATAAAAGACATGTGCCTGAATCCAGTGGGCACTTCAGGAGTTTGGAATCGTGAAAACTAGTAGCCGAACCACTACGTGCACACAGTAGGATCCCCTTTCGCCAGGTCACTATACTATGACTTTCTCGGGTACAATCTCAAGAATGTAGCCGTCTGGATCTTTACAGTACCATATCTGTTTGAATATCTTATTGTAACCTTCGGCAATAGCCTCCCCCCCTTCTCCATTGGGCCCCTTCGGGACTTGCATGGTATCGAACTCGTCGCTACCGAGCGGCTTGACAATCACCGTATCAGGACATACTTTTAACAATCTAGCCACGGTCTTCTCTACGTCAGGAGCTGTGAATCCGATGTGGCCGAAACCCTCATGACCAGGTGCGTTTCCATTCCCCAGTTCATAGGTAGACTGTGGATGATGCGGAATATGATAGAGTTCCAATAGCCCTGTTGTATACAGACATGTACAGAACATCAGGGGTCCGTCGAGTTATACCTACAATCTGTCCTGCATACCTTTTCGGGAGCCAAGAGTCGCTGCCATATCTGCAGACGATTCATCCGGTGTTGATGGATGTCCCAAATAATATATAGTCCAAAAACCAGGGTTAAACGTGAAGATTCTCCGCATGCCTAGGCCTTCCTCGTAGAATTTCAACGTGCGAGCGGGATCTTTGATACGAAGCATGAAGTGGTTCTTCGCGAAAAGATGAACAGTTTTCGATCTCTACGCTTTCTGTAAAAATAGGACATACAAGTCGTAACCCCAGGGTTTCTTCGGGTTGTGGGGGGCTGTTCCCCAGGATGTGGACACCTGGTTCAGACATCTTCAATTTTCACAGTGACTACTAGTAGTGAGTGCTGGAACGTTTCAGATGATGGTAGAGATTTAATAACTTGAAGGCTTATATGCCACAGTATAGTAAGGCGCCAACACTGCATTTTGTCTCGATTTAGAAGTCATACACGCATGATTGGCCATCAGGAAAGACGTTTGAGCGCTGGAGCACCCACTTAAGCTCCGGCGCTCAAACTATATACAGACTACCACAGAGCGCTCCGGGAGCCACTAAGATAGACGTCACTTAGTCTCAGCTAACCATAAGCGCCCGCGGCAGCCATTGCAGCAGCCCAACTTCTGTCCTCGACACACAACATTTTAAGACAAACTGTCACCATAGAATTGATTAGAATATAATGAAGTACAATGCTATGGAATCAGTTTTGATAATAATAATCTCAACCAAAAGTTATGGGGCCAAACTTTTTTTATTGCACCAAAATCTCCCAAACAGCTTCCCCAGTAGCTAGAGCACATCATGTATTTTCGGAGTGGCCAAATTGGCCACTTACATAACCAATCCGGCAATTCCTGAGAGGCTTCCACCATCCACAAAAGAACTCATAGAGCCTACCCAGTGCATCTAAAAGCCTTAATTTTGTCTTATATGGCACCTAGGAAGGCTGGAGTAAAGAGAAGGCTGAAGGATTTGGGTCTCCATGCTGTCAAGGTGCCATCTAATGCTTGTAGTCAACTGAGTCACAAGTGACTGTGACTGCTGTGTAGTTTCAGACTCAAAATGGGAAGTGCCCTCAGTGTCTGTGGATTCATTTGCAGATTCATTGGAAGTTCAAAATGAAGCTCAATTACTCTCATTTATTTCCAAAATGAATGACAGTATGAATCAATTCATGAAGTCGGCCACTCGCTCCTGGCGGTACAAGTGACTCGGAAACATCATGCCTTGCACTAAGACCACTCATGCCAAAAATACAAAGCAAAATAAAAGCCCTCTGGTAGCAGGACCACAGATATACCAAACTGTTTTGGAAACTGTGAACTCAGAACTAAACATTGGTGTGAGGTAGAGGACAATCCATTATCCCTCCCGGAAGTCAGTGCTCAGAGCTGCAAAGTCAAAACAGAGCCTCAAACTTCCAGGAAGCGCTCCAGCAGCTCTGCCTTCAGTTCTGAGGAGGAAAATGGGTTGTCCAGTATGCTTAAACCTTCTACTATCTCTATCTCTTCTCATTCTACACCAATGGCTCCAGAAAAACAAGTAATCAAGTGGGAGCCACCTATTTCTCAAACTATGGAAAACCAAGCTGCCCTCGGTTTCCCCCATTTTATTCCACTCCATAAACTCCATTCACTCGTCCATAATACTACCAAGGACCCCAGGATCAAAAATCGAACCAATGGGGACACTCCTGGGTCACTCACAAATATTTTGGACGATTTTGAAGGTATTTTTGGAGGAATGGATGAATAGGTGAAAAATTGGAAGGGGGGATGATGTTAGGGATCCCTATAATGTAATTATAGTCTCAAGAGTCTGACTATAGGGTTCCAAGTGTTTCTGATAAGTAGTTGTACTTATATCTCTATTTTTGTAACAGCTGCCTGAGTTGACATTAATGGTCCACAAGAGCCCACGACTTGGGATGCTGACCTAACACCTGCCAAATCCAGAACTCAGCTTCAACTCAGCTGCTTATCAATAATTACCTTTATTGTAACTCAGCAGCTGAGGTAAGCCAACTCATTGGTCAGCATAAAACCATTAATGGACACAATTCAGCAGTATTTCTCTATTTTCTTAATCAGCTATTAATAGTCAGGGAGGCAGTGTCACTGTCTTAACATCTCTAGCCTCTCTGGCCAATCAGAATTTGTATATTAATAGTGTAGAAATGGCTAGAAGCTCATGGAAGGTCTGTCCATATAAGGAAACTGCCACAACCTTCCACCAGGTTCCACCAGTTTCCAGACCTTCCAAAAGCAGATAGAATGTCTCAGATGTAGAGCTATAAATATAGCTCTAGGTTGCCTAGCTAGAGAGGCAATCAACCACATTTCACACCCCACTTCTGCCTGAAGCTGAGCCTTCTACCAGAATCAGTTCAAGCCTGAAGAACTTGACCTAGCTGAAAAACTCTGTAGGAGCCTCTTTCAGTTCGCCTCTCACTTTGTAGGAGTGAAGCACAATCTCTTCAGCTTTTCGCTGCTTTAGTTGGAGCTCTGTAGTTTGTAGGACCAGAGTTAAAGACTACTAGCTTGTGTAAGCAAACCACCACTTTCCATCTAGTTGACACTTTGTTGCTTGTAGGGCCAAAGTACAACTGCTGGCTTGTGTTGGGTATCATCACTTCTAATTAATTGAAGCTTTGTTGCTTGTAGGGCCAAAGTTAAATTAATAGCTTGGGTTGGTAACAACCACCACTACTATTCGATTATCCTTTGTTGCTTGTAGGGCCAAAGTCTAATCAATAACTGGTGTTGGGGTGTAGTACACTTTCTATCTAATCAAGCTCTGTTGCTTGTAGGGCCTTAGCTTGATTACTAGCTTGTGTCAGCACAAAGCTACCACACTCTATCTTATCTGGGCACTGTTGCTTGTAGGGCCTTTGCCTGGCTAATTAGTTTGTGTTAGTGTTGACTTTATCAACTCTCAAGTTAGTTTTAACTTGCTGTTGTTGATCTTGTCCCTTCGCTCCTTGTTTCTTGGCTATCCTTTTAGTCCTTCAGTTGAACTGCCATTCAATTGTTGCGACCTTGAGCCTAGTTGTCCAAGTCTGCTTTCCCCATATATTGCATATAAAAACAAAGCATTGGAACCCTGTACGCTCTCCCTCATAGTTTCAAGTATTATCTTGACCAGACTAGTAGCCTTGCTACAAGTGCTTTGAATTGCATTGTTACTGCAAAGTAATAGTGTTATTTGAACACCGGAGTAGAATCTCTTAATTGGGTTCTCCGTTAAAATAGTCTTTGGTTGATATCCCCTTGAACACTATCAGTGGCTAGACTAAACTTGATTGTGTACCTCACACCAACGTTTAGTTCTGAGTTCACAGTTCCAAAACACAAACGGGGTTTTGACCTCCACCATATTGGCCGTTTAAGCGCCCATTAACCCTAACCCAATGCTGATATAATGGGCGCTTATGGTCAGCTGGGACTAAGTGACGCCTATCTTACACCCACTACATGCCCAAAAGTTCAAACTACGAAAGTTGCAGTTGGAGGCAGAGGTCAGGTGCGGCATTCAAGCGGATATTTACAGCTGTTTTGGGTACACAAGGCGGAGTTTGAAACTTGCTGAATAATCACAAGTTCACCACTGCCAGGTATTTTGGATCTCCCTCCTCAGCCACTGCGAGTTAAGCCTTGAAAATTTGGGATAATGGAGTTATATATAATTCAATGAGCCCTGTGCAGTATTTAACAATGAGGTCTGGCAGGGTAGATTACCCATAAACAGACCAAATCAGCAGATATGGTTCTGGTTCTTTCTGATTATACACTGGTGTATATATACTCATAATCTACAGAGTTACATTGGTTTATGAATCCTCATTGGTGCCTTAGTAGAAACAGTAAATGTCTGCATATAGAGAGAGTCTGTGCTCAATGAAAGATGAATGTATAAGGGCTGTTTATCTCATGGATTATGAGTATATATATACTAGCATATAATCAGAAAGAACCAGAACCATATCTACTGATTTGGTCTGTGTATGGGTAATCTACCCTGCCAGACCTCATTGTTAAATACTGCATTTTACAGAAGTTTTTTTGAATAGGGCTTATTGAATTATATATAACTCCATTATCCCAAATTTTCAAGGCTTAACTCCCAGTGGCTGAGGAGGGAGATCCAAAATACCTGGCAGTGGTGAACTTGTGATTATTCAGCAAATTTCAAACTCCGCCTTGTGTACCCAAAACAGCTGTAATTTGTTCTAATCAAGCTGGCAATGAGCTGCCATGGAGAAAAAAAATACTAAGCCCAAGCAGTCTAGACAGCTAATCAACACAATATGCTACATTTGTTATCTACATCAACGTAGCTGCAATGAGGTCTAATTCTTGTTTTAAGTTGGGTGTCACGCAAGAGGTCATGACAAGAGCATTGTTGTCATGATCTTGAACTGGTATGAAGTTCATGTCTCACTAAGTTCAACTGGATGGTGCCCGGCGCATCATTAAAATGTTGTCCACCAAAGGATGATAGTGGTAGCCCAGTAGTGCCCAACATCATGATAGGTTCGGGTGATAGGTCCACATCAGTATAAAGACATGAAAATGGTACCTGCTGAGCACTGAGCCTTGGGTTCATAAATTGGATCTGTATAAGGGCAACCTCCAGGGGAAGTGGAATATCACACTGAACACTGGCAGATGGGAATCCAAAGTATATAAGTTCAAGGAAGGCTACAGGCAAGGATACATACCTGGCAGATGGGAATCCAAAGAGAAAAGCCTAAGGACTCCCACTGCCGAGGCGACTACTAACTAAGGAAAGACTCTGAACTGACTGAATGTTTGGGGCACTTAAAATGGAAGTCATGTGACCTATGACGTAGCCCAGGTAGATTCCAACTTGCACATGTAAGCAGGTGCTTAAATCACGAATAGAAGTGCCAGCTGTAGAAGTGAGTAGGAAGGAGGAGGAGAGGAAGGAAATGGGAATATTAGATAGAAACAACAGGGAGAAAAGAGAGATAAAAGGGAAATGGGGACAGAAGAGGTGAACATAAATAAGAGAGGAGAATAGGAGAAGGAGAAAAAAAAAAAAAAAATAAGAGGGGCCCCCCACACACACCCCCCTTTTAGAGTGTGATGTCCCAACACACTGAGACCTACTGGAGGGAAAAGGGGTTTTTGACAGAAGGTGTTGAAGTCTGCAGTACGAATGTGATGAGGGGCACCAGGGTGGAGGAGGTGGAAGTCAGCAATGAGGTCTGGGGCTGCTAAATCTGTCTCAGGAATCCACTCATCATGCTCATACCCATAACCCTTCCACCTGACCTTGTATTGGAGTTTCCCACAGCAGAATTGACTGTCTGTCCAAAACCTGTTCAACCTCATAATGCTCATCTTCCCCTACAAGGACTGGGGGAGGTGGGGATTGAGCTTTCCGACCAGGAATGGGGTCTGGAGGGGCTGGGAGGAGCTTCACCACAGGGAAGACAGGGTGGACGCGACTCATAGACTTGGGGGAGTCAAAGACGGTAAGCATTGGAGCTGACCTTGTGTTCCACTAGGAATGGGCCTAGATTGCGATGTGACAATTTCTTAGAGGGGCGAGTGGTGCTAATGTCACTTGCATCTAGGAAGACTTTGTCACTGGGAACAAAGGTAGGGGGCTGGCTCACGACGATGATTATAGTATCGAGCCATATCCTCTTTTGCCTTTACAAGGGCAGCTCAGGCTTCAGACAGGGAGTCAGCCATTCATTGTTTGAACTCATTCACAGCTTCTCTCCTAGATGGCTGCTGGTGAGGTTCAAAGCCCATGCGTGGGGTGGTGACCAGAGTCAAGCATGAAGGGAGTTTTCTTTTGTGGATGAGTGAACATGGTTGTTGTACTGGAACTCTGCAAGGGGTAGGAGGTCATCCCAGTC
>MU134325.1:262387-301097 GCA_015039355.1 Ramaria rubella
CTGACCCTACCAGTCGCTTGTTGAACAGCCTTGGCGAGACGGACTTGGAAGAATATAGAGTGTAGCGCATGTTGCTCTGCTTGTAGAAGGCAGTTGCGTGGCAACCGAGCGGGCGTGTACTAATGTAAGGCGAGTACGCAGATACCTTGTCGTGCAATGTGCCATATAGCAGCTTCAAGTCAAGCAGCACCCCGGCATTACTCTTCCTCCTCGTCCGGTCCCTTATGGCGTCTAACGTCGTCCAAATGTAATTGCTAGAAGACTGACCTGAAGCAGTCGCATAGCTGTCACCGCTGCTTAGGGGAAGCTAAAATCGGTTGTAATACTCCCGACGCAGGGAGTTCGGACTCCTCTAAGAAAACCGAAGAATGTGGCCGTCATTCATAATGTGTAAAACTTTGTAACAGAAATTATATAGAAACAGTCAGCGGCGCCCATAGTTGGAACCCATACGCGAGTGGACCTGGCAACCCATGGACCGCTTGGTAGGACTCCATAAGATAAGGAAATAAAGCTTGCGCATCATGAGTACTACTACTAGAAGGAAGGTCAATGTTCTTTTCCGCATACTTCGGTAAGCACTCCAAATATTCCCACGTCAGGGGCTTGGAGTAGTAAAACTAGCTCATCTTATACACTTTCGCTAGGTGTGGCTTCCGAGTGCAATGATGCGAGGACAGGCGGAGCCTAAGGGAGCCGTTTGGTACAGGCTTAGCTGAATATTACCGCAGTTATAGGGGAGCCCTCACCAGTCATTGCAAAGAGCAATTGTGTACGTTATGGTGAGTGAGCAACTCTTATCGAGCAGTAGTACTTGACGAAACGTACGTTGTCTCTGGGACGGCGAATACTAAGGGGTCTACTTAAGTAAGGCCTTGCGACCTACTTGCCGTTATGACCTTCTTGACTAAGCAGACGTTTCTCACAACTGTTCTAACCGCATGGAGTAAACTGGATACCTCGGCCGTCCGCGCAGACAGGGCCTTAGCTTTCACTCGCGCTAACAGATGATTTACACAAGCTAAGCCAAGACTATTAAGTGAGTCACCGGTTGGCACCAGATATAAGTTGAGAACAAGACGATAAAGTGAAAAAGTTCACCCTCGCACCCCGCGAGCGGCTTCTTCTCTTCTTTGTACATAAGGGAGGCAAGGCGCGGCCCGCGCTCACGTGTCGCCTGTACCTGGGGTAGTAACTATGTAGATGTGGGTGGCTTCGCGTCCGGTAGGGAACCCGCACGCCGAACTCCAAATGAGGATCCCTAGGGCTTCGGAACCGACTCACCGAACGAGTTGTTCTGACTCCTGAAGCCAGCTCACTTCAAGATCCCCTACTTACTTATTTCACAACAAGTATACTTCGTCATAAGACGTTGAACGCAAGAACTTGTAGGTGGCATCAATATAGCACTACAAACATGCTACTAACTTATTTCTACCCGAAACTCACCGCAAGCCACGACATGTCATGTCACAGGTGACATGTTTCTCACATGTGCTGCGTGCAATCGCGGCTGGTACGAAGATGGGGCGGCCTGAGAGCCGCAACAATCCACGTGAAGGCAGAATGTTTATTGTAATCCATCTCTGCTTAGGTTGACTCCGGGGCTGCCACTGGCGCTGATGCTCTAATTTAATGTAGGTCCGTAATAGAGGGCCATACTTTCCAAAAGAGATAGCTAAAGACAAGCGTAGTACCTGGTGACATGGAGCAACACATGCGATAACGAAAACCTGTTGCTACATAGCCTAACCGGCAGCAAATATGCCAGTCTTGTGGGTTGAGCGCATGGCGCAAGGTAAGCCGTAGAAAGAGTTCTCTCCACTAGCATAGTCTTAGGTTCTTCCCATGCGCTGTGTTATGCAGCCATAGGTGTGCTTACAAGGGCACGGTTGACATGACCTATATAACCTCATGTTATCGCTTCAATACTATCGCAACTGCGCGAACGGTCCACTTTGAGAGCCTAAGCGGATAGCTCTGTACAGCTTACCAACCGTTAATCTCATAGAAAGGAGAGTTGATGCGTCAAAGAAGTTGGTTGATGCAAGCAACGGAGGTGGGTCATTATCGCAGACACGAAAATACCTATTGGGGTAAGTGCTGCGAGCGTAAAGATACCTTAACGCTGGTGTACCGGGAACCTGATTGCAACTTCTCAAAGTGTTCAAAAACCAATCTGTTCGGCTAGAATTCTATGGCCTGCTACTCGCAGTTCAGTATGTCTGGTAGGTTTGCCGAGTGAGATCTTTCGTAGCTTAGACAAAATGAGTATCGCTAAAAGTAGGACTCTTATACGAACACCTACTATTACCATGACAGTGACCATATGAACTAACCCTTCCGCGTCCCACCTACGGTCTTATGACCATGCAACAAAAATAATAATATATGATACCTTTAAATGTATCATATTGAGAAGGTAAACAACTAATATTAGCGGAATCCCTAATGTGCTCTCGTGTGATATAAGGTATAAAGGCTTTTCCGTCTACCTTGGTTTAATACCGTCGTCGATATGGACCTATACTAGAACTCAGGTTGCGTCTCTTTAAGTATACCTTTATAGCGGTTAAAATAAGAACTGCTTCCACTCAAAAGAGACGGGTATGACATCGTTGTCAAAGAGCGTGTTGACTTGCTTGCTCTGCGTCTGTGGAAAGCTTCTGGCTCTCGCGTACGAGTAGTCGTTCAACCCAACCACTTTCTATAACAGAGTACATAGAGACGTTCCCTAACCTGACTTGGTAGATGTTTCGGAGAGTGAGAACAGATTGTTCCCCTTACCCATCAACTAAACGGTAATGGTGGAGCCCTGCAGCTTGTGTCGACGTTATAAAATACTAATACAGTGTTCGAATGATGGTTCCTTGACGAACCGATTTTATTGTGATGTCTAAAAATATGTGGTTGGCTGATCTCTTCATTAAGATCTAAGGTAAACTGGTGATCAAGGTTAATCTCTTAGTCTATCTTCCTTTAGTGATCGCGGAGCATTACGTAGCCGGATGATGGATGATATAGATCGCCCGTCTATCGAGCCTAATTACAATAAAAATACTTACCAGCGGCTCGTCGCGGCTTGAGCCTCCTCTGCTATAAATTCCAGGCGCCAGCACCGGGAAAGCTGAACTTGGTACAAGAGGAGCTATAAGAGCACTCATTATAGTATATAAAAAAGCACCTAAATATGGTACCTCAGACACTGTATCTCAAAGGCTGGGGTTTCCGCGCCGGTGAAAGATGGGGTGGTGAAGCCTTGCAGGTGGGTTGCTTGAAAAACCTCTTGAACTTGGACATCTGTGTCTCACCCGTACGAGCTTTCCAAGACAGTGCCTCTGTGTCTGGACCATGTTGCAAAATCTTCTACCGTGCGAGCAATACACGGTTCAATAAGTGAGTAGCTAACCCATCTAGGGGATAAATGAAATTACGGTATGGTCTGTAGGTTCGATTGACTAGAAGACGAATCGGGGACCGTAGGCTTGTAGGTTAAGTGAAAGTTATAGATATTAGGGTGGTGGTTTCTCGTCTACACCGCAAGACGCTTGCACAGATTGAAGCGGTGGGGAGGAGCCCGGAGACCGCCGCAGTGGATACTGTTCGCTAGAAGAGCGCGTCTGCTCAAGTGTCACTAAGTGTTCAGCCTGCCTGTGCGCCTGCCATAGCGACTCAGTATATGTTAGTTACGGTTTGGTAGGTTTCTATAACTCCAACGAAACCAATAAAGCGCTGGACGAAGGCAGGGTCCGAAATTTAATCCATTTCCGGGGCGCCCGCCCAAGAGATTGAAACCTGGACTAGGACGCTTCTCTCTCCCAATGCAACATGTGGCTAAAACCGGCTCCTGATACCGCAGTCCTGTGTAACAATTCTCACCAGTCTGCTAGTGGCGCTTACCGGGACCGTACAAACATGTGCGATAGGTCCCGTACGCAGGGTTAGAACAGCGCAGCGCCACCTTAAAACGGTTGAAGGTTTCACTTCTCACACCACCGCAAAGCCGGTAGGTCTACCTCAAGTGCTGCGAGCTAGCCATGCCTGCATGACCGAGTCCGAGTCCACCACAGTTCCAGTTACAACCGCGGAACCAACAACCTCCTTTCAACCAGTGACACTGACCTCTTTGACGCACCGGCCTGCTCGGGAACTGACTACTGCGCAACCAGTTTAGTTCTCGCTGCGTAGACCTGTGTGTATTCCTGAGCCTGTGCTTCATATCAGGAGGGTCGGCATAGCTCAAACTCACCCGTCCAGGCTCACAGCAAGTATCGCAGGTCCCGTTGTAAAGTCGGTTTAACCGACACCTACATCCGTGAGGGCTTCGAGGGTTTCCAGAGCACCGGTTTCATCTACACGAACGCCTTTAAGGTTTCCACCAATTCCGCAAGCACTTGATACACCGTCCTTGGTTCGGCATGTAGATAGTTCACTCGCAAGTATAGCCTGAGAAGAAAACAACTACAGTTGACTGCCATAACATCACCAACTTGGGATCATGCAACCTTCACAGATAGGGTCCCTGTAACTAGAGGCTGCGTCCTCTATTACTTGAGTTTTGGTATAGCCACTTTCCGTCAAAGATGTTGCTTCGCTGTAAATAGAGCATCAATAGGGTTTCAATAGGTGATACTTTCACGTATCTGATATAAGGCCTGAAATCCCAAGCAAGAATTATCTGACGATTACTGCTTCACTGAGCACATGCCCGCAACACTCAAGGTTAACCTAGCCAAGGTACTGACCCAAACTTGAAACTTAGGAATTATTTGCGACAACTGCTTCCGTCATTTATTGAAGACGTCGTTCGATACTAGTACACGCTACGACGTGTGTGGATCGTTTTCACATATAGCAGACAATAGATGAGGTTAGCAACGTTCTGGGTAGAAGTCTCGAAAGCGGCAACTTCGGGACGGCCGCAGCAACGCGTGATTGTCAGTGCAGCGCCGACGCCCTGCGCATTTGGTTGCTGCCGTATAAAGTAGGTCTAATGTCTCGCGACTTACCAGCTTTTTGTCAGGATAACATAGCGCACCGAAGGTGCGTAGAGCAGCATTACTTCGCACCGGGGAAGAAAACCGCCCAAACTTCCACTCGTGAGTCAATCTAGCACTGCAGCGGCTTTAGAGTAAGAAAAGATATCAGAAGGGATCATGAGTGAATAGATGTTTGTAAATAGGCACAACGCGAGTGCAACCAGGGCTATCGCGATCACGCGTCCGTAGTACCTTGATCCACCGAGGCGTTCGACCTGGCCGTGGGTCTTTTTATAGGTCTCGATCTCCGCTTTGCTGGGAAGGATTTTGCGTCCTAGGCCTAGATGTTGTACAATAACTTTCGGAACAAGTAGCGTGGACGACCACGAAAGCGCAACCAGCACGAACATTCGAATCTTTCCTGTGGCAACTGCCCTTCCACTTACCCAGATAGTTTGGGTCTGTTGAATAACAGACTACAGAGAAATAGCATCTTATGCCTAATAGTTAGATAGCGGCGTCCTTCTCCTCCCCTAACGCGCACTAGACCGTCCGCGTCCCACCATGCTACGTCAACTGAGACGTGAGTGGTGTAGCCTACCGGGCGGTTTCAAATAGGGGTGGTGGCTGACCGCGATGTATACCCAACTCTCTTAAGAGTCTGCAGACCTCTCGCAACAAGGGCGAGAGGTCCTGCTACCGGACTACGCTTTCGACACCAATCTTTCTATACCCCCACTTGATGGCATAGGGGGAGGAGGAACAAAGGGGAATTAGGGTTCTGGTGCACGTAGTGTTTATGAAGTGATAAAGCCCGGTTATACATCGTCAGTTTACGGCCCCGTGCTGGTGCGCTAGTCGCTATGAGGTGGGGTAAGTCAGGACCCTGGTGGTATAAGCGAAAATCAGCGACTGGTTGGACCCGTGAGATCACGTAAAAGTATACCGAAACCCGGATTACCTTCACCACCGTACCACCACAAAAGACCAAAGGACCTACTTTAGAGAGTTTTGTGTCGTAGCCTCTTCGCGGGTTTCAGGTGCAGCAATAAAAGCAAGAATTGAGCGTCAAAGAAGAGCAAAAGGGGAGGACGCGGCGGACGCGGTTGTGGGCTTGTTCTCTAGGTCGAACGATAGGAACATCGCGTGCTTAACCGGGTAGAAGAGAACAGCGTAGTAGAGCTCTGCGAGAGGAGATGGTGTTATAATAACGGCTTAGAATGGAGGTAACAATGCCTGCACAACGCACAGCACGATAAGGGGTAGTGCTACCACCCGCCAGGTAAGGATTTGCTACGCGACTTTGTCCAGCCGCTTCAACCTGTTGCCCTCAAGTGTTACCGGCGCCTGAGAACAAGCTCAGTCGAATCCCTTTAGCTTCGCCTACACCACAGATAGTCCATCCGCCGGAGTATACTCCTATACCTCGTAATGAGTGTAGAGTAAGGGGAGTCTAATGATCGCAACCGACCTACCCTGCGCGCGCGACGACAACTAAAAACCGTTAGCTTTGAATTGCGTAGCCGACTAAGCCTGCTGGTCGTCCTCAGGGACGTTCGTGTCGACGGACCGTGTGATGGCTTACGTAAGCTGGCCCGCAGCTTCTTACCTCCCAGTTTTTTCAGTTCAGTAGGCAACCTCCTCTACGCCTATTTTGCGGACTTCTTTCTCGAGCTCTCTACCCTCTGCCGCTCTTCGCCTCGAGACTGCCTCTGGTTGGGAGTACACCCGTCACTCAGTGAGAAGACCGGACTTATTGGACCCCTCGCGAGCGCAGATATGAAACATCGTGTCGCTACAACCCACGCGAATGTGAACAAACTAAACAGAGCATCGAAAATCCTGTAAACATTAACATGTACATAGAATAACCTAAACTGTGCTAGCGAAGTTCAAGTGAACGGTAATGCGCTTGACTATTAGTGCACTACTTTTACGAATCTCTAGAGGAATTTTGGCCTGTTGTTTCACAAGCCTTTAGGTGATTGTACAGAGGTTTTGATGGTGACGGTAGAGAGGGCGATGGGGGAGGTAGAGTGTAGGAATGAGCGTTAGAGTGGGGTCTAGGCGAGTGGGGCTTAGGTCGGTGTAAAGTGCTGGTACATAATGAGAGCTTAGGGTCACAAGTTGCGGCTTGTGCAAATGAGCTACTCCGCCGGGTGATGAGAGTGCAAAGGGGAGAAGGTGAACGTAAAGGAATGGCATAGCTTCACCTGCTCTTATCGCTTGTCCTACTATCCAGGTTTCGTTAGCTTCCGACCGAACGTCTCTCTCTCAGTAACTTACTTCACCTACAGCCCAGAAGACACGAGTTCCGGATGTCGAGATTGCCTGCCTAATCCGTGAAAGTTAACTAACCTTAACGAGGCGCTCCCGACCTTCTGACACAAGGCCGAAACCTGCATCCACTACGCAAACTTGTGTAACCATGGGGATGAGAGCAGGGAGTCGGTGATCGGGGCTTTTTCCGCCTGCCTTTCCTGCAAATGGGGGTCTCCTACGCCAAGCAGGCCTGGCGCGAGCACTCCAGAATTGCCTACAGGAGTCACCTGTATGACATAATAAACCATGCCAAAGCAATGGAGGATTTCGGCCATGTCGAGCGCAGGACCCTTGCTCACGTCCGAGACGAGCCCGATAAGGCGCTTGAGCTGAGGCTGTATGATGGGTATGTATCTATTGATGAAGAGTGAATATAAATTTTTAATATGGATTTCAAATATGATTAACAACGTACTCAGGAAGGAGTCGAGGAGCGATCTGGGTCGAAAAAACTTTCCGAGTTCGCGCGAGGCTATCGCTGTAGGGTGAGGCTGTGGGTAGACATTTTGTTGCTTTAGGTCTGTAGTTTGTTGACGTCAGGTTTCACTCACTGCCGACGGTCCAGATGCCTGAGCTAGCGAAGTCATTATGGAATAACTTGAAGATAGGCCGAGATTGGAATGCGGGCCCCTGTGTTACAATTGTTTGTGCCATCGCCTGGTGACTGTTGATGAATACCTGGCAGAGATGGTCTTGGGAGTTGTCATCATCGAAATACCGAAATGCCTTACAGCTTCCCTTTCCCCAAGGGCAACCCTGAATATAGGACCGAATTTTTTCATCCATATAGTGAGCATCTGTATATGACCGTCCTTCATCTGCAATCGTTGATATGAATCCATACAGTTTCAGTGTTTCGTCGACAAAGCAAACATACCTGGTATAAATTGCCGACAAGAGGAAATCCAGTTGGGCCAGGTAGAGGAACATGGTGGGTTGCGCCACCAAAGAAGTGGTCCACCGCGAACAGAATGGACTGGAGGGTCTTTGAGCCTCTATAGGCGGCGCTCATGATGATGAGACTCAAGATGGCCATGACGGCCCCGCCGACAGAGGACTTCATGGTCGTGAAGCCTTTGACATGGTCAGACATGAGAGTTAAGGTGTGGCTGCTGTTGTAAGACTCCATAGTGCTTAGAATGTTGGGGTGGGCGGATGAAGAAATCAACACTGATCACTCTGCTTTATGACTCTCGCAG
Organism: Ramaria rubella; assembly: GCA_015039355.1. Classification (NCBI taxonomy): domain Eukaryota; kingdom Fungi; phylum Basidiomycota; class Agaricomycetes; order Gomphales; family Gomphaceae; genus Ramaria; species Ramaria rubella. Next base: position 270,888 of record MU134325.1, read on the forward strand.
ATGCTATGCGGCAATTCCAAAGGCACAAGGCTTTCCCAGGCTTTCAAATTTCTGCTAGGCCGGTTCTTCTCCACTAGCTCAAATTGCGGTGTATCTTCAAGTTGAACTGTGGCACAGTCGCCAAGGAGTTATTCTCTACTTTACATCTCTGTCATCTCTGTGGCGCGGCTATGGCTCGATATTGTCACGGGAATTAATGTCCACTTGGTCCATTTAGGGTCGTCAACATCTGATCTCTACATCCCGATTCTACCAAGGCTATCGCAAACTTTATTATATAAAGTGTTCCAATATCTTTAACGTTCAAGGACGCATTAGTTAATATTACTCCTGTTAAACCTCCAATAGTAAATAGTCAAATTGTGGTCTGAAGTTTTGGCGTCAGAAGGCAAGAGCGCACATATATACTGGCACAACTTAAAAGATATATCATACTCGACCGTGTGGTCGGTAGTGATTTTTTTCAATTGCAATACATATATATATTTCGTGTATTACATGGGGGACTGCTTTCACGAGGACCAGATAATGTCAGCAGGCTTCCCCAGCTGCACGATCAACTACGAGACGATATCTGAGAGTCGATGGTGACCAGCTGGTTAACAAGTTCCTGTCACACCCCCATCATCCAAGGTGCTGCTCCCTCGCCCCCACGTAGGTCTGGCACTGTGCCATGTACAAGGTAGAGACGAGGAGAGAGACGGGGAACCTGAATAAGATCACTACCGGAACGCTTGTGAACAACGCGAGCAGTGGTATCTCCGTGACTGACGCGAACGCGCTCAGGCTCGAATACATACCCGCTCCCACCCTTGCGTCTAAGCCGCCACACAAGCGCGCCAATCCTCAGGCCTCAGGTGTAACGCGGCAAACCCGCAGCCAAATTCCCAGCACTCTGCCTTGGAGCGTGAACAAAGAAATTAGCAGCAATGTAGTCTTCAAAGACATCAACAGAGATAAACATGAGATATGTCCGGATGAATTTACGGCGACATATAACCACCTCGATATGGACGCGCTCGCGTTGTTTGTCTGTCACTGGGAAAAACTTTAAAAATAAAAATAAACTGGGTGACCCATTACGAAAAAAAACCTTTGACTGGGAAATCTGGTAAAAACCATCCCAATAAAATTCCCGGTTTTCTTTTCCCGGGGTCAAAAAGTGGCAAATACTAGTGAAACCCAGCACTAGTGCAGTTTGGATGGAAATTTCATTGCAGGTTATGTATGTAATTGGGGTGAACGCAGTATCTTGTAAATAAAACCTAAATATCAATTGCAGAATATTTATCATGAAATCCGCAGTATACTTGGAGATTACCTCGGATATCCTGCTGGGGATTTGGCCCCTCCCTGTAACACTAAGGTAAGACTTAGTCACTCAAGTACTCAGGAGCCGCCCATTGGACGAATACCAAATCTCCGTAAACTCGGTTTCGAAGACTGTAGTATAGCGTATCTGTGAGTTGAACCAACATCAAAACATTGGGCGTATGTTTTTCTCGTAAGGGGGATTATCACGGCTTCTCATATTCCAGGGACTCTCGTGAAAGATCCGAGTCATCTATGCTGGCGCGATGTCTGCAATCATGATAGGTAGCAAATGAATAGCCACGATGTCTACTGAGTGGTGTTGATCAGTTTTCGTTTCTGTTTCAAGAGTTGAACGCAATATTACTTTATCTTGACAATGGAGGATGCCAGAATAGTAGAGCTGCAAAGCCTGCAATGATGACACCATGTCACGATGTTGATCCACCGTGAGAACCGCACTTATTATGCAATCCACTAAGACGATTACTCTTCATCCCAATGCCACCTTTCCGAACATCATTCTGGCATTGGACTTTATAGGCACGAATCCACTCCGCTTTCACTGGAAGCTATTTGTTCAACGAGCTGGGTCTGATGAAGGGATTAAATTCCGACATGGCTACTGGCGCATCCGTGTATGAACAAGAGGATCTCGATCTCTAGACCTCCCAGAGTGTCACGACGGCAGCTATTATTGGCAACCTTGGATCCCATACGTTGAAGGAATTTGGCGAGGTCCTCAGCCAGGTAACTGTCAACGTAATCCCCACCTCTGAAGCTGGGAGAAGACTCCACGCAGGCGGGTATATCAATTGCCCAGACGTGAACGCTCTCGAGGCTGAGAGGTGGAGGCTGGGAGAAGCTGCAGCCTATGCGATTGAAGATGAATCGTTCCAATTTGCAACACTTCATGTTGAGAAGAACACCGTCAAAGTTTTACCGGTAAGCCATTTCCAAATTAAATTTTCGAGCTTACCACGTGTCTAGTGAAACACCTAGCTCGTTTCTCGTGGTTCAATTGCTGTGCCCAGGGTTTTAGTAGTGCTCTGATGACCACCAACCCCCGATTTTTGTAGAAGCAACATAAAAAATCTATATGTAGCCCATCTTCTGCGGGCCTGCGCAACCGGTGCCTGAATGTTGGGTGTTGGTCGAAGGCCGGAATTCTGTACACAACCAGAGGAGCCTTCAAGTGGTCTAGCGATATATAATTACGGTGATGTAGCGACATCTTGGACAAAACGTCTTCGTATCCTTTCACAGATGTCGAAGCTTGCGAGGCATGGGAACAATGGTAGGAAGTATAAATAATAAATAGCCGAATATGCCATGTTCTAGTCACAGTCCACGAAGTTAACCAGGTTACAAAAGAGGAAGAAATTTCTCACTGTGAATTGATGAGACTGTTATGTACCGTCTGGGCCTATAATGGTAATATCTAAAGCCCATGAGGAAGAAGTTGGATAGAAGTTATAGGAATCACTCTGTATTTTTTAAGTGAAGATTCAAGGGGTGATGGACCCGGGGAGTTAGTATACATCCAGTAGATTATCAGAGCCTGCGCGCACTGCCTGGGAGCCCGCATTATATATACCGTCCAAGTGATTGGGTCCCCTCAGGTGCTGTTACTGCAACTTGCATGCAGTTCCCGGCACGAACCAAAAATATGCTCCTTGGAAGTTGGGTGGCAAAGAAAGGGTTGTATGCACCTGTTTTTTGAACCAGGTTCATGTTAGGTGACAGACTTCTCTGGTTATCGAAGTTATTACCAACCAGATGTTGAACAATCTCTGTGAGAATGCTCCAGCATTTCTATCACTTCTGGTGTCATGCTCAAATATATTGTGGACATCTGTGTTGGATATAATCAATTCGCTTCGTGCTGGCAATCACAATGGTCACAAGGACCAATGTCATACTAACTTGTAACTTCCTGCGATGGTCCGATATAAGAGTCCCTTAGATATATATCTGTTTACCAAAGCGCTAAAACATACTATAACTTCGTCCACTTCTAGTAGATTCAACTTTGTCCCGACTTGCTCCCATATATAACTTCACGCAATGGATGTTATCACTTTTGAAGCACCCAATGGTGGACATCCTGGGGTTCCGTTCGACGAGTTGCTTCCCAATAATGAGAAATGGGCCACTAGTATTCCTCCAGATTGGTTCAAAATCTCCGCTGAGGGGCAATCTCCCAAGGTATTTTGTCACATTCTTCATGGTATGCTGATGAACTGAGTCATCAACGTTATAGACCCTTTGGATTGGGTGCTCTGATTCGCGAGTCCCTGCGTCGGTCATTACAGGCTCAAAACCTGGCGACATCTTTACGCACCAAAATATAGCAAAGTAAGTTTACCTGACACTAATGAAATGATGATGTAGATTTTTAAGATTTTCGGTACTATTCGACAGCCAGTTCCATGGAGACGCAAATGCTGAATCTATACTTTCATATGCAGTCAGACATCTCAACGTTAAGCATGGTAAGTGAACTCTTACTTTTCCTCCCCATGAGCCACCCTCATTGTCTGCAGTTGTAGTAGTCGGCCATAGCCGTTGCGGCGGATGCGATGTTGCTCTCCAAGCCTCTAGAACTGGTCCTGATACCCCCGTAGACTCCTCCTTACCCCGAGATGCCGCAATAAACACCTGGTTAGCTCCCCTTGTCAAGTTAGCCTGGTCCCTCCGACAGAAACTGCCAAAGCCAGAAGATTTAACACTCCCTACGCTCGTAGACGCAAATATAAGCCAACAGGTCCTCGCTCTTGGGAGGTCACCGACGATTGTCACAAACCAGGATGTGCGACTTCATGGATGGGTATACACGTTGGAGAACGGAAGGTTGAAGCCACTCATAATCCCAATCCCCCAAGATCCCTCCACCTCTGAGACGACGCCGAATTCCGCGAACCTGCCAGAGTAGCTGTTACATGACGGGAGATTGATGGAAAGTGAGCCTGAGGTGTTACTCACGATTGGTGGCTGGAATGTACATAAAGAAAGACATAGCTGTATTATGATGGTCTGTTGGGGGTGTATTTAGTTTACGAGCTTTAAATCAATCTGACAACAGGGGTAGCGTCGGTCCTAGAATTGAGTCTCAATCTGGGAACAATCTCCAAGTGGATGTTTTCAGGACAAGACTGCAAGATTGTGATATCGAATATTTTAACCGGGGCGATTTTCTACGAATTTTTTGATTAAGAAGCCTGGCTGTCCAGTACCGTTGAACGAAGTTGATCGCGAGTCCTGCGTGGTACCACAGGCGGCAACTTGTCCTAATGAAACGGTATCATGCCTGAGACAGAAGTTGGATTGTAAGAATTGATAAATGAAAGACAACGCATAATAACGAGCCATCGAAACCCACCAATCTCTGTTTCCACCTGGAGACATCGGGCAGAAACCATCAAATCCAAATCCATAATACTTAGGAGAGACTTTTAATTTGATTGCCAACAAGTGGCGCCGACGTATTTATATCCCATTTCAGTATATGCAGTGCAGGCGCTGAGTGAAATTAACCTCGATATGTTCTTTTTCATACTTGCCTAATCTGACCGGTTCTGTCGTTCCACATCTTGTTTAGATTAAGTGCACTGGCAATAAGCAGAGAAATTATAGAAATAGCACCCACCAGCGAACGAGGGGACGAAAGGGTCAATCTCTCTTGGCTGAAACTCCAAGGGTGGTATCAGTGCTGCGCGCTCAAACAGGAATTTTTCATTGATATGGTGTCTTCAATGCATTGCACCTTATTATTACCAGTGATGGCCCAAATTGCCCATGCGCTCACCACGATTTACGGACCGAGGGGCACTCCTCGGCGTTTATTTCCAAGGCATCGTCTGTCATCGACACCATTGAACGAAATTTGTGGGCAAGAGGGGGCGAGTTGACATGATGCGTGCGCCAGAGAGTTACCTGCGGGTAAAGGCGCAGCGAAGAATCAGCATACACGGCTGATTGCTGATTGCTCGTTGATGCAATTGAGAGCAAAAGTTATTTCAAGAAAATGAGGCTATCATGTTCAGTACAACAGTATTGCCAATTGGTCTCCGTTCATGGCCAATTTTCGAGATAAAGATGAAAGATACGATTTGGAGGACAATGAATGCCAAGTATCATCAAACTGTAAGTGGTGACGGACTAAAATATGTAGAAATGTTAGCCACACTCAGGTTGGACCGTGACAGTAGGCATGACGATTCACCGCAATCCACATCACATCTACTGGTGGTAATACAGAGATGTGAGTGGTCGAGGGCACAGCTTTCGAAGGAAATAGCATATTTACACTAGCCACCATCTCAGCCATGCGAAGCGTGCAATAATGATTTCATTGTGGCAAGTCATGAAGGAGTATAGATACAAGCTAAACTTGGCTGCCAAATGTTTGTCAATTATGTCTCAATTCCCATTTACATCTCATCCAAAAACAATGGGACTTACGAAGGCAAGCAGAGACATTTCCGCTGGAGGTATTGAAGTACTGCTGGCGTAGGTTCGGCGCAAGCCTCTAATCGGGGCTTACAAACTAGCTCCGGGGGAGAGGCTTGACAGCTCAACCGCTCTACGACTATGCCTTCCTTTTCGCGCACCACCTGAGAATTTGAGACTGCCAAGCTATCGCTCAGTCAGCCCAACCCCACAGCTATCATGCTGCTCTTTTCCTCACGTGTCAACGCTAAGTCGAAGTTGGATGCACCGGAAGAGCTGAGTTATGCTGCCTACCGTTCGGCGACGCCGCTGAAAGGGCGCCTCGCCGGCTTCTTCACAAATGAGGTAAGCAGTCTTACATAATCAAATGGACGCAAATTTGTCCTGCTTATGGGCCGAACGAAAGTCAAGAAGAACGTACGAACTTCAAACATAAAGGTCGAACCGTTAAGTCCTGTAAACCCCCAAACACCCCCGACTACAGCATCCATATTTGAAAAAGCGAAAATCCTAGTTACGCAATGCAACTACGATCTTGCGCACAAGTTTCTGGTGCGCGTGTTGGAGCAGGAGCCCAATCACACTGCGGCCAGAGAATTGCTTGGAGAAGTTTGCCTTGAAATGGGTGAGCTTGAGGATGCGACGCAGGTGTGTAATGCTCGAATTATAGGGATGCGTGCTGAATTCGTGGCACTCAGATGTTCGAATCTCTTCTTCCACCCTCGCCTTACGCACCATTCCCTCCCTCTTCATCAGCGTACTTGAATCTCGCTCAACTATGTGAGGACCCTCGAGATGCTCTCCGCCATTATCAGGCAGCGGCAGACATCCTATTAGCACAGCTAAAAGGTAAAGACCGAGCTATTGCAGATCAGGATGACGATGAAGTCAAGGCGAAGGCCGTCGGGGCACTGGTCGCCATGGTTGAAATATGGATGTCAGACCTTTGGTGCGAGCCTGTCTTGGTTTAAGCAATGGAATGCTGTTGACAATTCGGCGTAGTTTTGAGGAGGAAGCGGAGGCCACTTCCGATAATTTGGCAACGTTGGCACTGCAGACGGACCCTACTAGCTGCGAGGCTCTTCAGACTCTCGCTTCTGTGCGTATGTCACAAAAAAGGCCCGAGGAGGCTCAAGAATGCGCTGAGCGTGCATGGGAAGCGTGGAAGGATCTTGATCCAGGTATGCCCGCTCCGCGCCACCATGGGCCGCGGTGTTGACCAGCCTGTAGACTCAACGGCTATGCCTTCCCTTCCTGTTCGGCTGTCCCTAACCCGGCTGTTTCTGGAGCTCTCGCTGTTCGCACATGCCTTATCGATTCTCTCGGGTGTGCTTGCCGCAGACGATCAGGAGGTGGAGGCTTGGTATCTTGAGGGATGGTGTTTCTACCTCATGGCCGAACAGGCCCGCGAGACTGAGGCAAACGTTGAGGGATTGACGTGGGAGGAGCTTGCGAGAGACGCTAGAGCATGTCTAGATACATGTCAGATGGTGAGATTTTTCTTTTTATCTCGTGAATATGGGACATAGAATTAACGGGTCTAAAGCTTCATCAAGGGCAAGAACATTCCGATGAGCTGATCTTACAGCATGTACGGGAGATCATCTCGGAACTGACTGCGGCGGGGGTTGGACCTAGTCCGGAGAGCGAGACGGTGGACGAAGGGGGCGATGAAGATGACACGTGGGAGGATGAGGAAGGTGATGTGGAGATGGAATGAACTGAAGTATTCACAATTCATCGTGATATCCCTGCAGGCTTTCTAATTGGTCCAAGATACTCTAGCATGCTCATTTTCATTTTCATTCATTCTCGATCTAACTGAAAACCTGAGCTTGCTCAATTGTCGTGTCCAGTGCGTTCCCTATCACGGTTGTAACAGTTTTTTGAGTCGATAACGGCCATTAGAAAAAGCAAAATCTAACTGGGGCATCAGAAACTCCCGGCGACGCACCTGCCCAAGATACTGAATAGCCTTGCATAGATCGCGGTTGGCCTAAAGAGAGAGCTGGCGCACCGACACAGTTCGCATAGCCATGAGAGATATAGCACAAGCGCAATTGAGACTGTACCACTAGAGTGATTTGAGAATGTGTGCGTTGAACGAAGGGTAGAAGGGTACGCAAACGGAGTAATATGTAGTCCTGCTGAACCTGCTCCATGATTGAATTCTTAGTTGAACTGTTGAGTTCGGTTCGTCGAGTTTTTCCAGTCGAGCGTCGATAACTTCGTACCTACGTAGAACAAATCGTGGGAAATAGTTATGTAAGTAAATCGTCGGCCTAAACTGGGTTTCATGACACACAGGTGTCCGGCGGTTTATTTACAACTTCGTTTTCTGCTACCGCAGTTGTTCAACATGCATAGTACTTAATGCTTTCTCACAACTTCACTCGACCGAAGCCCTCAGTACTCAGTCTTGCTGAGCTAGCCACTCGGCCAAGGCTTCGGGATCCCTAGGAGTAAACCTCAAGCCGCACGCCCAAGGGATGGCCTGCGCTTCGGTGGGTGTAGATGTATCACTGATGGGGTCCATGTCCGCTGTGCACTCGCGCTCGGCGCGGAACGGAGGGAAGACGTGGTTTTTCTCTTCTTCGGCGAGCGCTCCACGTTCCCACTTGAAAAAGTGGAATAGCAGCACAAGAGTTGAATATAGACCACGGTTGGCCACTGAGTAAATTATCAAAACCAAACCGAACACACTTAGTAGGACAATCGCGCTCACTTTCGATTCCGGGACAGACGCGCCTGCCGGCTCCATAGGTCAAATGAGGTACGCCAATCTTGTCAACACTCTTTGCAGACGAATCAGTTCTTCCAGTATTGCCGTTCATCCAGCGTTCCGGAATGAATTCATCTGGGGAATCATAAGCGGCAGGGTCTCTGTTGCATGCAAAGCAGTTCATGATGACGAGCTATTCTCAACGAGTGAGTGGTATTGCATGTGTTAACGAGAAACGTTACTGACCACTCCCGAGGGGATATTGACGCCATTATAAGTCGATTCGGACATGGTTTGCCGAGGGAATCCGAGGCGGACAGGAGCGTAGTAACGTGAGCCTTCGGTGTGGATCGCTTTCACATATTCTACTCGATCAAAATGATGAGGTTCGGGGACTGCACCCTTATAAACCTCACGAATGGCTTCATACGCCTTTTCTTGTAACTGGAAGGAAGATCATCATCATGAGTACTACGCGTTCGAAATAAAGGAATAGAATACCTCAGGATGGTTCGCCAGGTACCCAACGGTCCAGGTGAGCGCATACCCAAGGTTGATACCCGCGGCGACTGACAAAGATATATTAAAGACAATGTTTCAAAATGTGTAATACTTACTGCCGGTGTAAGAAGCCAAAAGAATCTCCTCAGGCTTGAGGGACGCAGCCCTCATAATGTTGCCTAAAATCGAAGGGGATTCGTCGCCACTGTCGATACGCTGACGAAGTCCAGTCAGAAGATCGTTAATGTAAACCTGCTGCAATCTGCGGTATTCCCTGGCCTGCTCCTCCTTCTCATTACGGCCCCACGACGAACTGAACTTCGACGATATACCGTGTAACGTGCTGTTCCATAGACGCATGAGCGGAATGTAATCATGTGCGGGCGAGCCAACGGTGCGTTGACGGAAGATGTTCGTCTCGTTGTACGCAATGTGAGATATAAAAGATTCAGGCAGAGCGGTTCCGACAAGTTGTTCGCTGACCATCCCAGTCCCAAAGCAATGGAGGATTTCGGCCATGTCGAGCGCAGGACCCTTGCTCACGTCCGAGACGAGCCCGATAAGGCGCTTGAGCTGAGGCTGTATGATGGGTATGTATCTATTGATGAAGAGTGAATATCAAGTCTTAATATGGATTTCAAATGTGATTAGCAACGTACTCAGGAAGAAGTCGAGGAGTGATCTGGGTGGAAAAAGCTTTCCGAGTTCGTGCCAGGTTATCACTGTAGGGTGAGGCTGTGGGTAGACTATTTGTTACTTTAGGTCTGTGGTTTGTTGAACTCGAGTTTTACTTACTGCCGACGGTCCAGATGCCTGAGCTTGCGAAGTCACTATGGTATAGCTTGAAGATAGGTCGAGATTGGAATGCGGGCCCCTGTGCTACAATTGTTTGTGCCATCGCCTGGTGACTGTTGATGAATACCTGGCAGAGATGGTGTTGGGAGTTGTCATCGTCGAAATGCCAAAATGCCTTACAGCTTCCCTTTCCCCAAGGGCAACTCTGAATACAGGACCGAATTTTTTGGTCCATGTACTGAGTATCTGTACGTGACCATCCCTCATCTGTAATTGTTGATACCAACCATGAGATTTCAGTGTTTCTTCGACGGAATCAAGCATACCTGGTATAAATTGCCAACGAGGGGAAGTCCAGTTGGGCCAGGTAGAGGAACGTGACGGGTTGCGCCACCAAAGAAGTGGTCTACCGCGAACAGAATGTATTCAAGGGTCTTTGAACCTCCAAAGGCGGCACTCATGATGATGAGGCTCAAGATGACCGTGCCGGCGCCGCTGACAGAGGGCTGCGTGGTCGTGAAGCCTTTGATATGGTCAGACATGAGGGTTATGGTATGGCTGCTGTTGTAAGACTCCATGGTGTTTGGCAAGTGTCGAGGTGGGTGGATGAAGAAATCAACACTGATCACTCTGCTTTATGACTTTCGCAGGTGCTATGCAGCAATTGCACAGGCGCAAAGTTTTCCAGGCTGTCAAATTTCTACTGGGTCGGTTTATTTTTCAGCAGGCCACCGACAAACCGGGTTGTATTTTGAACTGTGGCGCATGTATCTGATTCGGGGACTCGCCAAGGAGTTACTCTCCACTTTACATCACTGTCATTACTGGCGCGTATGGCTCGCTATTATTACAGGAATTAACCTCCACTTGCTACCTTCAATAGGGTCGTGAACATATATCCCGTTTCGACTAAGGCGATTCCATTTTTTTTTGATTTGCGCACATCAGGGTGTTTCACGTTAGCGAATTCCGCGTGAAATCGCTTTGAAATCGAATGTTCGAATTACAGAAAATCAAACCGAATTCTAGACGCAATTCACTTGGAATTCCTACCCAATGGAAACTAGCCTCTCCATCAAACCGCTGAAAAGTTGACGGCACTTAAACATGCGGAAAGGCACCCAATTGCTTTGACTAAGTGATAACGCTGATCAACAACTTGGATGCACACAGTTCCAGTGCACTGAAAACGCCTCTGTGAGTGTTTTAGATATTTGTACCTGTCGCCACCATTCAGAAGACACTGACTGTGACTGTGCCCCCAAACCTATCCGGCATCTTCAGACATCGATGCTTCAGTATCAAATCCTTTTTTGCTGGCTAGCAACTCAGTACTATCGCCGGGCAAACAGCATTTATTTAAAGATCAGGTAAATTATGGCCGACCGAGCCCATGAGCGAATTCACTGCGAAAGGAGCCCCGGCCCGGGCTTTTGCAAAAGTGACGAATTCCGAGAATTTGTATCGGAATTCACAAACAGCGATCTCGCGCGGAATTCGCTAACGTGAAACACTTTAATGTGCTCTGAAATTAGAACAAATGTTACGAACCTGAATCAAAACTGACGTCAAGAGGTGAGAGCGCATGTTTCTACTTGCAATACATCAATTGGTAAAAAAATTTCACACTTGTATCATTCTAGAGCCTGTGATTGCCATACGTATTGATCGGAACTTCAAATCATGTATTACAGTGGGGGACTATGTCGCCAGCTGCACGATTTGAAACTTGTACGGGACAAAATTTGAGGTCGATGGTGGCTAGGTGGCTAATAAGCTTCTGTCATACCGCCCTCAGGTTTATTCAAGGTGGAGGAAGATCACTTAACATACGGAACACTTGTAAACAACGCCGATCATTGAATCAAGAGTTTGGCTACGGCCGTATGACGTCCGAGTGTCTCAGTTTCGCTCCACAACCAAACAAACGACAACTGATTCGTGTCGTACGGATAATAGAGTAGTAATAATATTAAAGTATGACAATGTATGGCCACCTCGCCAGTCGATGTGAGCATACTAAATGCTGACCCGCCACCATGGTGTTGGCACGGGGCACCACACCAAATACTAAACCTTCAGTGAACGGTCGCAAGGACGAGGCACGACGCGGACGACAAAGGACATTGGAGATGTTAAGAGAATCCGATGCCGTCCTACACCGTCCTCAAATATCTGATTGATAGCGGAGTGGATGTAACGATATCGGACGGAGGAGCGTAAATGGACGGAGCAACAAGACGAGATCAGACGAGTTGCTTGCGAACAGACTACAACGGACGGCGCGAGACGGCGCGCTACTGATGCTCGGGGCTGATACGATGCCACCGGCAAAGATCTTTCCGGCCAATAGGCCGTGCCGACGTTTTCCGACCTGAGTTGATGAGTTTACACCTGGCGAATCTCCCTTGCCCGAGCCTTTCTTTGCTTGATGCTCGCAGGTGTGTTGATACTTTGAGCTGCTTCGGACCTTTGGACTGAACCAGGACCCCCGAAAATCCCTTTAGAGGCCTGGGTGGCGTCCGGACAAAAAAGTCAAAATTTCGTCAAAATGATTGGCCGGAGCTGTTGTGGGTAGAGGCCCGGACAATTTTAGGGCAAATCTATTCGTCAGCGGGCACTCTGGGACCTCAGAGACATACCCGTTGGTATTTTGAAAGAAGTAAGTCGAGGAATATACAGCTCATCGTCTCACCTATGTAAGTGGACACGCGAGGTGCGTTTCCTACATCAGGAAAACGAACCAAAGTCTAGGTCTACTATGGCAGGTAGCCGAGACTAGATGTGCTAGCTAGCCTCGGCTACCTGCTATAGTAGACCTAGACTTTGGTTCATTTTCCTGATGTATGATTCGTCTGAATACCGCCACCCAACTATTAATTCGTCGTCATTATATTTCGAGTATGATAACTGTATGCCGTGATTTTATTTCATCTCTTGTGCATGCTGACACCCCTCAGTCACAATATCAGCAATCTAATTCGAGAATCCACACTCCACATCCAGTTCCAATGGCGCCGAGTGTGTTTCACTTTCGCAACTAGAACTTTTTTAGGTTGCCAGGTGTTTTTTTGCGCACCTGGTAAGTCTCGCCAGCACGACTGGCTCTCTGACCTGCAAATCATGACCCACCTGTATGTGTTACCTCTGCTCGGTGCCATTAGGGTGTATCAGAGTGGGTATTTTAATGGCGTTTTGATGTCGTTTTGGGTTCGTTTTGAGAGACATTTTTGAACCTTGGAATATCCCCGAAAAAGGCCGGAAACCGTTTTTGACTCTGATAGTTCTCATTGGCATTGTGTTTTAAACGTGTTTTCACATCCGTTCTCAAGCTGTTTTTGTACACATTACCTGAATATGTTTAACATTTTTTTGATCCTCTTACTCTTCGTGCCATGCTTAGCAGAATGGATTGTCAGCTAGAAACCGATGAGCTCCTAGAGTTGTTCATCACCTTGCATACCACTGAACAAGATGCTGTTCTCATGGCTTACACAGACACAGCTTCTGACACATCAAGTTTGTCTTCCTCAGACTCAGAGGATGAGTTGGTTTCTCTCACCACACAGCTCATGCCCCTCTCTGCCATAGTATTCCAGAATATCATTGTACTTCACAGGGTGTGGTATCTTAATCCATGCATCAGAATACCAAAGACTGGTCAACAGTTGTGGTATACGCTCTACATTTACAAACAAGATTTTCCAGAGCTCTTCTGCAGCTATGTATGCATCTGGCCTGCAACATTTGATGCTCTTGTGGCCAAGTTGCAGGACCACCAGTCTTTCACAACCACTCAGACAACAAGCAAATTCCAATTGAATTTCAAGTTGCTGTACCAGTCTGGTCACTTCAAATGCTGCAAGCCTAATGAAGGTTGTGTTATAGGCTGGCTGGGGCTTTGGCACCATTGATTTATGTACCAGATGTGTCATGGCAGCAGTGTGTGCAGAGGATTTCTGGCAGCTAGTGATGAAGTGGCCTAGTGAAGAGGAGAAGAGCAGGCTAAGTGTTAAAGGCCGGATTTGATGTAGGGGTCGGATTTGGTTGGAACTCTCCTTGACCAAGATCGGTAGTCGCAATATTTGGAAATGCGCGGAATATTGGATGACTCGAAAGTTGGAGACCCGAAGACTGATCTATACGGGCATTGGCTTCAACTTATGGGTTGCGCCCTCTTGTATTTCTAGTGCCCTGGTATTTTGGATTGAAGACTGGAAAGTGTTATCGGGGTTCTGATTGGTTGGGTCTATTCAGAAGGTCAGTGCCAATGATACGTTGAGACTTATTGGAGATGAGCGGGGGTTTTGGGTATTCGGGAATGGAATAGTCAATGTGGGATGGGATAGGGGTAATGATAAATCAATATCGAGTAAGGGTTAACTTTACTGGAAAGCTAGCGTAATCAAGGAGGGTTTTGGAATGTCAGATGAAGTAGGGTTGGAATAATCGGAATAATTGGGGGAATCAGGATAATTGGATAATTGGAATAAACGGAATACCGAACAAGGTTTGAAGGCCTTATTGCAGGTAGAAGTTTGGAGCGATGAAGTGTAATAAAGGTTTAATGATATAGGATGGGTGGGATATATCAGGTGTACAGGGTGTTGTGAGTTATATTGGAATAACAAGGTGAGATAACGAGATATGTGAAGGATATATGAGATATGAGAAGGAGGTATAAGGTATACAATATAAGATATACAAGCTAAAGAAGCTTGATCAAGAGAAAACATATTTAAGAACATGCAGGATTCTGAAATCAGAAACAGAGATAAGGGTGCATGATACGGAGTTCCAAAGTCGGAGTGAATACAGAAATCAAGACAAGATGTATGGGGATAATATCGAAATAGAATTGTGACTAAGAATAATAAATGGGGACATGTCGGAAATAAGCGGAAAAGGGCTTATTGGAATATGTAAAACATCGGAATAACACGAGTCGGATCTGGGATCTAACACTAAGCAGGTTATTAAGGCACAGAGCTGTGCTGCATGGCATAATGGTTGGTGCATGGTCAATGGCATGCTTGTGCCTCTGCATGCTAGATACTAGAGGCAGGGTGTTATGAACTAGATTTTTTCTCATCGGATGTTGAAATTATCGGAATGTCAGAGTTCAGGATTCGGAGTCATGATTGGAGTGTACAGACGTTGGCTTCAACTTATAGGTTGTGCCCTCTTGGATCCTTTGTGTCCTGGTATTTTGGAAAGTTGGGATATCAGAGAAGTCGGAGAAGGTAGGAGTCGGAGAACGGAAAGTCGGATAAGACTTAGAGACGGAAGTGAGAAGATATTGAGTCAAGGTAGGTCAATATTCGAACTGAAGAACAAAGTACATGGAGGAGTCGTATATAACGAATCGATACAGTCTGAGACTTGAGCACGACCAGATGATAAGGCAGCTTCAAGAGGCTGCCCCATTAAATCCCCACACTTCTAGTGATATATCAGATTGGGATGGTTGTACATCCAATTTTTCACCACGCTGAGTTGATGAATTGATTCCATATGAAATTCTATGTCTACTGTGAAGTTGGGGATGAGTCCGAGTGCTGGCCTGGCCATATGTATTCCTGTTCATCCTTCCATGTCTCTTAACTTTTGATAGCTTGTCCTCCTTGTGGAGTCCAGGACAAGCTCAAGGGCTCGAGTAGCTGTGGGTACCTGTTTGGTTTGCCACAGAATGTCACATTGCTGATGTCGGTTTATATCATTCATGCAGGTGGGGATGAGTCTCCAAGCTGGATTGGCTGTGCATACATGTATCACCCATGTTTTTTCGCTCACTGATTTGGAGTGTCAAGTTGAAACTGGGGACAAAAGTGATTTTATATTGGACAATGTATTGACAAGTGAAGGCAAGTATCTTTATTCATTGGAGGCATGTTCAACAACCCCCTACTGAAATATCTCAAGGTCTTACAGTCCAGCCTCAAGAGGGTGATGGAGGGAGAGGGCAAGCAGATGATTGTATGTCATATGGGTTGTGTCGCCTTTCACTTGCACTTGCTCACCAGACAACCCAGTTACCTCCAAGCTGGACACCTGTGGAGGTCGACCCCGAACCAGCAAAGCATTGCAGCCATGGCATGCGTGTCCCCCATGCCCCAAGCTTCACATGCCTGTATTCCAGAAGAAACCTGGGCCCAAAAAGGTCCAGTGTCTCTCCAGGAACAGTTTATTTACCGTTTCAGATGTAACACCCCACCGCAAGCGTGCTGCATCTCGAAAAATCACCAGGCATATCAGTGCCAATGGAAACCATCACACAAACCCTGACACAGTGATAGATCCACTGGTGAGCCGGTATCTGCCTTGTACCAGCTGGTTTTGAGCTGGCCACAGGATGTATTAAGGGGCCCAACAACCACTCACCCCAAAGTATTCATCAAGATTCCCCCACAGTGGAACAACCAACAGGCAAGTTGCATTCTCCATCACTTTGTTCTATGCCTCAAACACAATGCCAGCATCCCTGTGCTGGATTTGTGCATGTTGATGTCCCCACACTTGTCCAGGAAGACATTGAAATATATTTCTTGAATTTAACCCACTGGTTGGACCCTCGATACATGCTTTGCGTGGAAGAAATGGAAATTTTCACCATGCTCCTGAACTCATTAAGCTTCAATTGCTGCCTAGGAGCATTCTGTGCAATATCCCCAGGTGGAAACCTTGTTGATACCCTTTTGGATCCTCAGTGCATCAAGGTATGTAATCTGGACACATGTTTGTGACACCTGGGCCTCACTCGCCCTGGGTAAAGACCTCAAACCCTGCCCAAGAGCTCCTCACATTTGCTCACTCATGGAATATGCACTGGCTGATATTCTTTCACCTGGAGGGTTTCCACTGGACTGTCTAGGTGCATGAGCTGGATGGCTGGCATTGTACTGCATACAACTCTTTGGAGGGTGACCTGGCAACCTTCACAGTGGGAGATCAATTCTTGCTTACCAATTACATGTGCACATACCTCTGTCACGGTGACTACAAAAATCAACCTTGCGTGTGTGCTCCCTCTGTTCTATCCCACATTTAAAAGGTCTTGTTAAATCACCTACTAAATAGAGCTCACAGGGACCTGACTTCATGGTACAAAACACGGGCTTGGATACAACCTCTTGTGGCTGGTGGGCAGCACTGACTACATTTTGCCTCATCACAATGGTCGACATGCATGCTCCTGAAGTCCATAATCTCACTGTTCACGCTGCAAAAGAACATCTTGGCACATTGTGGTGCAGTTTTCTAGGCCACGAGCATGGCCTACACTGCAATATTCTCAAGACTGTGCATACATCCCTCCCCCCACATGATCTGTTCAAATTATATCCCAAAGATGAAGAAATTGTAAGTGGACATTTATTGATATACAGAAATCTGACAATGCTCAGGTCACTCCATGACCCACACATCACTGCCGAGCCCCCGATGCATGTGCTGAAGCTGCAGATCAGCACGTAAGTCATTTAATCACATAGTAATGGATTTATTCAAATTATTCTAATGCCTCTTCAGACAAAACCCGTGGACGAATTGTACACAGATGTGGTAGCAGCCCATGATCTCCAGTTTTGGATCCACAAGAACCTTATCACCACACGTGACATCATATCTGTGTCTGCTCCCAATGGGCAGCTCACAGATGCAATCGTGAATGCGTATCTTGCTCTATTCACCGCCAACCTAGCTAGCCAGTAAGCAGTCCCCAGCCTTCAACCACCATTTTATGTCATGGACACCCTGATCACAACACAGATACAAGATGAACCCTCCCACGTGCCCTTTTGCCCTCTACTATTCTCCAACGATCTCAAGAAAAACAAATGTCATACACTTTGGCTCACCACGGTGAGTTTTGAACAGTGTTTTCGGGGCTTTGGAGGCTGCTGATCAGGCTCACAGACTGATATATTTCAATACATGCACCTTGTTCTCCCCTGGCATGTTGCTGGGTCCACAGCCACCACTGGCTTTGTATCCACATTGACATGTGTCAAAGGGCCATCCATGTGTACGACAGTCTGGCCACCCAACTCACTTGTCACCACCACCATTTTTGTGAGGTATGCACCTTTCTGACTTCATTTTGATCTTAATGTCTGTTTATTGATATTAAGGCCATCAGCATGTCATGAAGTTCTTAGAATATGAGCATGCTGCCTGAGGATACAGTGAGATTTCAACTGAATGGTGTTCCAATTTGAAAATCTATCTTACCCGACCAGTGAGTGGCTGTTTCATGTTTTTCTTGCCCATTTCTCACTAAATTTTCTGTTCACACACAGTATGAACACCCTCCTCAGCAATCCAATGCCTTTGACTGTGGGATTTACCTCATCATATATGCACAAGAAATATGCAACGGCCGTGACCCCACTTGGGCAGAATTTGGGGTTACAATGGAGTCTGTCCTCCAGAGTCAGTTTGATATCACGGTTCATCTGGCTAGAGAGCATGTTAATCAACCAAACACAAATGCATTGACTGCCAGAGAACAATGCACTCATACAAAGGTGCTCCCCTCTCCAGCCCCATTTCCTTTGGAATACATGTCCCCTCAACAACTACCAATGCTCAACATCATGTATTCAGGTATGGAAGCTGCCAAACATGCACCTGTGGTTGGGCAGTGGGTACTGTGGCAATTGGAGCCTGGGGGACTCCATTTCCCTGCAAAGGTGACTCAGATTGATGAGATTACCAAGACAGTCACCTTCCAGTGCGTACCTGGAATTTCTCCAGGCCCTGGGTCCCCTACGACAGACTTGTTTGTCTTTGATTGCACCTGAGTACAGTGGGAGGAAGTCATCACTTCTGACATTAGTTTGCAACCAGATCAGGTAATGCACATCATTTGTGAGGCAGTCAATGATTAATTACAGTATTCTCTAAGATTGCAACTATAGCTTGGCTGTGGGCACTTGATGACAAATATTTGTGTTCAGCCCAGGGCAATATTGGACTTGGCGAGATGTTTGATCCTACAGACTTACTAACTCCTGAAAAATGCACCTTGAATTCACATCTCCAACATCACCTCTCTTCTATCGCTCCAGTTCTCACGTGAGAATGGCCATGTTTCAATTCTCTCATGTTGGAATGGGAAGTCCATTGTGTGGATCGATGGACAACACTCACAGATATGTGTTTCCAGTTTGAATGGAAGTTCACATGGATTCTGGATGAAATTGATCAGTTTCTTATCTGCGAGGTCCATGTGCCGGCATTGAATACACTGCTGGGTGGCAAAACCACAGATGATATGCAGAGCTCACGTGCAACCACCCTATCCTCTGGCCCTGGGGCTGCCATTTTAGCCCTGCATTCAATTGCATTTTACCTAGACATCAGTCCAGAAGCCACATACAGCCTCTCAGAAACCAAGAAGCTCTTCAGGCCTAGGAGTCCCCAAGAATGTGCATGGGATGCAATCTCACTTTGTGTTCTCCTCCCACCAGTACAACTCTCTCAGTTCAAGTCACTGCATTGCATTCCAGACAAGAGCATTGACTTATTTCCCATCAATATCATACGAGATAACCCACGTGTATGTATCTTCCAATGCCATGCCCGCTCACAGCTCAATTGAAGGTATTTCATAGCCTGGTGAAGCTGCTGTACCTGCCACCATTGAAACAGAACTCAATCCACCTGAGATCCAACCATCTCCACGATCTCCTGCACATGCAGCAGTTGTGTGTGCAAACATACCCAATGGTCTGTTGCCAACGATGGAGTTGATCTCGAACTCTATCCCAGGCCCTCAGCCTTTGAAAAAGAGAAAGAGGTCATTCTGAGGGGAAAATGGAGGATGTGGTTGCAGATGGTGTGGGATGGGGAGACAGACACTGCCTGCGTGGTAGAAAATAAAGAAGTTATGATTATTGGCCACAAGGGGCCTTTTTATTTATTATCCACGTATTTGAAGACTTAAACTGGGGATATAATAATAAAAATGAACCCACAACTTTGTCTGAGGCCTGGCCATCCAAGGATATTCCCTGGTGTGAGATGAAATTCGGTAGCAGCACCTCCTGGTATGGCAATTATGGGCATAACATGTGTTCAATTTTTTCCTGAACACTCCTGGTATATTGCTCTAATAGACATTGGTTTTGGTCCTATTGTATGCAGCAGTTGGGAAGTAATTAAAAGTTGTGACAAGGTGCAAGATGATAACAAGCGCTGTTTGTGCCATAAAGAAACAACCACATCATATACGGTTGATATTATATTTTATTCTGAATGTCCTGCATCCCAGCTAACAAATAAGCTATGATTTGTACAAATCAGTGCTTTGGATTGGTGGGAATTAAAAGTCGTGACAGCAGGAGCATAAGGTAGTGACTGATGTGTGGGAGTACAATGACCGATGTGTCACCATGGTGACCGTAATGTCATCTGAGGTGACATTAAATAGACAATATATGATGCGCATCTGGATTCTCTGGAGGATGCTGGGACAGTAATCTGAGATTATGGACCTAGTCCCAGTTTTAGCCTGCCATATCTGTTGTGTAAACTAGTGTCACAAAAGCCACATTTTAGATATCATTTGACTAATTTTTACTAAATTGTAAGAAACCCAAATTTATTTGAACTAAGCTGTTCTCCAAAAAAAAAGTTTTGTAGGGTAGGTGTGAAACTAAAGTAAACCTTGCCTCAGGATGTCTAACAGCACAGCATTGGTGTGCTCTAGAGACTCTCTGGACAGGCACATTTCATCTCTCATTGCTCAAGTCCCAAACATGCTTCGTCATTGGCACGTCGATGTTCCATAATCAGTGCCTCATTAGATTCATTCTGATGGCTTTGAAATGTATCTTGTTTTTCTCCATCAAGGACTTGATCAGGGATGCTAACTGTTTAAAGCCTTCTTCATGATGACGTTTGGCAGAGACACATGATTTGATTTCGTAAACGGAGTTGGATTGTGAGGGCAATGCAGGGAGTATGTTCTCTTTGTCTGAGCTGTCTGAGTCCAATGGGGCATCCTGGGTGTGTTTGGCCTTATGTGCATGCCCCTGAACCATGGCATCATGAATGATGTTGCCATGTGTGGTCTTGAGATCCTGTGCCTGGGAACATGGGTCAGTGGGGAGATCAGATGGAGGAGCAGGGAACATACCTCTTTCACTTGGTCATGCTCCTCCTCCAAAACTTGTTTGGCATGTTTTTTCATGGCTGCCACAGCGTCCAGGCAGCCTGACAACACTGCAAATTTGAGGGGGGGTCGCTGTCCAACTGGCACCCGAGTGACAATCTGGGAAAGACAGTTTTTGAGTCAGAGCTCTGTATAAGTGTAGAGATAAATGAGATGAAATGACAGAGAATGATATGAAAGACTTACCCCCACCATCTTGAGCAGTCATTTGATTTTGTTGCAAATGGTCTCCCAGTCATGCCTGAGACATCCCCCATTGTGCTGCACAACCTTGAGTACCTCTTGCCACTTGTCCTTTGACTGGGTCCGTTTGCACATGAAAGGGTCAACATGGAGAACTCCATTGAGTTTTTCAATATCAGTGAAGGTGAACTTCTCACGTGTTTTACATGTCGCAATTAGCTTGGGTGGTTGTTCAGCAGGAGGATAGGCTGATGTGGCATCCAGATGTGTGTGGAGAGAGGATGGGCTGGGGTGGCTCATTGGGGAGGGATGGGATAGATAAGTCGGGTGGTTGCACAAATGGGCTCATTTGGGTGGACAAAAAGGGCTGGTCAGGCATGTGTAAATCATTGGGTGAGAGTCCAGGCTCCTCGGTGGACTGTCTGGCAGGTGGGTGACTGTAGAAAACCAATGGTGAGATGGCACCCCACAATGCCATCTGTGGTGAAGGTGAGGGTGCAGGGGGTGGAGTTTGAACATATGCTTGCCACTCACCACCATGCCCGGTCCATCCACCAATGTGCCAGCACCTCCTAAACATCTCAAACCTTGGGACAGGAAGCTGCGGTCAGAGTTTGAGGACATACCCCATAATTCCACAGATGAGAGCGAGTGGCATGGGCCATGGGATACGGCGATCCATCATCTTTTCTAGGATCGTGATGGTTTTCAGGTGGTACCCTAGCACATGAGGGCGAACTGCAGAGGTGAACCAGAGTGGACGATTTTTTATCTCATCAGAAAGGGCAGTCTTCCTGTTTGCATGTTTGAGATCAAACCGTATTGCAACCTGAGGCGACCTAAGGCCCGTATTCACATGTATGAGCAGGTCGAGGAATGCCTGCAGACATTCATGGTCGACAATCACCCCATTCCCTCCATCTATGGCATGTCCATCATAGGTGAATGATTCCTTATCATGACACTGGACACGGCATCCAGCTGTGTTTCCCCCACATTGAACTCCACCCCCAGGATTCCAATGACCAAGGTTGCCCCCCGATTACTGGTATAATCAAGTCCTCAAACGCTCCGGTTTCCATCATTTGAGCAATATGGTTGCCTGCATCAAGGATATGCTTGTGCCATTCCCACCCTGTGTATCTGCCAGTGGCCTGGGTGGTGATGATGAGGAGGAATCTGACACCTCCTCCATGTGTTTCTCTCAAGAGGAATGCAGCTCCAGCAACTGAGAGGCATGTAAAACCCCTCCAGACTCACCCCCTCCTCACCTGACCATTGTGAACTTAGACCCATTGTCCCACTGCAAGCCTTTGATCCCCAAATTTTTGTTGCTCTATTGTCACCCTTCTTCAAATTGTGTCATGTGCCTTGTTTGCAGCGCGATGTAGTTTCAGACCACCAATGTGCTCGTGTTTTTCTTGTCTTGTTGTTTCTTGGTTTCGGTGTTCTATACCTTGTGTGCTATGCCTCCAATGAAAACACTTTTTTTAAATTGTTTCCCCCATTGTGCTAGCCACTATCATACTAACAAAGGATTGATCTACATCGCTAAGTCTGCCCCATGCCCGCCCAGGTGAAAATACTCCTCCAACATTGGTGGTTTGCAGTTATACCGTTGCACTGTCTGGTTAGGCACATGGCACGCTCGAGCATTTGTCAGCAGCACCCCCACGTGATACATGACCCCACAGCATGTTCCCCAGATGTGCTGCTGCCAGAAGCAGTTGAGTTGCGGCCAATCCTGTAAAACGAGCACAAACCCATGCTCAACTGAAATCCTCACCCCACCAATTGCCGTGTTCCAAGCACACCACCCAGGTGTAGTTGGTGTCACTCCTGAGAATGGACTGACCATTACCGGACTCACTCCATACGCTGAATTGCCGTAGACCTGGAAATACCAACAATTGGGAGGGTCATTGGCATTTGAACCTGGCTGGGTCCCATGCACTTCCAGATGCTCCAGGAGCTTACTCTTGCCGAGCACACCCATATCATTCTGCGGTGCATGGAAGGGGCCTGAGAGATGCCCAATAAGACTGTTTGGAAGGACCATGCCTTGGTATTTCATGCTGTGGCATTTCTTGTACCCTGTATACACAAGCTCTTGAAATACCCCTGGTTGGCACATAGGTCGAATAGTGCAATCAATAAATCCAAAAATTGTATCACATGGCGCACCAAAATCATGGAGGGCATCAGCATACTCATGCAGGCATCTTGGGTGGAGTAGGCCTGATCTGTCCCAATTGAGCAGATGGCCCCACCTTGTTGATAAATTCCACTGTCTCGTTCAAAATTTCCGAGACAGCAGATTGTGGCCGGCTGTATCTACTGACCAGGGCCCACTGCGTGTCCGGACTCTGTAGATGTGCACATAAGAGCGCAAGCGACTCAAGGGTGCTAGCGTGGTACCCCTGCTTCATGATCAGTGGACTGGGGAGCTCCAGAATGTCTGAAAGAATGTGTAGTTCCTGTGCTGTGAATCTGGGCCCACGTGAGTCCAGAGAATCACACTCTGACCAGTAGATTTAGACTCACCTAAATTCCCATTTGCGGTCCTCATGCCCCAGAGATGCCAGGAACCATGGCATAATGCATTCCCCATGCTGCTCAGGATGCAGAGAGGCTGTGAATGGTGTGATTAAGACAGCACAAGTGAGAAGAGGAGCAAGGGGGACCGAGTCATCATGACCAGAAACAGGAGGGAATAGCCGAGGGGGTTTGGGACCAGACAGTGGCAGATAGATGATTTGGCGATTCAGACAGTAGAGAGACAGCATGCTCAGAAGTAGATGTCATTTTCGAGGATTGAGCGTGTGACATCGTCCATGGTGGTTGTCCATATGCAATCGTGACTTCAATGGTCACAGACATCTGTTGTCAGGCTGAGCTAGAAAGCAAGGGACGAGCTTACCAAGTTAAACCTGGGCTGCCTAGGATGAGGAGAGAATGCTTGGGTAAGCATTCCTCTTCTTCTCCTGACCTCCATCTAGGCAGCCTCCACATTGTCTCCGCACCCTCTTCTTTAGAGTCTTGTCATCAATAATGTTCTCTGACATCTTCGAAACAATGTCTGGATCTGTTCCACCTTCCGGAATGACAGTGGCAGGGCCTTCCCATGATGTTGCTGATCAATCCCTGCCAACCGCTCAATCGCCAACGAGTGATCCGTTGCCGCAAACCCACATTACCACATCCACCTACATCTCCAATAGCAAACTGGAGATGATGAAGACCTTAATAGCATGTACCAAACTCAGCAACAGTCATGTTTGTAAGCTGAATGCTATTCACACACAATGAAGACTCAATAGAACCACCCAAAACTCTGAGCCCGTTTCAGATGATGAGGTCAAGGACCCTTTACCTGTCATGAGCTCCTATATGCGTTCGTAACACCCCCCTCCACCTCCCACAATCACCATCATGCCCCCCAATGGCTCTGCTCCTATTTCCGCCATTCCTCCATCTACTCTGTCCCCCCCTTCTCTTTCCTGCAACGCCCTTGGGAAATGTCCTGCTGATTGTCATGGAATTCCCATCAATCCAACTCCTGACACCACCACTGCCAATGCCACTCCCAATTGGTCTTTGCTTATGTCTACTCCCCAGAACGATACGACTCCTATCAATTTCCAAACGCTCCCTCCTTTCATTTCCTTTGAAGAATCCACCTCTAATGAACTAGAACTTGATGTCACATCCATTCCCCTCTACTATTCTTCAAACGGCTCACCTTCATCTTTTTATTCCCTTGTTCACGCTCACCACAGCCATCTTAAATAAAATTCGCAACAACAACAACCTAAAATTTAAGAAAATACCCTTTGGCAATGGCACCGGCAAGCAATCCTTAGACGAGTCCCAGTTCCCTCCTGAATCTTCTCTTGACAATTTCCTTTTCTTCCAAGCATATTGTTAGATCCCAGATCCGGCTTCTGTTATTCTGACATTTTCTGCATCCTGATAAGCCCTTTTCCACCTTTTTCCAATATACCCCCATTTTATCATTCTTAGTCACAATCCATCTTGATCTTATCCCCATACATTCTATCTCAATTTCCGTATTCGCTCTGATTTTGGAACTCCATATCACGCACCTTATCTCTTCGTTTCTGAATTCCAGAATTCCGCATATTCCTTTAAATACGCTTTTCCCTGTTCAATCTTTCTTCAGCTTGTATATCTTGTTATATCTCGATAAACCTATTATCTCATTATACCTGATATATCTTGTCAACCTTATATCATTTATTACACTTCATCACTCCAAGTTCTATCTGCAATAAAGCCTTTAAATATTTCAACCTTTATTCGGTACTCTGATTATTCTGACTCCAGCATTTCCGGCATTCCGAAACCCACTCTTTGATTACACTCGCTTTCCTGTAAAGCTAAACCCTTACTCAATATTCATTTATTGTTAATCCTATCCCTTTCCGCATTGGTTATTCCAATTCCTGAATATCTGAAACCTTTCGCTCCTCTCCGATAAGTCTCAACTTGCCATTTGTCACTGACCCTTTCCGAATAGACCTGACCATTGGAACTCCGATAATTCTGTCTGGTCTTCAGTCCGAAATACCAGGGCACCAGAAATCCAAGAGGGCGCAACCCATAAATTGAAGCCAACGCCTGTATAGATCAGTCTTCGGATCTCTGATTTCCAAGTCATCCGATATTCCGTGTATTCCAAATATTGCAATTTTCCAATTTTGGTCAAGGAGAGCTCCAACCAAATCCAACTCCATGTCCGACCCAGTCCTTAACAGTATATACAAGCTCACACTCTTGATTTCTGCAATGTCTTCCGACACCCAATCCAAACACCCAATCTTGATGACACTGACAGACCTACCAACGATATCATCAACCCATCAAACGCTCATGAGTATTCCAGCTACTTTGACAAATACTTCATAGACAAAGACTTCAAACCTGAGCAAATCCCAAATGACATCGACAATGCGACCTCCAGCCTTCTTTTTGATGACTCACAACAAATGGCAACCATTTCTGACCAAATCCCGATTTTACCGACACCGAAACTTTCCGACATCCTCAGACAAGATGGCAAATTAATACCACAGGAGAAACAACAACATATCGACCAAAAGTTGTGCCTCTACTGTGGAAAACCTGGTCATAAAGTGAAAATGTGCCCAAAGTCATCATCCTTTGCCAGAAAAGCAAAATCCCAAGCTACAACTGTCACACTGAGTGATTCTGACATCAAGGACCCCTTAGAGGACCTTCCGAGTTCATGAAACTGACAGCTCAAAGATCCTCGAGCACAATCCTGCGTTCATACCTTCTTTCATGCCTTACCGAGATCACCACAGATGCTTTCCAAAAACATCCTTCCTACCTTCTGACAATACCGCAAAACTGTTACATTCTTCTCCGACCTTACCTCCAATCCTGAAAATCTCCGAACACCATTTCTTCTGAACGTTTTGGCTGATCAATACATGTAAAACCCATCTTTCGGATTCATGCCTTCCGCCAGTCTCTATTTTCTGTCACTCATGACAACAAAGGTCACAAAATCCAGTAGGATAATCATGATTTTCATGACTTTTTCCGTTGAACGAAAAATCCCAGTCGTTATTACATTGTGTATAACACCACTAGTTTCTAATTGTTTGATAAAATGGGGAGCCACTAACCCACCCACTAAAATCCATTGATTGACAGGGCATTGGGTAGAAACTAGTTATACAATCATCAACAACAACATTCAATTCTACGAGATTTCGCAAGGAAAAACCTGCAAATAATTGTTTATCCAATCTCGGATAATCCCACTTCACTGCGACATCCTCCAACTCACCATAACATCCAATGTCAACACTTGATGAATCCTCAGCTTGCAATAAGACAATATGGAAACCTAAGCACATTATCCGATAGGAAAATCCATTACACCCATTAGGCTAATACATAACAAGTGATCATCAAATATTCCAAAACGCACTATGAAAAAATCACATCGATCAGAGGGAGAGAATCTCACTATGGAAAAATCATTTTCCTTACATCTAGGTAAGCCAGAACCACCTTGAGAACATGTTAACGAGGCTCTAGCTATAGGATTTCATCTGACACCTCCTGCACAGTACATCTGTACTTCCTCGAGAACACTCCAGGACAATTTCCAAAAACTCCAAACTCCGAATCTCCTTCAAGACACCCTTCCATTTCCGAGATTCACTTTTCCGACCTCCGACTTCTAGACTTTCCAATCAACTGTTCAGATGAAACTTGTTATATATTGCCTATGGGTGAATGATTATCCAAGGGATAAACTCTTATCCATTGACTTTTTCATTGCCTTTTTGGTTCAAAAAACTTGTTATATATTGCCTATGGGTGAATGATTATCCATTGGATAAACATTTATCCATCAGGTTTTTCCTTGCAAAAACTAAAGAAAAATGTTGGATTATTCATTGGCTAATAGTTTTGAAAAATCTCATGAAAATCTCATATATTTTACTAATTTTCTCACCTTTTTTCTACTATGAAATCTTGGATAAATTTTGGTTCTTTTCTGTTGAAAATGTCAATGAAAACCAAGATTGTCCTTGCATTTTTGTGGCATGAAATCAATGAGTAAATTCATTATTTCTCACATTTTACATCCATTTCCCATGCCTAGAAATGTGAAGTATGTACCAGATTTTCAGGTCCTAAAACTTGATAAAAAAGCAGCATTTTTGGGAGATTTTTCAACCAGAACAGTGAATGAATAATCTGTAAGGAAAAAGCATTTCCACCACATTTTTTTACACTAAAAATATGCTCATGCCCCCAGTGCCTAAGAGGACCTTCCGATGTTCCAGAAACTGACAGCTCAAAGATCCTCGAGCACAATCCTAGCGTTCAGACCTTGCTTTCATGCCTAAACGATGATCACCACAGACACATTTCCAAAAACATCATGACCACCTTCTCCACAATACAGCCACAACCCTTGGACGATATGTTGTTCATTCTCCTGTGACATTAACCTGCCATCATCTCTGAAAATCTCCGAAACCATTTCGGTGTCCGTAAAATCGGGATTTGGTCAGAAATGATTGCCATTTGTTGTAAGTCATCAAAAACAAGCCTGGAGGTCGCATTGTCGATGCCATCCGCCAGTTGCTCAGGTTTGAAGTCTGTCACTGATGAAATATTATGTCACACCATCCAGTAGGCTAGGAATGCCAATCATGAGCGTTTGATCCGTTGAGCGAAAAATCCCAGTCGTTAGTACATCTGTCAGTATCAACAACACTTGGGTCTAATTGTTCCGATGTGCTGGGGATGCCACGAACACATCCCACGACAATCAATTGAGTGACAGAGCATTGGATAGTATACTAGTTAAACACTGCCTCGAACAAGAAGATGCAATTCGACGACAGCTCTCCTTGACCAAAACTGCAAATATTGCAATATTTCCAAAACACGGAAAATCCCACCTCACTGCGAAATCAGACATCCGAAGACTCACCATATACAGCCAATGGCAACAATTGATGAATTGCCCCAGCTTGCAATATGACAATATGGAAACCCTGGCACATTTCCGACTAGGAAAACCAGTTACATCGAATCATCGGAGTTCCAATGGACAAGTCGATCATCGGAAAGAGTCAGCTACACACAATGACAAGATCACACCTATCAGAGGGAGAGAATCTCACTATGGAAAAATCATTTTCCTTACATCTAGTTAAGCCAGAACCACCTTGAGAACATGTTAACGAGGCTCTAGCTATAGGATTTCATCTGACACCTCCTGCACAGTACATCTGTACTTCCTCGAGAACACTCCAGGACAATTTCCAAAAACTCCAAACTCCGAATCTCCTTCAAGACACCCTTCCATTTCCGAGATTCAGTTTTCCGACCTCCGACTTCTAGACTTTCCAAATCCAACTCTTCAAGATGCAACACAGTTACTCCGATTCCAAGCCTAGTCACCAATACCGATTCCACATTATGGGACAATAACCAGCAAACCGCCTTCAGAATCCACAACGATCTTCCTCAAATGGTGTTGTTAAACCCTGTGTATCCATGAACGTATCATCCTTACATCTTCCGACCCACGTTTTCTGATAAATTCAGACTTTTCAAGCCATTAGGACAATGTCCGTTTCTTCTTCAGCAATATTCCAGGCTGAATATCAAGCACCTTACCAATATTTCTGACAACAAAAAAAAAATGCAAACACTACTGAACATCCCGATTCTCAGATTTTCTGACACCTTTTTGGCTTCTTCCTCTACTCATCTCCTTCTACCCTTTTCCCAAGACCCTGTTTAGTGGTCATTTTCAGATTTTCGCAACAATAGCTCTTATTTTTTCCCTTCCAAACAACATTTCTCTTTATTTCCAAACTTCGACTCATTTTTCCTTTTGAAAATCTTTTCCGAACATCCTGATCAATTCCGATTCACCCCATCCTGTTTTCCTTTCTAAGTTCAAACCTCCCAATATTCTCTGAATTCTCCAGTAATCTGTGATTACAACAATTTCAACTGGACAACATCAAAACCACTATCAAGAATTTCCAAGAAACACCACTCGTTTCCTGGAAAACCTGAAACATTTCCTATGAATGCTTCGGTTCTCCAATACTCCAACTCCTTGTATTCTCCTTCCTGACTTTTGAGGTAGACGGTGGGACGTCTACCTTGAAGGGGGAGTAGCCACTATGTTAACAAACAATCTTTCCCAATCATCCATTCCTATTCTGACTTCTTCCGACAACACTTTCCAACCCAACTCTTCTATCCAATCTTGTTCTTATCACACTTCTATTTACATCCTGCAATCCCAAAACCCTTCAACATCTATGCCTTTCACATCCCAATATTTCCGACCCTCCCGAACTTCTTCACGATTTCTTACAAGACCAATCCCAATCCCAAGTCATGTCCCCAACTTCCCTCCGATTCCGATTTACTCCGATTTCTGACATCCTTGAACTTAACATCTTTGATTCACCGTTTCCCACTTTTCTGATTATTGCATTCTTCCGATCATTTCTTTTTTTCTGATTATACA
>MU134325.1:311174-386417 GCA_015039355.1 Ramaria rubella
CACGGTTTGTGGCTTGCTAGGTTGGGCTTAAGACTTGCGATTTGAGTCTTATGTTCAGCCAGGTTTTTAATGTCCAGCTGTTCTTCCCAGGCATTCGCATGGTTCGGAATTACTTCCTTTCCCATGTGGATGCATCCCTCACCTCTAAAGTCGAGGGATATCCCTAATTTCCGTAGGAATGGTGTTCCTAGTATTGCATTGTAATAATCTACGTTCACTATATTGAAGTATTCCTCGATAGTATGCTCACCAAAATAAATGTTGGTGTGTGTTCCATAGTTGATGGTCGACTTACTGCTGACACACACTAACTGTAGACCAATTGGACATTCAAGTTCGAACATCTTAATGCCTACTGCTCGTATAAAATCTGGAGAGAGCATAACTCCCTTGCACCCGCTGTCTAATAGACAGTGGGCTCTGACTCCACCAATCTCCCAATACCCAGAGATTGTTTGGTTGTCTATACACGCCTGTTTGGGGCACGTCTTATCACACGGTCTGAACTGGTGATCATAGATGGGCTCAATGGTCCTGTCTATGACTCCCACGTGTGTACGGAAGTCACTGTTTCGGCTTAAACCATCACTGATTGTGATAGTTGGTGTCTGCGCCGCATATATGCACCGCCTTTCTTCATACGATCCTTCTAGTGGATGTACTCCGTCCGCTCGATACGAGCTTTGCGTTCTCGTATTGTCATCATTATCCCATTGATAGGGCATAATTTCCAACTGGTAATCAGCAACTAGTTTGCCGATTTCACTCTCATGGTCGTCTTGGACATCCATTCGCTTGTCTAGTTCGCCACTCGGTGGCTCCTCCTCCCTTTCTTGAGCACTCCCTGAGTGTTCAATCACTTCTTCCAACCGTGCACCTGCTATGCGCGGTTTGTTCTTCCATTGCAGGCAATTCAGATTGATATGCCTGACCTGTCCACACTCGTAGCATGTTATCTCTGTGCTACGTCCCTGACCCCCTGAACCTCCAGAAGGTTTTTGCAAAGGACGTGAAGCGATGATAGCTCCAGCTCTTTGCGTAGCCTGTACCCCTGCTTGGGGTATACTCGGCCTCGTTTCAGCTTGAGGTCGAGTGTTAGGCAGACGATATATCGTCTGCTTCACCATAGGACAGCTTCCTGTGTTGGGAGCTCAGGATGAGCTCGGACCAGCCTGATTTCGACTAATTGTCAACGTTGGCTTTGCCTGCGGCACATGCGCGCTGCTAGGTTCCGTTCTTCGCGACCTGATGTCATATTGAGACACATCCTCTACCGCCTTTGCGGCTTCATATAATTCAGTTATTGCACTGAATTCTGTCGTATAGCCTAATTTTAAGACTTCATGATGCAGTGCTTCTCTAAGCGCTGCTACAAACCATTTGCGGATTGTATACTCATCCGGCGGATGTATCATCCGTGCAGCGTACTTTGTAATATCATTCAGTAATTCCTGAACAGTTCTGGTCCCTTGCACAATTGTATCGAACTTATTCGACGCATGCCTGTGCGTAAGTGCATGAAGGAATCGCTGTTGTAACCCAGCGATTGCACTTTCCAGGGTCCAGTCGATCACGACTCGATCATGATGCTAGATATTTTGAGCGTACCACTCCAATGCTTCTCCCTTGAGGCACGTGCCTAAATAATTTAATTGGAGTTCCGTGCTGGACAGTCCCAATAGACTATTCATGCCTAACCATCTCAGGATCCCTGAGACAAAGTTCTCGAATTCTTTGAGATCCACTTTCCCAGCATATTCTGCTGGGTGAGGGAGTTTTACTCCAGCTTTGGCAAGCACGGACTTGTCTGGCTCGCTGTCCTTGTGTTTCTCAAGGGCAGCTCGCACCATCTTTGCGACTCCATCTACATATGCAGATGGATTTCCTCCTGCTTCCTGAATCCTTCGTTCAGGATCCGTGACTGCCAGTGATACCACACGTGGTATCACTTGTATTTGCCTGTGCAGCCAGGAGACGTGAGTATTCACGTCCTGCTGCACTGGTGGATCGACGATGTCTTCATTGATCTGATACAACGGTCAACATTTGTCAGCCATTAGAAACGCATCCCTCAGTCTATAGCTGCTACTGAGGGCAGATCAAGCTACTCTCGCAGACTCAATCAATTTATCAAAGGCCTCGCCTTCGATCCCCACAGTATATGCTTCTTCGACTAACTTATCCGCGTGCTTAGCACGGACCTCTAGCGCACGGTGCTTCCATCGTGCTGCTTTTTGTTCGATCCTATCCCAGTGATCAAACTCGTGTTCAAGACTAACGTGAATGCTAGTCGTGGTACTGACGCTATCGGCGTCAGACTTCATCATCTCCCGCAGTGACTGTTGGGTCACTTCTTTGAGCACTTCTTGCTCATTATAAGTTTTTTTTGATCTGCGAATTCCTTCGCGGATATTTTCTCTAGCACGAGCCTCTAGCTCACGATCTGTCTCTTCCTCAGTACGCCGGCGCGTACTGACGCTGTCTTGCTCTATAGTGACACTAGGTTCTCAAGGACCAATCCTAGTGCTCGGCCCAGATGGAGGTGGCATCCTCTGTCTGTCTCGCTTCCTGCGAGCCTTTTCTGCCTCACGGTCTACTTCACGATCCCTATTGGGATTGTTGCCACACTCAGGGGCCTTTCCTCGCAAAGGTCCCTGTACTTCCTCCTCCAAGGACTGTATTAACAGTTCCATACCATCTCCTAATGCTTGGAGTTGGTTCGCGGCTTCATCCGCTGCACGAGCTGCCTCAGCCACTCGTTGGCTCACTTCCCACGTAGTGCCTACGTTTTTACAGCTCTCTTTGAGGGCCATAATCATCTGGGCAATATGTCCAGTTCTACGTTCGTATCACCGGGTTTCTTCATCCCAGCGCACCGACACCTGCTCTATCATCCCTGTTTGGGACGGTGAACTTCGCAATCTGCGATGTTCTTGGACATGCGGGAGCTGTGACATTCACAACCCCAGCAAGTTGTCTGTGTTGCTCGTCGGTGGCTCTCTCGACTCATCGAGAGACGATCGTAACTTCAACCTAGTCGAAGTTCTCTTCTTTCTCTTAACGGATGATCTCTCGTCCGTTTCTGATTCCTCCGGTGCAGATCTTCTTGGATCCGCCGCTACTCACTTTCAACTCCTAGAGTCAGAAACTACGGGCATCGTAGTATTACAAGGACTAGTTACCCTCGTCGGCGTTCCCGTTCGCCTGTCCACGTTGTGGGCAGACTCAGTTCTCCTGTCTGGGCCCTTGGTTGCAGCTCCAGACGTATCTGGATCCTCTCCGGATCTAGACGTTTGACTTCGATTCCTTATCAACGCCATAGAGCTACGATCTATCAGCCACACTGTGGTGTTCTTCTATTGAATTTAGAAGAATAAACAGTAAATGTCTGTTTACTGTTTCAAAAGATTCCAGCGAGTGTTAAACTTGTTGGTTTCTGGGTAATAAAAGATCAGTTGATCTTTTCTTTATCGCAGTGCTGCCAATAGGATTGGCAGTCAAAAAAGTGTAAGAATCTTACTGTTTCACACAAACAGACTGAGCCAATAATTGTATTGGTGTCTGCAATGGTGTGGTTTACAAGTAAAAAGTTATCCTTATGTAATCTACTTGTGGACAACTGTATAGTTGTCCACTATCTACAGGTGCCCCTTGTGGGCGGCTTATATTATACAAACCCCATAAGTCACTCTGGTGACTTATATGTCCTAAATAGTAGCATATATGCTACTGTAAGAATCTACATTCTCACGCCACACCTGTTCTCTCTGGGGTGATCCCCACCACCCCGCATCCTCCTACACATGCAATTAGATCCTCTCGGATCTTGTATAAAGTTCCTACCCTGTATATACCTTCCGGCTGGCAATCAACATTAGATCAATGCAATCTCTCTCAGCGATATCCCAACCTTGTACACGACCTCACCTTCAGCTCACCCATCGGCAACCCCCCCTCCCTTACATACACCTTCGTACATAATAATCTGGCATCTGCTAATATCAATCCATCTTTCATCTCTCAATCACTAGCAGATGAGGTCGCTGCCGGGCACATGGATGGTCCTTTCTCTCTTTCTGAAGCTCACCTTATCTTTGGAGGTCACTTCCACACTTCACCTTTAGGTCTCATTGAGGAGCCTGGGGCTTCAACTGAACTACGTGTCATCCGCCACTTGTCCAAGACTGATCAGTTCAGCTGTTCTATGAATGGGTGGCTAAGCTCGGATGATTTCCCCACCAGGTATTACTCTGCCACGCACTGCGCTGACATTGTGAGTTGTTCTCCACAAGCTTTGTTTCAGATTCCTGTGCATACACAGAGGTTTTATTTCCATTGCTGCGCAGCGTAACACGGGCGTTCATTTTATTCCTGTGCCTGTAGGTTACATGGAGGTTTACTTCTACTCCTGTTCCCATGCGTGGCACAGAGGTTTATACACGGCTGTTGTATTGTTTGTTTTTATTCCAATGTGATTCCCATGCATGACTCAGAGGTTTTATTTTGTTCATGTTTCTATTCCTATGCGACGCATGGAGGTTCCTGTTCAAGATGCCATCTCTACCATTTTGTACTCCCTTTCTGTGCCTTTCTGAAGTCTATATATTTTCATTGCCCTTTTCCTGCTGTATGCAGAGGTCTTTATTTACGATATGTTATTTCTTTGGGCCCAGCTGTTCTTTCATCTCTTCATGTCATCTGTGAAGTCTTGTTCTGAGTGCTGAGCACTGACACGTACTGAGGCCACCTGCCTGGACATCGCTAAGGCTTACAGAAACTCACCTATTCTTTCCCGACACAAACCCTATATTGCCGCCATGTGGCTGGGCAGCATTTACATTGAGCATTGTGCCATCTTCGGGTTAGGTCCATCTGGTGGCATCCAAGGCACACCAGCTGACATGCTTGTGGACATATTGAACCACAAAGGCATTGCACCTGTCTTGAAATGGGTGGATGACTTTGTTTTCTTCCGTTATCCTGTAGCTCCTGTATCAATTTGTTCTCCTGCATCCTTCTCCTACGACCTGTCCACTAGCCTTTCCATCACCGACCCTCTCAGAATCCCTTGGCACAACTGGCACTCTAAGGGGCAAAACTTTTGGTCTACCATTCCTTATGTCGGTTTCTTGTGGGACCTTGCTACACATTCCGTCTCCCTTCCTGAACACAAATGACTTAGAGCTCGTGTGAAAGTTTCTGCCTTCTTGAGAGTGCAAGTTCACATTTTTCACGCCATGACATTGCATCCATTGTCAGCACCCTTCAGCACATCTCTTTTGTGTATTGGGATTCCTGCCACACTCTCCCTCCCTTCTGTGCCTTCCTTTCCAAATTCCCCAACAACTTCACCTTGCACCACCTTCTGTGCTCTGTCATCGCCTCCCTTCAGTGGTGGTCCTTGATTCTCAAGAACCCCCACACCTCCTGGTCTCTTGCTCCACGTCAGAAGTTTGATCCCAACATCTGGGTCAATGCTTCTTCCTCTTGGGGTATCAGCATTGTTGTACACAACCGTTGGGCCACTTGGCATTTGCAAGAAGGCTGGAAATCTGACTGTTGGGATATTGGCTGGGCTGAAGTGGTGGCCTTAGAACTTGCAGTGAATTGGGTCTCACACGAAGGTTTTCGAGACTGTGAAGTCACGATCAGGGGTGATAACACTGGTGTTATCAGTGCTTACAAAAAGGAGTGATCTCAGAACATACCCAGAAACGACACCATCCAACACATTTCTGCTGTGATCGTTCCTTCTAATATTCTCATTAATCCTGTCTATGTGTCTTCCAAAAGCAACTGGATTGACCCTGTATCTTGTGGTATATTGGGTCCCGATGAACTACGCCTTCCTTACGACTTTCCCCTTCCAGAGGAGATCTGGCGGTTTCTCCTATATGCCTAGTAACATTCATGACGCACACACTCGTGTGCGTGTGGCTGCATCTGGGGGTCACTACCTCACACTGTACTGACCTTACTGCTCCTTGATGCACATCTTAGGCAACCACATCTCCCTGCTAGACTCGACAACCATATCATTCCCAATGTTCTCCAACCCCCTGTACTCGCCCAAGACCGCTTTCTAAACTGGATGACTCCTTATGGCTTATCTCAGATGAACAAAGAGGCTGAATCACTCCCACCTAGAATTGTTTTATGCAAGCGCTACGTTATGTCCCACTGCATTGAACCTGAGACTTTAAAGAACTATGCTGCTGGCTTGATACGTTTCACTAAATTTTGCAACAACTTTTCAATTCCTGAATCACTTAGAATGCCGGCCTCCAAATCTCTTCTTTCTTCCTTCATTTCTACGTGTGGCACAGGTTCTGTCAGCGAGGGTACTATTCGCTCGTGGCTTGAAGGCCTTAAACTATTGCATTGTATCAATGGTGCACCTTGGCATGGTGGCACAGATTTAAAGCATGTCATAGAGGTATCCGTTCCTCTCTTGCTTGTTTCGCATTTCTTATACTCCTAGGGTGCTGCTTCTTTTACTCCTGCTTCCTCACATATGCCGAAACGCGATCCTGTAACATTCGAGCACATTATCACCCTCCACCGCCACCTTGACCTCATGAATTCTTTCAATGTGGCCTGTTTTTGCCATCACGTGCATTGCATTCTGGTCTTGCTGTTGACTAGGCGAACTTCTCATTGATTCTGCCTTTATTCCCGAACGACATGTGTCTAGGTCTACCTCCATAACCTGCAGCACAGCAGCGAATGGGCTGGTGTATTTCTCCTTTCATATCCCCCACTCATAAACTAAACCTAACAGTGATGATATCATCCTCACTGACTCCAACTGTTCCTGCAGCCCAACCGCCACCTTCAATCACCACTTATCTGCAAATGCGTGTATTCCTGACAACACCCCACTCTTTGCGTTTAGAACTGCCGACGGTGATTGGTCTCCCTTGCAATGTGATTGGTTCCTTAACAGATGCAGATCCATTTGGACATTGGCTGGATTGAACTCTGTCAAGGGGCATGGTTTTCAGATTGGCAGTACTACATTTCTCTTACTTCTAGGTATTGATCCATGGATTGTCATGGTCCAGGGTCACTGGTCTTCTCAATTTTTTCTTTCCTATTGGCGCAAATGCAAGGAGATTCTCCCTCTGTTCATCGGTTTCTCGTTTCAGACAAAATCTTCTATTCTAGATACTATGTCTAAATTTTGTGAGGTTACTGCATCTGTCTTAATAAAGTCTTTCTTCATTTCGCTCAGGGGAGTCGGTCTGTGGATCCCAACCAATTGTTCATGCTATGAACTGATGAGTGGTGGAGTCGGATAGCTCCACAGACCTCATGCGCAAGGAATACCCACTTGAACTTCCAGTCAAGTCGGATATTCTCCTCTCTCCTTCCCAGACCTCTCATTCTTCCACCGGGGACATGATACAAAATGTACTAAGAGAAAAGTGTGGGAAAATTGTGCAAAAAGATCGAATTTTGACACAATTTGTATGGCAAGAAAATTGAAAACATAGTGTGTTTTTGGTCAACATTTGTTTGGGGTGCAGATGTTGAACAAAGTTAGGATTTGATTGGGGTGAAAATTAGGAATTTGCATCAGATTTGTGCCCCACACAATTCAAGGCATTTTTGTTAATTTTATCATGATTTTCACACCCAAGCATTTTGTAAACAAAGTTACAATTTTCCCAGGGAGAAAATCAAGAACAAAGAGGAAATTGCTTACAATTTTCCTGAAATTTCCCCTTTGTTCTCAATCTTCTCCCCAGGAAAATTGTAACTTTGGCCACAAAATGCTTGGGTGTGAAAATCATGATAAATTTAACAAAAATGCCCTGAATTGTGTGGGACACAAATCTGTGGCAAATTCCTAATTTCCACCCCAATCAAATCTTAACATTGGTCAACATCTGCACCCCAAACAAATGTTGACCAAAAAACCACTATGTTTTCAACTTTCCCTCCATTTTCCCACCATACAAATGGTGTCAAAATTCGATCTTTTTTCACAATGTTCCCACACTTTTCTCTAGGTACATTTTGTGTCATGTCTCTGGTGTTCGTCCCCACTCCTAAGCAGCTCAGGATTATGTCGAGTGAGCGCTAGATGATGACAGCTCAGATCTGGATTACAATCCATAATCCAGATAAGCGTCATATTACACATTCTATAATCCGTACGACAGTCTTGGCGCATGCCATATTTGCAGTTGTAGATCGGTGTCGATTTTGCATAATATGACATTTAAAAGACGGCAGTGTCTTGGATTTCGCTTCAGTTTATCCGTTGGGTTTAATGCGTGAGTTGTGTTTCTTTTCGTCTCTGTTCACCTTATTCGTTTGCTAATCGGTTCTTATGTCTACCGTGTTTGTGTGTGGAAATTTTGGAATTGTTGGTGGTCGACGATCCTTGGATGGTCCTCAATACTACGCATTCTATCAGACGACGATGCAATTCGCATCTTCTGATAAACTATCGGATGTTGAAATCCGCGTTTATACACCACGTACTGCGACTCTCTTTCGAGACTGCACTGTTGTCAACGTCATTGGAAGGTTGTTTGCGCCTTCTGAAGGAACTTTCTTAATTGATGTGCTAAACATTGTGCCCTTTCCTGGAAATCCCGAAGACGATGAAGATTACGAATCGTCCATCGTAGATGATACGAGTGTTAAAATCTGGGCGATTGGTACTGTCATTGATAATGCAGAGCAGTGGACGGATGGTTCATCTAGAATTTTCAGTGTCGCTGTCTCTGATTACGTTCGGGATAAAATTAGGCATTTTCAAATATCGTATGTACATTCCCTTTTGCCTTGGTGTGAATGTTGATTGATTTTTCTTTTCTATCAGTTGCCTTTTAGATGGAACGTCCGGTCGTTGGACGAAAACTCCCAATCCGAATATAAATACCACGATTTATGTCTATGGAGTTCTGAATGATGTATCATGTAATGGGAATCTGATCCTTAATCTGCAGTCTATCACATTGAACATTGGTCGGGAAATGGTACCTACGGGTGCTGCTCAGGGTGTTCGTGGTGGTTCGAAAAAGAGAAAATATCCAGTCGCCTTGACAATTGGTACATCGGTGGACACATTGAACATGTTGGGCTCCTCGAAGACCATTAAATTGCCAGAAACACCTGTGGCTTCAACATCAAAATCGACTGTTCAAGCAGGTGATGACATTCAATCCGAAACGACTATTTCGCCTATTGATTCAAATCGTGGTGATCAGAACTTGCAGACTGACAGTGTGGGACCGTCTAAAAAAACTCGACGTTGTATGTGCTTTTAAATTGCGTTTAATGGTTCTCACATTCATGTTGTTTAGAGAATACTTTGTTTCGTTCTGTTTTAACTGTTATGGTTTGGTATTCTCTATTGAGAGAGCTGGTGAATTGATATTTAAAGCGCTTTTCACCGTCTCATTTCCAAAAAAAATTGTCTCACAAATGTTTATCCATTGTGTGTACATATAAATGTGTATGTTAGTTTTCGTTCGGAGTTATTCATGTCTTCGTTTTGTGTTTCAACGCTCAACCTTACATTGGATGTAAATCCAATATTCGTTTATTTTGAATATCAATCTAGGGGATCGACATTCGTGGGTTCTATTACTTTTACATTTTTTTCATACATTTATTTTTGTATGAGGTTCACATGGTCTCCGATAACACGGAGATCTATCGCTACATTGTAAATTATTCCAATCGCTTTATTCAGTGGTTACTTCGTATTACTCCACTATCGGTCGACCACCGATTTCTAGCTTTACCACAAGGAACGTTTACTTTTGTGGAAACCATCGTATTACCTTACAGGTCTAGAACCATTCTTATTCGACGGATTATCTTGCTGTCACATAGAAACCGTTTGCGTTGATGATTCCAGACGGCGATTTAACTAATAGGAGGGCTCATTGGAAATAGGGGGATATATAACAAATAGGGTTCTTACTATGGTTTTCTTTGAATTTTTCATCAAATTCTATCCTCTATGTCTTCAAATTGGCTTATAGCTCATATATCGAAGCCGACTTTTGTGTGGGGAGCTCGACATCGTGGCCACGTACACGAATGTCCCAATTGTCACATTCTCTTGCTGACTGGAGAACGTCCCGGATTTTGTTGTGGACCGAATGGAAATCGACTCAACGACGTACGACCTCTTCCACCTTTTCCACCTGAATTCGATGTTTTTTTACATCATCCCGACATTTCAAAACTTTCCCATATTTTCAATCTCGTTTATTCCTTCGCGTCTTTGGAATCTACGGCTGAATTTCCCTCTTTCGATGGTCCACCTGGATTTTTTGCCGTCGAAGGTAAATTATTTCATCGTGTTAGACCGACACATCAAGATTCCTGCGTTCAGTGGCTTCTTTATGATGGCATGATGCACAATTATGCTCCTCATCATCGATGGATCGATTTATTGCCTATTGCGTGGAGAAACGCAATGAATGCTGCGTTATTAAGAATCAATCCTTTCGCCTCTCAACTTCATCAGCTTTACTTAACCGATCATTCCAACTTTCCTAATGCACAATTGATATTGAACGAAGATAACCTTACAAACGAGGTAAAAATTATCGTTTTGATTTAATATTCATATTCTCATTTCTTTCGTCGTCTAGATGGCAGCGATCATCAATTTCTCCAATACGTCTGAAGGTCAAATAAGGAGTCGTACAATGGTCATTGCTAAAAGATCGTTGGACGATGAGGAACCTCTCTCTTCAAGAAATCGACAAATTCATGTTGTTAGTCGGATGTGGGAGCCCCTCGCCTATCCCTTACTTTTCCCTCATGGAACTTTAGGATGGGGTATTACGGAACGATCTAACAAAATCGAGTTGGAGAATGCGGATATAAACGATCGCGACGACTCAAATCTGGTATTATCGTTTTCGACTTTTACATGAATCACATTTTCTAATCTTTGGACGACTTGCTGCTGAGTATGCCATTGATATGTTCACGAGAAACCTAGAATGTCATCTCAATTACATTTTTTTGAACCAAAAACCTTTTAGGGAGGAAGATGCAAGACTAATGGGCGAACCTGTTGAAGACCATAATAATATATATCTCCCTTCGTCTTTTTTGGGCTCTCGGAAATGGGCTTCCAAACAGATTGCAGATGCATTGGCGCTTCCCTCAACTTATGGTGGTCCTACATTATACTTCACAATGACATGCAATACAGACTGGCCAGAGATCCTTTCCCAACTTAATGATGGTCAAACATTTCAAGATGTACCGGTTGTCGTGTGCCGCGCGTTTAAACGCCATTTGTCTCACTTATTGAACACTATATCGACGATTTTTCCAAACGCAGGACATCGAGAATACCTACTGTATAGCGTGGAATTTCAAAAACGCGGTCTACCCCATTGTCATATACTCGTAAAGTTTCAACGCGATTGTCTTCAACCATCTGATATTGACAGCATTATATCGGCTGAAATTCCAGACAATCCCCGCCAAGCTGCGTTGGTGAAAAAATATATGATACACCATCATCCTCCGTTGAACAAACCTCCTTCGAAGTACTGTCAATACGAACGAAATGGTATTCGGTATTGCAGATTTAATTATCCAAAACCATAACAAAAGAACACAACCATCGATGCAGAAGGTAGGGTTCACTATCGATGAAGGCACGAAGGAGATGAAATGGTCGTACCTCATTGCCTTCCTTTACTCGAAGCATATGAATGTCACCTTAACGTCGAAGCCGCCAGTGCGTCCCAACTTTTCCAATATATCTTCAAATACCTTCATAAAGGTTTTTTTTGGCCACCGTTATCTAGATGATTGGCTTACTTTTCTTTTTATATAGGTCCTGATAAAATATGTGTACGCGTGAAAGAGGACGATACGACTTATGTGAACGAAATCGAAGATTTTTGGGATGCACGCTATTTATCGGCCGGTGAAGCTGTGTGGAGGATTTTAGGATTTCATCTTACCTTCAAAGAGCCTGCCATCACCGCTCTACCGGTTCACACACCTGACTCTACTCACCGGTATCAATATTATCGAAATGAGGGGCAATCCAGTACTATGTCGAAATTGGATCGATATTTTGTTAGACCCTCAGGTGTCTCTCAAAATAATGGTACCATCACGTCCTTTAAAGATCTGACATATATGGAGTATTTTCGATTGTTTCAACTGGAAAAACTGTCTCTTGCTCGTCCTTTGGACTCTCATCGATTTTTGGAGAGATCGAATGAAAAAGGACAACCTCCAATGCACGTTATTTTACGGGACCCGTCAAGGCCTCACGTAACCCGCCTTCAATCAATTCGACCGATTCAAGGTGAATCTTATTATATCAGGTGCTTACTATTGCATCGTAGTGCTTTATCTTTCCTCGATCTTCGGACGGTTAACAACACAGTTAATGGGACCTTTCAACAAGCTGCAACTGAAATGGGTTTATTCGCCAACAAAAGAGAGGACGAATTAGCTATCGCTGAAGCGATTCAATCTCTTAAAACTCCCAAACAATTGCGGATTTTATTCATCCACTTATTGATCAATGATTGTTGTTTGATTCCTCTACATATATGGGAAACATATAACATTCAACTTAGCAGGGATTTCATGCTTCGGCATGGAGGTAATCAAGAACTGGGTTTCAACGACGCGTTGAACGATCTCAAAGATTTATTGGATGAACATGGGAAGAATCTATCTGATTTTGGCTTACCTGTACCGAGTACTTCTTCTAACGAAGTCCTTCACGAACTCGGGCGTTGGTCAGATACAGAATTTCTCGCAAATCGAGCCGATGTGTCCATTGCATCCTTTAATCGAGAACAAACACGAATTTTTACAACTATCGAAGAAGCTTTCAATGCTGGACGAGCATTGTATTTATTCGTAGATGGACCAGCTGGTAGAGGAAAAACATTTCTAATGAATGCCGTCTGCGATTATTTTCGCAGTGTACGGAAAATTGTCATGGCCACTGCCACTTCTGCATATGCGGCACAGTTATATCCAGGTGGACGAACAACCCATTCTACTTGCAAAGTAATTATTTGATATATTCGCGAATATTTTGAACATATTCTAAATTGATTTAGGTTCCTGTTATTGAAGATAATTCGGGATTACGATCTCCATTGGAATATGACGACTCGAGATCACACCTTCTTCGGGAATGTTCTATATTCGTTTGGGATGAAGCACCTATGGCAAATAAGGCCGTTTTAGCATGTGTTGATGAAACTTTGCAGCGTATTATGAACAATGATTTTCCTTTTGGGGGAAAAATAATGGTTCTACTGGGCGACTTCAGACAAACCTGTCCTGTTGTACTTCGTGCGTCTAAGGCTCAAATAATCGATGCATCCATAAAATCATCGCGTTTATGGTCGTTATTTACAACCATGCGTTTGATTAGACCCATTCAAAATGCAGAAGATCCTCACTTCGCACAAATTGTGGATGACATTGGAAACGGTGTCTCTGTTCAAGTCGATTTATCCGAATTCGACATATGCTCCGACGCCAATAATCTTATCAATTTTGTTTTCCCCGATTATTTGTTGTTAAATCCCGTTGATTGTATACCTCGATCGATCCTTGCACCCACAAACGTTCAAATCGATGCATACAACTCGATGATAATTCATCGCCTTCCTAAACCCTCCAAAAAATACTTCGCTGCTGATTCTCTGAAAGAAGTTGACGAAAGCGGTCTTCAATCGCCACAAACTGTCTTAGATTTCGTTCGGAAACAAAATCCACCTGGTTTCCCTCCTCATTCTCTCATTGTCAAAATCGCCGGAGTCTATAGGTTAATGAGGAATTTTTCCGTTGATCGTGGATTGGTGAAAAACGCACGCGTTATCATAACGAATATCGGAACAAACTTAATTTCCGTGAAAGTCGTACATCAAGGAGGATGGAATGTCCTTGACAATGAAACGACTTTAATTCCTCGAATTTCTTTTTCATGGAACTTACCTTTTAGTCACCACAGTTTATTGAGAAAGCAATTCCCTTTATCTCCCGCATACGCTACGACGTTCAATAGCTGTCAAGGATTAACATTGGATCGTATCGCTGTTGACTTGACTCACCCTGTTTTCACTCACGGCCAACTATACACGGCACTCTCGAGAGTCAAACGTATGTGCTTTATCCGTCTTCGCTTGCACTCAAACGAATTCTCTACTTCGAATATTGTTTATAAACAATTATTGGAATAAATGCCTCTGTAAGTTTTGTAATGTATCTATTATTTTTTTTGAGACCGATGTTTCTTCAAAATTATATATTGATAGGATTAGTGGACGAACCGTTTAATATCAATGAAGACCCAAAAAAAAAGATTGCGTCGACGGAGTCCACGATTTTTCTATATCATCCTCATGCTTTCTTTTTATTGATCTACCGTTTCTACCTTTCGATTATTTAAC
Source organism: Ramaria rubella (assembly GCA_015039355.1). Classification (NCBI taxonomy): domain Eukaryota; kingdom Fungi; phylum Basidiomycota; class Agaricomycetes; order Gomphales; family Gomphaceae; genus Ramaria; species Ramaria rubella. The sequence goes on from MU134325.1 coordinate 325,604, forward strand.
GTGTATAAACATCCAACGTATAAGTATGAACTCACCTGATTATTTCAACTCGACGGTCGTTAGTATGCTTCGGCGATTTGGAATTTCCTTTACGTAATCCTAACCGTCATCGCAACATAATTATTGACATTATATCGGAAGAACAAATATAAAGGTGACCACATCTACTTATCGAAATAAACAATCTCTCTAATAATGTGTTCCAAGATATTCGCCATCAAAGAGTACAAAAAAATATTACAGAGGTAAGAATACATTTATATATACATAGATTGATACGTTATTTCACTATTCCTTAGTTTTTACAGTACTTTCGACCGATATGGCGTTATGTGTTTATGGACCGCGACATTTTACACGGAAAACGGTTTGTATCGTTTATATAACGTATGGACAGTTCACGTGTTTCCCTTTCAAAACCTCACTGACTTCTCAGTCAAACACTTCTCTTCCGACGGTTTCAAACGAACAAATAATGTGTATCGCGTCCCGAAAATTGGAAAGTTCTCAAAATCAATTTATCTCCACTCAGGACGATATAACTTCCCTTTTAAATATCTTACAAAACTTTCTCGTGGATCTCAACCTTTTTGACAATTTACTCAACGAGGATTCTGACTTATTTCTTTCTGACGAAGTCATTCCAACGAGACGTACTATTGAGGCTTTTTTATTCTGCGTCCATAAATATTTTTCCGATATGAACTAATTTTTTCCATTGACATGTAACATTATCATTCTCTAACATCATTTTTCAGTACTAAATTCCTTAAGGATTGGCCGGCGCGAAGCGCCGGCGAACCTTGTATTGTCTAATACCCGTGCGTCTGGGTAGCCTGTACGCAGTGTACACTGCACGTAAGCCCTGCGAGATTATGTCAGACGGACCGCTGCGTTCCGAACGCTAGGGGTGGTGAGCACGTCTTGTCTCGCCATAAGTTGCTCATTATACGTGCTTTGAATAACGAAGACTAGCAAAACTCCAGGTAATATTAGTACTGTATTCAGTGTTGAATTGCCACTGATCGTGAGGAGTTGACAAACGCTGAGCACGCCATCGCTCGCGACTCGTATATAGGACTTCCGCGTGTCTATTCTCACTCGCAGTTAGCCACCTCATGTCACATTGTCAAAGCCTAACGTCGAATTGCGCAAGGTACTCTGGCGAAGTCTGCGGGTCATGATGCATGCACTTCACGCCATACACCAAGGCGTTTTATACGCCTTAGGGTCGCGTGGCGTGAATTTGAGGTATCACCCGCACGCGTTGCCTTTGAGCTTTCTTTGTTTCGCAGTGTTGATGAGTGAATACATGGCGTTGTATTCGTGTTCGGGACGCCGGAGAAACTGAAAGTATTCTATGTTTTAAAGTCTACAGGAGTTGGAATATCAGCCCGTTTATCATGGTCAGACCGCGGTCAGCACACGTGGCGTTGTTCGGGAAACGAGCGGCTTCTACATCATGGCGAAAGTTGTAATGACACAGATGCTTGTTCATGAGGTGACTCGCTCATTCTCATTATTATTATATATACTAATTTCTGTAAACATTTGAGAATGATATCCACCTCCACCCTCAGCGTTTGGCCGTCAAGAGCTCGAAAGCAACTACTCGGAAGAATTGTTAAGAGTTGAGGCTACGTCGCGCCAATAATGCTTCATATTGACGAACTCCACTAAAAGATTGACTCACAGCACTTTTCTTTATCAGACAGACTCAAATCCCCAGCAAGATCTGAAATCGAGTACGGCACACCACGAGGAAGGCATTCGGGACGAACGATGGCGTAGTACGGTAAGTCTTCATCTGGAGCATGCTGGTATATTCAAGCTGATCTAATTATTGAGATTCAAGGTCCTATCATGATAGATCTTATGGCTTTATATTTCATCCGTCTAGCAAATAAACGTCACCAAGTGTCCACGGTAGAAACAAGGGAAATCCACACCTATGGATAATTGGTTAGATACAGGACCCCGCCACGGCTCAGGTTGGTATGTGCCAGAAATTCAATCAAAGGTGTCCATAGAGGCCGGAACCTTGTAGATCACGTACCAGCAATCGCGTTGCATAGGGATAATAATAGGTATGTAATGCTAAGGCAGAGGCAAAGGGCCTGCGCGAGATCGTCAATCACTTCTACCTCTTTTTTAAGTGTCACTGTCGATCTCCCCGCATATTTCACTGACATTTGATATGTTTTGATGCAATCGCGTGACCTTATACGGTGTTCCTGAGGAGAATGGGTAACAAGGACCTTGTGTACGAATCAAGTGTTGCTGATCATTGACTCGTTTACCCTTCGCGCAGATCACCCCCAGGTTGGTGATTGAGTATACTTGTTAACATTTGACCAATAGAAGCAGTGGCCTACTGCGAAACATGTTAGTTATATGGTCTGCCACGGAAGCCTGATTCCCATTTGTCTTGGTGAGTGAGGATGTTCATGGAATGGATGCAGTAACATTAAACAGGGAGGAATTCATTAGTTTTATGACGGTAGGGTGACAATTACCAGGCGCTCCAAGAGGCCTGCCGTAACCGTTTCAGCCACGAGGTGAGGTTACACTTCTACTTATCTGCATGATACGGCGACCGCAAGTTGCCGGCTACATGACCTAGCACCTCTCCCTGATATGGAAGTGCGTTTGCGACTCGGAGCCAGCTATCTAATTATGGAGAGTGATGTATCAAATCATGGTGATTATACTTTGAATGATTATTGCCTCACCGACTCTACGAATGCCTCAGAGCTTCGAGAAGTCATCCGTCATTTCAGGTCAGTGATCTACGTGAAGGTGCAAATACTGCAGCGTCGCCAAGCTGACCCTTGTCTTATCTCGCAATTCAGTCTATTTTTCATGGTTGGGGTAATCAGGTAAGCGGTTTCGCTTGGCTATTGGTGTCGAGGGGTGGAGCAAGATTTTATGGAGATAATAGGGGAGATATTTTGGAGGAAAAACAGAAGGTGAAGAACTCTAACGGAAAGGCCGTTGGTCACGGTGGTTGTGGATAATTCATTGATTTTGTAAGTATCCAATCGCTGCGGTTATCCGAGGTGATAACATTTAAAATTCCGGTGGTGAGCCGACGATTATTCTTGCTATTCTCGCGAACTCATCATCATCATCATCATACAGTTGTACAATCGAATCCGATCCACTCCAAGCTGTTTGTTCAAACGTTCAAGGACAATATCATCTGACAGCACGATTAACATGCCTCTCGGGATGCATTGCATTGCTATAAGGTAATCTGTGTACGAATTCGAAGAAAGCAACTCAGTGTTATACGTAACATTTACGTAGATGTGTACAAGGGGAGATTTTGGAGAGGCATACAGGGAACAATTACAAGAAAGAACGGCGAGTTACTGGTACTATCGCCGAAGCGGTGACACAATCTTATCCATCCTATCCTCATTCACCGAGGCCTGATATAATTTTATCGGCTGTTGGCGAACGAGGTTTGATTGAACATTTGAAAGGCTCGGGTGCACTAAATAGGAGCAGGGGCATTAGCTCTGACTCCGGTGACATCGCAGAGACATTAAAAGCATACATTACAATTCCGGATTTGTAAGCGGGCTTGACCGGAATTTCTTTGCCGTTATTGTCTGTTGCATGAGAGATGTGGAATACGTGCAAGATAGAGGCCACAGCGATGAAAACTGAATTGTCCGCCATATAGCGACCGGGGCATATCCTAATATACGATGTTCAGCAGTTTGTCATGGCTCAGAGGATTGATCTATACCTTCGTCCAAATCCGTACTGCATTGTGGGAATGGATATTCCAGGTTGGAAAAATCGCTCTGGTTCAAACTCCTCGGGCCTGGGCCCATATACTTTCTCGTCATGAAGTATTTGCCTTAACCAACTGTGAGCGATATCCTATATTGATAGCATATTAGACCATACCATGCATTTCCAACTACAAGGCTATCCTTGGGAATGAAATATCCTCGATAAAAGTCGTCCTCCATCACCCGATGCGCAAACGCGAGGGGCAACACCGGACGCCACCGTTGAAGCTCAGCGCACAAAGCCATGACATAAGGAAGGTTTTTGCTGTCTTGAAACTCGGGGAGACGGTCCGCACCAATCACTCTATCAAGTTCTTCTTGTGCCTTCTTTTGAGTTTCTGGATAAAGGACCATTGCAAGGAAGAAACCAGATACAACTGCTGCTACCTGTTACATTATTGGGCTAATATGAGAGTGTGGCATTTATAGAGTGGCATGTCGCACATACCGTACTAACTGCTGCTGCAAAGGCGATTCCTGCCGAGTTCCGGACTACATCCTCATCGTCGTCCTGTATGACCCTCTGATCAGGTAGACCTTCTAGCAAGGTCGTGACTACGCAAGATTCTGCCGTTCCCGCAGACTTGACAAAGGGGGGAATGTTAATACTAACTAATATCATAGAAAATATCACGACTCGCCATTGCCTTCTTCACCTCCGCAAAAGGCTCCATGTACATCGCCTTCGTTAGTTCACCCCACTTTTTGGCGGTTTTCTTGAAGCCTGCGCCTGGGATCCATTCGGGCATGTACTTCACTATTAGTCCAAGTCCATATGGTTAAGTGAAACGGCAGGTTGGGAGGCAGAAAAACTTACGAAACGGTAAATGGTCTATCATATATACTCCTGGGCTTGTGGTGACTTTGGCTAAGCCCTCCAACGCCTTGTCGACGACTTTATAATAACGGTCATTGCTAGATTGGACTTTCAAACCGTATACGACCTATAATAGCCGTGTAAATATTATTTAGAACTAATCAGTGACAGCTTCATCTTTACCTCCATAATAGTAGAAGTAGTGAGCTCCTGTATAACTTTCAAAAATTCATCCGGGGTGGCACGAAGTTTCCAAAGAAATTCCCTAGAAGCGAGTTAGCTCCTTCCAGATCATTAGAGACATGCAATGAATGGTCTTACCGTGTTTGTCGGACTTGTATATCTTGATAGCGAGCCGCCGCCGCCGGATAGAAATGCTGGTGGAAGGCTCTACGATGTCTCCGCCACGTCGTTCCATACCGCATAAGGTTCAAGGCGAAACGCCACCCTACGCTGCAGTAGAAAATTTCACCCGTCGATCAATAATGAAGACACCATGTAAGGGCGCACGGACGTACAGATCAGCCATATTGAAATCCGCCCGATCTGAATACATGGCTCCGCGTTTGTCAAAAAGATCATGGGCGGCCTCCAAGGAGTTAATGAAGACCACGGGTTCACCCATAATCTTGATTGATACAAGATCGCCTGTGTTCGAGTCACTCAGGATTCTCAGTGTAGGTAATTTGTTTGCGGAGACTAACCATATTTACGTGCCCACCGCGTAGGTGCTTCCCATTCACGTTCCTTGGGAATATCGAAGAAATTTCCAATGACCGGTAATCCTGGGGGTCCGGGCGGGAGGCGAAGGCCTGTTCAAGTTTAACAAAATTAGTTAGTGACAAGCTTGGATTAAATCCATCTCGCAATAAAAAATAAGGGGTCAACAAGAGGTAATCACTTGCCTTTAACTGAACTTGGGACCTCGGAAGACTTTCGTTCTTTAGTCCAGATGTAGAGGAACAGAAGACACGCCATAGTGAACAGGCTGAGCAGTAAGCTCCAGTACTGGAGACCAATAAACATCGTAATTCGGGGAAAATATGAAAGTGAAGTGGTGTGGATAGGACTCTCTCAACCTGAATGTGTGTCTCCAAGCTATGGTATACTTTTATAGTCTAGAGTTCATAATTCCCGCAATGTGTAAAGATAACTTGACGGCACCCAGCCACCAATTGAGGGAATAAAATTGCCCACGATGCTGCGGCTACCAAGGCATCAGAAGTCGAGGAACAGAATGCATGAGCGCATTAAACAGGTATCTGTACGGGGTCTCATACTAGGGAGAGAAGGCAGATGAACTGATACCGCAGACATGAGGTCCATACGTAACTCACAGTAATTCAGGGAGCTTGCAAGAAGCCGAGCATTCTCTTAGAGAATATTATTTTGAAAGCTCACTTGCCACAAACCCTGAATTTCAGACCGTGACGCCGTGACGTAAATCACGTGGCAGCTCTCTCATCTGCACTGATTCTGAATTCTACAGGAACGTTTATGATATCATATAGAGTTATAACCGTGAGCTACATGAGGACCGTCTGGTTATTAGACTCCACTGGCAGACAGCCTGCCAAAGTTCCATTGAAACCACTTCGGACCGTTCCCCACCGTTCAAGATTATTAACAATGAATAGATTGACGGTCACTACATAGCCATAGGCCAGAAAGTGGCACTCACACTCTCAATTCAAAAACATGCCAGTTTACTGGGAACAACGGGATAATTACATGTAATTGAGACATCGTACGTCTCTTCCTCCTCGAAGTCATGGGTGACATAAATGAAGCCGCCTCAAGAAATAATAAATTTTTAATAGATAATATGCGCCCAAAAGTGCTAACTCTTGAAATCGCGGTTGGGGTACTATAGATGTGTCGGCCTACGGGGCGGACCGTCGCAGCTTCACATTGATGTCACTTCAGGAGGCCATCGACGGAGCCATAGTACTCCAACGTTCAACTACCGGTACCACTCGAGATTAATAAGGCCATAGGGAAATTGGTTAACGTCGGGGAGGAAAGAGGAGCTCTCTACTAGAATTCAAGAAGACGCATACCAGAGCACACAAATGACATTGATAAACTTTACTTCGAATTTTCCATTTTTCCATTCTACTCTTGGGAGGAAGGTAAAATCCAACACAGCCCGGTAGTAGAGGTCCGATAGACGCAATCGATCATCATTTATTGCGAGTTATAACAAATTGAAACCTTCAATATGGATCTTGCAAAGAAACAGAAAATTAGAGATGGACATAAGAGGCCCGTGTCTTCCAACATGTGTCTGTGCGATGGCCCATCAGAAAAGAACACAGTCTTGCTATTGCGGCTACGTTTCCATAGCTTCTATAGGCCCATAGACGATTGAATCCCCTTTCGATATGAGGGGATAGCATCGAATCGACGATATTGGCGAATCATAGCCGGGGATAACGCATCATGAACAGACGCATGATTGCTTGCTACAGCGTGGTGTACCACTACGGACTTATTCGAGTGGGCTGTACGGGCCTGCCAGTGCGCCTCGGAGTACCGGACTGTTCAAAATGTCACTTCGTGCAGGGGGGGAAGCAACTGGATGTATTAACAAATGGTATTGGCTTGATAAGTAGAGTGTCATGCTAGCTTGATCAGGACTCGAGCGTGATAATTAAGCCAGCCCAACTCGAAAATTGAAGGCCTCCAAGCCACTGTCAAACTTGTGTCTTCGAGAAGTCCAGCGCCAGAATCAAAGCTTGCTTGGAATACTAAGGTCAGGGTTTGACAAAAAATGCGTGAGAGCAAGCGCATCGTGTTTTGTCGTGGAGCCGCGTTTGTAGACATGCGGAAATAGAGCTGCCTCGGGGGTGATTCTTCTACCGGGTGTGCCAGTGTGCTTTCGAGCCTTACGAGGATGGCAGTCAGCAGACGGTGTATTTAGTGGCCCGGGTGAGGACGTCAAAACCGAGGGAGGTGTTAAGGGTTGGTTGTGACTGGTTAGGCGTTGATGGGTGTCACTGCTCGGGGCTGCAGTGGGGCAAGATGTGCGCTGGGTAGTGCCAGAGGTCATCATCACCATCGATGTCTGGGATAAAATTCACGGTGAAGCGCAGTTGGCAAATCGTAATTCCAAAGGAAACTTACTGATATTTTTTTGTCCTCATCAGCAAACGGATCGAACTCGTCTTCACGCCTCTTAATTTGCTGCGTCAAACGGGTCCTCTTCCTGCTCCTGTTCCTCACCGCGACTCTGCGAATTCCGTTTGCAATTCGGTATGTGCCTGACCGCGACGCTCAGGGTGGGCACGTGTCTTCGTCATGACAGGTAGCCGCCTGTAGACGCGCGAGACGAGCAGGCGATTCAGTCTACATGATGCATTGGCTTGCTTGAACTTCGGAGACGTTTGCCTTTGTACAGCATCATGATGGCAGAGTGCTGCCACAGATTCTCGACGTGTTCAAAGCATCCGACTCCTCCGAGGTCCTCAATAATTTAGATATTATATTTGGAATCGTCGACTCTGTGCTGTCCGATTCGCAGTTGCGCAAAGTTTGGGCGCTCGGATCGTCCGGATTGCGGCCTAGGTCTCTATAGGGATTTTCAGGTGATTCCGCGAAGATGCTTCCGGAGCAATTGGTTTCGACGGCATCAACTACTAGGAGACCGAAGGCCGGCCCACCATGGTGTTTCATACTTCAATGATTCTGGTGATGTTGGAGCTATTCTGTTCATATTTGTTGGATTATTCTACTGCAAATGGTGGGGCTATTCTAACCAGATGAGTTATTCCTAACATCCTCTTCCAGGCCAATTTGTATTTCCAGGCTGTGCTGGCTATATTCGTAGTAACGACAAGACCCATTTGTCATGTAGTCCTTCGTTTCCAAAATCATCTCAATGAATCTGTCATCTAATAACAGTCCTTCGTTTGTAGACTATGCATATCCCTTACAGGATCGAGCTCGGGTTTTGGTTGGCAAAGATGGAATTCTCAAATGGTTAGCAGGAAGCCCGGTTCTGTTATTTTACGTGTAGTTCTCGTATTGTATGACTGGGGAAGATCTATCAGCATTGTCCGGTCCTCGTGAAAGCAGCTCCCCCTTGTAATAATTAATTACCTTTTTTTTAAACGTATATTGTTATTGTTGCAATTGAATTGAAAACACACTCCTATCCTATTGTGAGGCGTGTAGTACCAATAAGTTCTACTCAGTGTGCATTGCAATTAGAAACGAAGCCTTCGCAACATGTCCTTCAGACCAAAATTTGCGGGAAACAAAGCTTGGCATGGAACAGAGATGTAGTGATCGGGCGTCGACGACCCCAAAAGGGGGGTAAAGATTAATCCCCGTTACGGCAGCTAGTCCGAGCCGCGGCACATAGATGACAGCGATGTAAAGCATAGCGTAGTTCCCGGAAGACTCCCCGAGTTATGTGCGCCACAGTTCAAGATACAATGCAACCCGAGTTGGTGGAGAAAAAACCGGCCCAGTAGAAATTTGACAGCCTGGGAATTCACTTGGAGTTGCTGCATAGCACCTGCGAGTCATAAAGCAGAGTGATCAGTGGTGATTTTTTCATCCACCCATCCAGACACATTCCAACATGGATTCTTACAACAGTAGCCATACCTCCATTCTCATGTTTGACGAGGTCGAACGCTTCACGACCACGAAGTCCCCTGTCAGCAGGGTCGTTATAGTCATTTTGAGCCTCATCATTATGAGTGCTGCCTTTAGAGGTTCAAAGACCCTCCAGTCCATTCTATTCGCGGTGGAACACTTCTTTGGTGGCGCAACCCGCCATGTTACTCTACCTGGCCCAACTGGATTACCCCTCGTTGGCAATTTATACCAGGTATGCTTGATTTCGTCGAAGAAACACTGAAATACCATGGGTTAATATCGACGATTACAGATGAGAGACGGTCACGTACAGGTACTCAGTGCATGGACTAAAAAATTCGGTCCTGTATTCAGGGTTGCCCTTGGGGAAAGAGAGGCAGTAAGCCATCGTGATATTTCGACGATGACAACTCCTAACACACTCTCTGCCAGATATTCATTAACAGTCACCAGGCGATGGCACAAACGATTGTAACACAAGGGCCTGCATTCCAATCTCGACCTATCTTCAAGCTATTCCATAGTGATTTCGCTAGCTCAGGGATTTGGACCGTCGGCAGTTAGTGAAGCCTGACATCAACAAATCACTGACTGACAGCAACAAATTGTCTGCCCACAGCCTCACCTTACAGTGATAGTCTGGCAAAAACTCGGAAAGCTCTTTCGACCCAGATTACTCCTCGACTGGTTCCCGAGTACGTCATTCATCGCATTAATATCTCTTTGAAATGAAATTTAACGTATATTTCAATAGTTACATACCTATCATTCAACCTCACCTCAAGCGCCTTCTTAGGCTCATCTCGGACGTCAGCAAGGGTCCTGCGCTCGACATGGCCGAGATTCTTCATTGCTTCAGTACTGGGATGGTCAGCGAACAACTCCTCGGAACTGTCCTACCTGAATCTTTGATCTCCCACATGGCGTGCAATGAAGCCAACATATTCCGCCAACGCACCATTGGTTCGCCAACACATGACTACATTCCGCTCATGCGTCTATGGAACAGCACCTTGTACAGTATATCCTCGAAGTTCGGCTTCTCGTGGGGCCGCAATGAGATAGAAGAGCAAGCCAGGGAATACCGCACACTGCAACAGGTTTACATTAACGATCTTCTGGCTGGACTTCGTCAGCGCATCGAGAGTGGTGACGAATCCCCTTCAATTTTAGGCAACATTATGAGGGCTGGGTCCCTCAAGCCCGAGGAGATTCTTTTGATTACTTACACTGGAGGTAAGCATTAAATGTTTCAGGGAACTCATTTTTTAAATATTTTTCTCAGTCGCCTCGGGTGTCAACCTTGGCTATTCGATCAACTGGATCGTTGGGTATCTGGCAAATCATCCTGAAGTATTTTATTCTTTTATTTCGATTACATAGTAATAATAATGATCTTACCAGTTACAAGACAAGGCGTATGAAGCCATTCGTGAAGTTTATAAGGGTGCAGTCCCCAAACCTCATGATTTTGATCGGGTAGAATATGTGAGAGCGATCCACACTGAAGGCTCACGTTACTACGCTCCTGTCCGCCTCGGATTCCCTCGCGAAACCGTGTCCGATTCGACTTATAATGGGGTCAAGATACCCTCTGGAGTGGTCAGTAACTTTTCTCATTTACACATGAAATACCACTCACTCGTTGAGAATAGCTCGTCATCATGAATTGTTTTGGATGCAACAGAGACCCTGCCGCTTACGATTCTCCAGATGAATTTATCCCGGAACGTTGGATGAACGGCCACACTGGAAGAACTGATTCGACTGAGAAGAGTGTTGAAAAACTTGGCGTACCACATTTGACCTACGGGGCCGGCAGGCGCGTCTGTCCTGGAATCGAGGGTGAGTTCGATCGCCACACCAGATGTGTTCTGTTCTGTCCTAATAAACCACTCAGTGGCCAATCGTGGTCTATATTCAACTCTTGTGCTGCTATTTCACTTTTTCAAGTGGGAACGTGGGACGCTTGCTGAAGAAGAGAAAAAACATGTCTTCCCACCGTTCCGCGCGGAGCGTGAGTGCACAGCGGACATGGACCCCGTCGTTGATACTGCTACACCAATCGAGGGCTCAGCTATCCCTTGGGCGTGCGGCTTGAAGTTTACTCCTAGGGATCCCGAAGCCTTGGCTGAGTGGCTTGCCCAGCAAGATTGAGCTCTAGCGTCGATTCAAGCTCTGGGGAAGAAGAGGAGCAATAAAAAAAGCAAACATTTTCATATGGAGCGTTATCAGACTTACTTTTTTGAAACATCTACATACTTTAATCGTTGTTTGTACGATAAGTAATTGTCGGGGGAACTTGAATAGATTGTTGAATTATGTAAGCATTGAGTTATTGAGTCACCGACTAAACTCAACCACTCGAAAATTAAGGCCAACTAAGCCCAGTCAAAGGCGTCTCGGGTGAGATCTGGCATTCTATGGCAAATAGGTGAGATAGGCCCGCTGTGGATGAAGTCCACTGTAGAAGGCTTTGGACTCCCGAGTCCCGACCAGTGCATTACACGCGGGCAAAGAGTCTGGTCGGGAGTCCAACACAACTGAGGAGGAGTGTCCGAGTATATGTTTCACACACTGTAAAAAGGTGTAAAATATATACTGCCTAGCAGTGCGATTTTTTATTGGAAAAAATAATATCAATATACACTGCAAAAATGGGCAAACCAATGGTCTGCATGACCTGCAACTTGGCACCAGCACCTTCTCCAAAAACTGGTAAGCCAGCCATCCCACAAGCACCCAAGCCATGCTGGCTACTCTTCCTAAGGCTCAGGTCAAACAAAAACCATGTGATGATGAGGTTGACACTGCGGTCAATGTTAATGATCACTGTTAGATCCCAGATCCGATTCCTGTTATTCCAATGTTTCTGCATTCCTATAAGCCCTTTTTTCCACTTATTCCAATATACTTCAATTTTATCATTCTTAGTCATGATCCATTTCGATCTTATACCTGTATGCTTTATCTTGATTCCTGTATTTGCTCTGATTCCAGAATTCTGTATCATGCATCCTTATCTCTCCATTCCGATTTCAGAATCCCACATATTCCTTTAAATGCGCTTTTCCTTACTCAAGCTTTTTCCTTAGCTTGTATATTGACTTGATTCAACCATATTGAGTTTGTATACTAAGTATCCCTTCAATATCTTGGTCTTCATGTATTGTTCAAACATATATGCTTACACAATTGATCATTATATCAATATCCTGAATATCCTGATCCTGAACATCTTCTTCTGATTCTCCGAAATCTGCTCCTTCGATCATCCTTGCTTTTCTGTAAAGCCATACCTCACTTGATATTCATTTATCATTACCTCTCATCCTTTTCTGCATTGATTATTCCAAACTCTCAATATCCAAGTTCTTCCACTCATCTGTTAAGTCCTGACTTGTCTGTCTGTTACTAATCTTCTATACAGACCCAACCATTGTTATTCCAATAATTTTGACCAGTCAAGAAATCTGAAATACCAGGGCACTAGAAATCCAAGAGGGTGCAACCCATAAGTTGAAGCCAATGCCCATGTAGATCCATCTCTTTCCTCCAACTTCCAAGCCTTCTGATATTCCAGACATTTCTGAATATCGCGACATCCAAAACCCCAGTCAAGGAGAATGCCATCTGGTCTCTAACAGTTACCCACTTGTATGTAGGGATGAGAATGAGTATAGGCTCTTGATTTTGGGTGACCTACTTGCAGGTACCCATATGGTTGAAAGTGATACTCATACTCTCTGGGTATTGCCAAATGTATCCAAGTACAATACCCATTACTCATATGTTTTCACACTGTTATGAACTACATTTCTTCTTGTCAGAGATGTCAGAAGATTGGAGTGTCAGGATATCGGAATTTGGGAGAAGTACCCACGTGCTGGGGAAATGTCCATGGCCATATGTCCATGGACAGATAGCCATGGACATATGGTCTAGACCACGCCCACAGAAGCACCCACATGATGCAATCATTTGGTCATAAGTGTGGTGGTAGTAGACACATCACACGAGTGCCACGTCTAAGTAATCATCTTTACTTTGACCCTCCATTGCTCTTCATTCATGCCACCCACAACAATCCTTATATTATAGACATGAACTCCATCCCTCCTGCTCTTCTGTTCATTGTCATTTGACCAACTCAGACTGCAACCCAAAATGCTGCAGTTTTCAAGATATCTCCTTACATCCTCCCTTCCCCCTTTCCAACCAGATCACCACGTCCAGTCTCCATCTGCATGAACCATGCTGGCAGACCGCTCCTGCTTCTGCTACATCTGCATGACCCAGTGTATCATATACAGTGATGTGTCATCTCCCCACATCATATTCGCGTCCTGGATTCATTCTTCCTGGAGATGTCAGAGGTGGAGCTGCAGGTGGTTTGCTGAGTGTGGGAGGGTAAAAGTTTGGAAATGGGTGTGTTAAAGCAAGGATGTGGGCAGGGCATTGGGGCTGACTGGCCCTTAGGTTAGCAGTTTTATTACAAACCATGCACCTTCGTCTCTCCGGTTATGTTACTCGCTGCCGCATAACAACTCTTATATGCTGTTGTACACCTGCAAGCTGGCTCTGAGCATTGAATCTTACATTTTCAAAGCTCAACACCAAGACCATGGGGAGAGACCAGGGCAATAGGACAGTTGGTGAGGGAGCAGGCCATTGGGTTGTTCTGGTGTGTTTTGCTTTCATTTTGTCTTGAAATTTGAATGCTAATCTGTTGATCATGATAGGACACAGGAATAGATAAACGGGGATAAGCAGAATGAACAGGGGTAATTGGAGAATGAACAGGGGTAATTGGAGAATGTATCAGAAAGTATATCAGAATGTGTTGGAGAAAGGCAGAAAAGTCAGGAATGAATCTGGGTTCTAACAGTATCTCTCCCTTAAGGCTGAGCCCTCGAGGCCTACAGTTGGTGTGAGAAGTTTGGTTTGGTGATTTGATATAAGAGTGACAGATGGGGTCTGACTTGCCAAACTTCTGATCCTCCCATTTGTACTCCCCTCTAAAACCAATGTCAATTCCACCTATCATGTCTATTGAAGATATCTTTTCTGAAGATGAATCAGGATCAGAAAAAGATTTGGAGAGACAGATCTGCAAGATTTTGGAGTTGCAACAGGAAGCAGCAGAGAAATTGGAATGGAAGTAAGGCATGACACAAGTGAATCCACAGATTCAGGTATACCTGTGGGTATTTTCATTTCTGGAACCTCTACCCGCATCCAGGATGGCATCTGGGTCCCAGATATCTGAATCCATGGATGCGAATTGCAGGTACCCATGGGTATACCTGTCTCTCTCAAGTATATGTTTTGTTATATGATTGCTATCTTCTTAAGGAAGTCCTTGCATCTGCATAAAGTGCAGGTGAAAGTTGGACACAACATTCATACAACATGCAAGCCTGATTGTAAGGAGAACCCCTCATATTCCCCTTATTATTCCCACCTCTCCCATTTTCCCTATTATCTCTATCTATATTTCCACTTTCCACTTTCCCCTTTCCCCCCTCTTCTATTCTTCCTAGAGCTTCAAAGCCATTTTAAGCGCCCGTATTACGTAAGTAGAGTGTATTCCAGTCTGCTTACATAACCATCCAGTTAGTTGTTTCAAAGTCGGCCCCTTATTAGGCACTTACCTCAGCAGTGGGAACCTTAGGCTTTTCTCTTCGAATTCCCATCTGCTAGGTATGTGCCCCTGTATATAGTCTACTGTGCATTTATATATCTTCGGATTCCCATCTGTTAAGTTTAGGTGTGATATTCCATCTGCCTCAGAGGTTGCCCTTATAGTAGAAAAGCCTAACAACTTACTGGACTGGCTACTGTTGCTATCGGCTCTGAATTGATATCATCAGGTGCATAGCAGCTCAGAACCCCTCTGGGACATCCTTTACATAACATTCTACATTCCATCCATTCCCCATTATGTCTACACCCATACCAGAAGACCCCCATCCTTTTGATTTCCAATTGGCTTATAATGAGCTCCACCAACGTGTTGCTGTTATAGAGGCTGCCCTACATGCTGAGAGACAGGAGAAGGAGATGTTGGCACAACAACTTCAACAGACAGATGTCAAAGTACACACCTTGAACCATGATGTTTCCACTTATGACCACATCGCTTTCTCCCCTGACCACTCAAAAACACACTACACCTGCTACTTCTGCTGATTTCAATGGAGACAGAGAGAAAGGATGAGCCTTCCTAAATTCGTGCAAGCTCTACCTTGCCCTGTGCCTGACTCAATTTGCCAATGATCATGTCAAGGTCCTGTGGGCCCTGTCATTCATGAAATCTGGTCATGCCTCATCATTTGCCACACATATCTTTGAGATGGAAACCAAAACTGGCAGGCCTACTCATCCATCTTGGGCTTCTTTTGAAAAAGCATTCAAATCAACATTCTTCCTTCCTCATGAAGAGACTACTGCTAGGACCAAGCTTGAGTCTTGTCAGTATTATCAAAATTGTCGTACGGTTGATGATTACATTGACAAATTCGAGGAACTGGTCGAGAAGTCTGGGTATATGGAACAAGCCTCCCTGGTCATGAAATTTCATCACGGTCTAGACCCCTCTGTCTAGAGTCGGATTGCAAATATGGTTGAAGGACACCCCTCAGACAATGACCTTTCTGAGAGGTTTTCAGTGGCTAGGACAATTTCACAGGCACGTGCTGCCAACGAAGCATTTCACGTGGTACACCTACACCTACCCACCCCTCAGCTATTGAGACCAAAATGCTAGACACACAACCCTTAACTCCTCCCCTGTCTCATACTTGCTTCCATCATAAAAAATGGGAATGAAATCTTCCTGCACAGTATGTTGTTGCTTCCACCCCAGGCCCAAACCCCCTCTCTCTCTGAGTCGAGGTTCAAGCCACAGATACAGCAGAGATCAAGTCAGTTTGCGCTCTACTTGACTCTGGTGCCACTGGTTTGTTTATCGACTTGGGGTTTGTTCAGGAAAACCGCCTCATCGCACGACCACTCTCTCATCCTATTCCTGTGTACAGTGTTGATGGCTCACCCAATGAATCTGGATCTATCACTCAAGTCATTGATCTAATTCTACAGTACAAAGACCATTCCAAGAGAGCTGTGTTTGCCATTACGTGCCTAGGGCATCAACATATGATCCTTGGCTACACCTGGCTTCGGGACCACAACCCAGAAGTCGACTGGAAGTCTCAAGAAGTACAGATGACTCGGTGTCCTCCCCAGTGCCATACATGTCACAACATCATCAAGGAAGAGCATCAGAAGGCCCTACAACTGCGCACCTGCCGTATTGGTCCTTGCCCGATTCTCATGCATGATTCAGATGGATCAACAGCTGAAGAAGAACTCCTCCTGAGTCAACAGTATGGGGGTGATTCTGAAATGGCTGAAGGCACATCTGATGAAGCTATAGAAGAGGGTGACCACATTCTAGTTGCTATGCTCCCTCCCCAAGCTGATTTCATTTGTGCTTCTTCAACAACATCCCAATGCCTTGCAGAAGCTGCCTGGCACAACTCCCAACCTTCAGACACTCTTCCAGACTACCTGTCTGACTATGAAGATGTCTTTGCAAAGGAGTCATTTGACAAGCTTCCAGAATGCAAACCATGGGATCATGCCATTGAGTTAGAACCCAGAGCCAACCCCAGAGCCTCACCCAAGGTGTACCCCCTCTCCCCAGGAGAACAGGCTGAATTGGACAAATTCCTCAAGGAGAATTTGAGCACAGGACACATCCAACCATTGAAGTCACCAATGGCCTCACCAGTGTTCTTTGTCAAAAAGAAAGATGGTGCCCTATGGTTTGTCCAAGACTATTGTGTGCTGAATGCAATGACAATCAAGAATCGCTACCCTCTTCCCTTGATTTCCAACCTTGTCAAAAGCCTACGAGGAACCCACTACTTTACTAAGCTTGACGTTTGTTGGGGCTTTAACAATGTCAGAATCAGAGAGGGTGAGGAGTGGAAAGCAGCATTCAGGACAAATCGGGGACTGTTTGAACCTTTAGTGATGTTCTTTGGCCTCACTAACAGCCCTGCCACTTTCCAGACTATGATGAACAACATCTTCCATGACCTCATTGCTGAAGGTGTTGTGTGCATTTATCTGGATGACATTCTGATCTTTTCAGAAGATCTGGAGAGTCACCATGAAGTCATATGGAAAGTGGTACAGCGTCTCAGAGAACACAAGCTTTATTTGCATCCTGACAAGTGCGACTTTGACAAGACCAAGATTGAATACCTAGGTCTCATCATCTCTCATGGGAAAGCTGAAATGGATCCTGTCAAGGTTTCTGGTGTCACTGAGGGGCTAACTGTTGAATTTTGTGGTTGGTTGTCCTATCGCTCTAGCTTGTATAGTTGCTTGAATATTGTTGTTTACTTTCTTGGATGTATTTTGACTCCGCCTTGGGCGCTTATTAAGCACCCTAAAGCGTAGGGGAACTGGGTGGGTGACTCCCTAACTGAGTACCCATCCACTGTTCCCAGGTATGTGTAGTTACACTTTGTTTTCCTTACTTCTCAATAAACTGAGTACCCGTCCACTGTTCCCAGTGCTGTGCTAGTGTCCTGAGGTTTAAATAAGTGCTGAATTGTTCACTTTTAACACCAACACCTAACAATAAGAAAGAGGTGCAGTTGCTCCTCGGGTTTGCCAACTTCTACTGTTGATTTATTGAGAAATTCTCACACCATGCATGTCCAATGTTTGACCTGCTTCACAAAGACACTCCTTGGACATGGGAACCTTCACAGCAGGCTGCCTTTGACACAATAAAGAGACTGGTAACATCTGCACCCATCCTTGCATTCCCAGATGATGACCTCCCATATTGTGTTGAGGCAGATAGCTCCAATTTTGCAACTGGTGCTGTTCTTTCCCAACAGTCCAAGGTCGATAACAAATGGCACCCCATAGCCTTCTTCTCCAAGAGTCTCAGTTCGGTTGAGTGCAACTATGAGATCCATGAAAAGGAAATGCTCGCCATCATGCGTGCCCTTGAAGAATGGCAACACTTCCTTGAGGGGGTGAGGCATCATATCGAGATCTGGACAGACCACAAAAATCTCGAATATTTCCACATGGCCAAAAAGCTCAACCATCACCAAGCCCGCTGGTCTCTTTATCTGTCTTGCTTTGACTTCGACCTGTACCATCGTCCTGGCAAGACAATGGGCAAGTCAGATGCACTCTCACACTGACCTGATCATGGCACTGGCTCAAATGACAATGATAATTTGGTGCTTCTCCAACCAGAACTCTTTGTCATTCATGCACTGGAAGGACTGGAGTTTACAGGTGAAGAAAATGACATCCTGAGGAACATTCGTAATGGCGCCAAGGAGGGAAAGCTGGAGGAGTCGGTTGCATGTGCTGCTAAGGAGCTTTGCAAGACTACTGGGAAGTCTGTGAAGTCATCAGAGTGGGGTGAGAGGGATGGTACACTTCTGTTCTTTGGGAAGGGATATGTCCCTGATCAGCATGACTTATGATGTTGAATTGTCTCCCTACATCACGACACTCATATTGCTGGCCACGCTGGACATTGGAAGACCTTGGAATTTGTCTCTTGGAACTATTGGTGGCCTCACATGTCTCGCTACATTGGTAGCTACACAAAGGCATGTGACCTATGCCTGCACACCAAGGCTCAGCATCAGTTGCCTGTTGGAGAACTACACCCTCTGGAGGTTCCTGAGCAGTGCTGGGAGACAGTCAGTGTTGACTTCATTGTAGAACTCCCCAACTCGCATGGGTACAATGCAGTGATGGTTGTCATGGATTCCTTATCCAAATGTTCTCACTTCATCCCCACCTTGACCACAATTACAGCATTGGAAGCCTCTTGTCTCTTCAGGGATCATGTTTGGAGACACCATGGCCTGCCCCTCCGTGTGGTTTCAGACTGAGGTACACAGTTTGTCAGCAAGTTCACTTGTGAGCTATACAGACTTCTGGGTATTGAGGTGGCTGCCTCCACTGCATACCACCCACAGACTGATGGACAGACAGAACATGTCAACCAAGAGCTGGAGCAGTATCTCCATCTATTTGTGAATGAGTGACAGGACAACTGGGATGACCTCCTGTCCCTTGCAGAGTTCCAATACAACAACCATGTCCACTCATCCAAGAAAGAGACTCCCTTCATGCTTGACTCTGGTTGCCACCCATGCATGGGCTTCAAACCTCACCAGCAGCCATCTAGGAGAGAGGCCGTGAATGAGTTCAAACAACAAATGGCTGACTCCCTGTCTGAAGCCCAAGCCACCCTTGTAAAGGAAAAAGGGGATATGGCTTGATATTATAATTGTTGTCATGAGCCAGCCCCTACCTTTGTTCCTGGGGACAAAGTCTTCCTAGATGCAAGTGACATTAGCACCACTTGCCCTTCTAAAAAATTGGTGAGCTGAGGTCGATTAGATACATTTATTAGAAAGTATGGTGGCAGTGATATTGCGTGGTATCAGTTAAAAGGATAGGTAAGCTCCAGTCACGTGGAAACGACCATGCTCCCTTTGTGAAGACTCCAGACGCCTGGAACATGACTTAGTTTGTTTCATTGTTGAGGACTCGCAGCGCCATTTGCCATGTTGTCAGGACAGCCCTCAGACTGTGGACTCACATTCTGCTACACATCCTTTGTTTTCTATCGCTTTTAATAATCTCCGGATCTTGCTGTCTCTCTCCAAACTGTCTCCCCAGTCAAAATGGATATGAACAAGGAAGTAGAATCTCTACAGAAGATCATAGGTGATGACCAACTTAATTGTAGGAGAGCAAGAATGCAACAGAAATGTCACTTTCCTACCGCAGGGTCTGAGAATCTGCAGTCACCCATGCCATCTTCACAGTGAACCCACCTCCCACCACCGCCTCAACAAGCGCAATCGTTACTTCCCCCGGCACCATCAGTAGAAGCGCAATCGTTACTTCCCCTGGAGCCATCAGTACCAGATCATGTGAGATTTTACAATCACCTTTTCAGAGATGCACGCAACCTACTTGCCTCTTACCTTCAAGGATATACTAACCGATTCAGACATAGATATGGGCAAAAATGATGACGATTCGGTATGCTGGTCGTATAGTATATATTTTCATTAGGCTCGTTTCCTCATGAATCTTTCTTTTGCCAGAGTTTGTCTGGCTCCAATAGCATGGACGTTGATGATGACGATGAACATTTGGATGGTTCTGACAATGGAAATAATGCAAAGAAGAAGCAGAGTTTGCAAACCAGGACAGGAAAGGTGTGTATTTGTATTGGTTTAGTCTACATATGTCACTAATTGCGTTTTTCATTTGGAACAGAGGAGATTACACCAACTCCATAAGGCAGTTATGCGTGTGGAGAACAAGGTAGACAAGCTTCGAAAAGCCCGCATATACGACGCAGAGGAGGATGGTGGACACAAAAAACCTAGTTCCACATCCCGTCGGGGAGGAGGCCCAAAGAAACAGGGTGGAAGGCGCAATACCGGACAACAGGTGAGAGAATCTTGGAAACTCCAATTGCAGGTATGGGCCATCTGTTCCAACATGCTGATCACAATATTTATGTTCTTCGTTAGCATGACATCCGCAAACACACCCTAGCCCTGATGCAACTTGAGTCTCCCATACAATGGCTTCCTGATGGGCCAACCAACAAAGAAGCTATGACGAACCTTTCCGTCTTAAAACCCCTCAGACTTCATTGGGAAAGCGATAATTCTTCTATGTGGAACAGGAGGGCCATTAACATTTTGCTAGCTGACTTCTTAGCTATTCCAAAACATGGCTGTGATGAGGATGACGAAAGCAACGTCATAGCATTTACAAAACAACATTTCAAAGGTCTCCGTCAGAAATATAAGCATCAAGTAGATTTGGCCGCTGGAAATCTCAAGGTGATCCAGGAATATAGCCGAGGGTTGAAGCAGGGAAGAAAACTCAAAGTATGTGCGATTAATCAGGTCGCTCTCATAATTGATCATCTTTTTGTTCTATTCTCTAGGTTTACTATTCCCGCCTGGGAGCATGTCGACGTCACCCTGACCTCAAAAAACATGTACCCGTTCTTTTGGACCTAGGGGTAAATGGGATGAGCACAGACTGTTCGGACGAAGAGGACGGAGAGATTGTTTACAAGATCCGTAAGCACACCTGGCATTCTCCCTTGGTGACTCCATGGCTCCGAGCCATGAATTCCATTCATAAGTTCGATCGCCTCAACGGCGTAACTCATGAAAAGCGCAGAGGGGCCACTATGCACAGACGACAGGACTGGAATGTCACCTCGACTGGTGCACCTGTCCCTGGTCTACCTAAAAATCTCTATCATGAGCCCTGGCTCAAGTCATTGGACCCCTTTGAAAATAAACATTTGAAGGTTAAACCTACCGAGTACGAGCTGTCTCATTCGGATGACATCTTACAGTATGCTTTCTTTTTTTTCACTTGCCTTTTGGATGTCTTAATGAAATGCGTTAGGATCCAATTGCGTCCATGTGGACCTCAGTGGTTTCATGGCTGAAATATTGCTCACTTATGCTGACACCTCAGCTTTCCAACAATCATTGACATACATGTACTAGATCCCTTTATGTAATGACTGAATAGAATGTGCGCTTCAAAAGGTTCACATACCTGATAGCAGTGCAAAAGTTCGGTGTAAATGCTCGATAAGTGACACCCAAGCAGAAATCGTACGAGACTGTTCTTTTGTTCGCGTCTCATAGATGTTAGGTGGCGGTGCTGATGGGAAGGATACAGTGTGGAATATGTGGGATGGTCGGTTGGGAAGGTTACTCCAGGTCAAGTCCGCCCATCGCCATACACTCTGCACCAAAACACACATGTGTACTCTCCATGCCCCCAGTTACTTTTGATCACAAAAATAACCATGGAGAATTCGGCTCCGATTGCCTTCACCTCGGGGGACACTTAAAATGATTGTTTCGTGCTCAGGTTACTGACCGATGAAAGAGAGCCAGAGGATCGGGTAGGGACTCGGATAAGTAAGAATGGATGCATCAGAGACAAATATAATAGGGAAAAGAAGGCAGTTGTAACAATTCACCGAATGCTCATTTCCTTGTAGCTGGATTCCTGCCACTTGTCATGTGAAAATGCCCTGTATGCTGCAGATTGTACTTCAAACTGTGTATTCCGCAGGGAGGCCATGACCATAATGTGGTGGCCACCTGAATTTGATGTGGAAATAGTCTGTATGCTACAGATGCCACATGTGACTCTGCATTTCACTTGCAGTCTGTAACACCGGCATTCTAATTGATTGTCACATGCACATGGGCTGGTCCAATAGCACATTCCTCACATATTCCACAGTCTGATGATGTGATGAAGACAGATTCCATGGAGATTCCATATGTGCCTCTTCCCCAACAGGAGAGTCCGCACCTGTTAGATGGATTCCACTGTCAGACTATGTGAGGGGGACAGATTACATCTGAAGTCCATGTGTGTCTGCCTGAGCAGTACATTCCACACCTGGTAGATGGATTCCACAATCAGATGATGTGGCAAGGAGCAATTGCATGGGGATTCCACATGTGTCTATGCCCCAGGAGTCCAATTCTGAGGAGGAAAGAGGATTCCACCCTCAGAACACATGGAGTAAGAAGGTCCACCTGGATTCCACATGTGTCTCTCCCACAGCGGCCCATTTCCTCACCAGGGACAGCATTTCCACCCTCAGACAATTTGGCAGTAACAAATTCCACTGGAATTTCACATGTGGCTCTGGCCCAGGAAGTGATTCCCCACCAAAAATGAACATTGCACCCTCGGACTACGTGATGGTAACAAAGTCGAGGCAGATTTTATGTGTGTCTCTGGCCCAGCAGCGGGTTCCACCTCCGGAGTGAGGATTCCACCCTCAGGCTCTGTGCCAGGAACAAATTCCACCTGCATTGCATGTGCATCTCTGCCCCAGGAGGTGATTCCTCACCAGAAATGAACATTCCACCATCAGACTATGTGACCAGAACAAATTCCACCTGTATTTCACATGCATCTCTGTCCCAGCAGTGCATTCCTCCCTGGGAACAAGGATTCCACCCTCAGACTAGGTGACAGGGACAAATTCCACTGAGATTTCATGTGTATCTCTGCTCGTCGAGCACAAGCCTCGCTGAGAAGGAGGGTTCCATGCTCAAACTACATGATGGGAACGAATTCCATGTGGATTCCATGTGTCTCTCTGCCCCAACAGTGGATGCCTCCCTGGGAATGAACATTCCAGCCTCACACTATGTGACTGGGACACATTCCACGTGGATTTCACATGTATCACTGCTCCCAAAGCGCGTTCATCCACAGGAATGAGGGTTCCACCCTCAGACTACGTGACGGGAACAAATTGCACCTGGATTGCACATGTGTCCCTGCCCTGGCAGTGCATTCCTCCCCAGGAATGAGGATTCCACGCTCAGATTACGTGACTGGAACAAATTTCACCTGGATTTCACGTGTGTCCCTGCCCTGGCAGTGCATTCCTCCCCAGGAATGAGGATTCCACCCTCAGACTATGTGACGGGAACAAATTTCACCTGGATTTCAAATGTGTCCCTGACACAGGAGGACATATCTTCCCAGGAATGAACATTCCACCCTCAGACTACATGACGGGAATGAATTCCACCTGGATTTCACGTGTGTCCCTCCTCCCAGAGCGCGTGCCTCCCTCAGAATGAGGGTTCCACCCTCAGACTACGTGACGGGAACAAATTCCACCTGGATTTCACGTGTGTCCCTGCCTCGGAGGACATTCCTACCCACGAATGAACATTCCACCCTCAGACAATGTGACAGGAACAAATTCCACCTGGATGTCATGTGTGTCCCTCCTCCCAGAGCACATCCCTCCCTCAGAATGAGGATTCCACCCTCAGACTATGTGATGGGAACGAATTCCACCTGGATTTCACGTGTGTCCCTGCCCCGGAGGACATTCCTACCCAAGAATGAACATTTCACCCTCAGACTACATGCTGGGAACGAATTCCACCTGGATTTCAAGTGTGTCCCTCCTCCCAGAGTGCATCCCTCCCCAGGAATGAACATTCCACCCTCAGACTATGTGTTGGGAAAAAATTCCACCTGGATTTCACATGCGTCCATGCCCCAGGAGGACATTCCTCCCCAGGAATGAACATTCCACCCTCAGACTATGTGTCAGGAAAAAATTCCACCTGGATTTCACATGCGTCCATGCCCCAGGAGGACATTCCTCCCCAGGAATGAACATTCCACCCTCAGACTACGTGATGGGAACAAATTCCACCTATATTTCACGTGTGTCCCTGCCCCAGGACGTCAAGCCACATAAGAGCAAGGAACAAATTTGAATGCTCACATTACTCCCCCTACAGTGGCAGCTACGGCACATAATCACTTGGTTACTGCCACTGGGCCATCGCTAAGTCCAAAGTCCAAGCTGGACACAAGAGCCGCACGTACAAGTAGTATAAGTTCGAATTTCCAAACACTTTTGAACATCAGGATCATATGGGAGTTCCCTGGGGTGAGTGCTTTCAGTGGTGTATCATTGATAAGCCGCCAAGCTAACTGACTTGACGATATTTGGGAGGTGCGAGTTGAATAACAATGGCACCACGCGAGTTATTTTGGCATGTGACAGGTGACAACAGGACCCACCGAAATATAAATGTGAGTTGATGATTCCTACTACATGTGGAATGAGTTCAGTTCTTAAGAAGTGACCAACCCTGCAATTACTTGAGGCCTGTCTGTCTCAATGCTATCTTGCTCTCAGAGTGGTAACACAAGTAACTTCGTTGGACCAACCATCCAAATCAGTGCTATAGACTCACTGATTGTTCAGGTGGAGGTTATTCCATGTATGTTGATTGTACTAACATGCGTGCATGCACACAATATCTACGAAACATCTTACTAGGTCATTATATAGCGTTTATGAGAATCAGATGTAGAATAAAGCTAAACATAGCCCGTCCGGCCTATCTCAATTCACGACTGCTCATACCACATACATTTCCTACTTATGCCTATCTGCTCACTCCACTCACTAACAGCATTTTTCTGATCTGTAGGCTGCGTGTTTTACTCTCATTCACTCTCATGTCAAACTATCAGCTCAGATCCACCCTTGCCGAGGTAGTCCAATCAGTCCTCTTCGCCTCCCTGTTTTCTCACCAATTTCCCCTATTTAAGTCTTGACCTTGAGCTTCACTCTCGCTGTTCACGTGAAACCAAAATCCATCGTTCCACCCACTTGAAACCTGTCTACTCGTCCAACTTACTCATCTCACCTTCATATGCATCAGATTCCTTTTGAGGTCTCACAGGGTCATCAAGGATAGCTGGCAGCAACAGCATGCTTGATTGTGTCATGGCTCACAGCTGCTTGACCCCAACAACACTTGTTATTAGTGTGAGTTCCTGCAGTGCTCATTCTGTAAATTTGTGACAGGAAGGTTCATGGATGCTTTATTTGTATCAGCAGGAGCTCTATGTAATTATCCCAGCTTCAGTTTAGCAATCATACAGAGTCTTTGTAGATCATGCAACCTATTACACTTCATGCAAAGTCTTCCAGTTAGAGCTGATCCTGTGGAAAGCGAAAGAATTATTATTGCCAATTTTATAGGTGTGTTTGATAGTATGAACATTTACCTAATGATCCTTTCTGTGTGGGACAAAGTCATAGATGGTTGGTCAGCTTTGCAATCTCTCTGATTCATCAAGAGTCAGTCCAGCAAGCCAATCTTCTGCATAGAAGGTGTGAGGTAGCCCAGGCACTGCACATCTGATGGAGACTTTGGTTCCATCATGATGCTCCCGAGGCCAACTGCCTGGCATTACTCCACTTTTCCTCTTGGCTCTGATGCTTAAATGCACACAGTCCATGGCTCGCAGCCACATAGTAACTGCTTGTGCACGCCAGGGCTTGGTTGATATTCTGTAAATTTCCTTCCCATCCTCCATGTCAGATTCATCAGAACTCATCCCCTCCACTCCAAGCTTCATTAGAGCACAGTGATGTTGCTTCAAGTCCAGGTCATTATTGACAGCCCCTAAGCATCTGGAAAACAACGGGGAAGGGATAAGGAATAAGCTTCACATATGAACATCAGTATGTGATACTTTCCTGTCTTTGTCTCCACTGTTTTCTTGCTTCACTCATCCTTTCTCCCTCAAAGCCACTGGATTCAGCCTTCTTGATGCCAGCCCCTGAATAACTGGATCAGGGTATCTATGTGGATCATAAACCTATCTTTGATCACATCTTTCTCCCTCTTCTTGAGTCAATTGCATTCAATAAAATCATTTGCAAAGACATCAGCAGCTGTCTTATTCCATGTACTTGACTTTGTGCCTGCCAGATCCACAACAAAATTGCTTCTGGTGGGCCCAGAGGCATTCAAGATGTCTCCATGAAGTCTAAATTGTTCATGGTGATGGCTAACATCTTCATGAGATGGGGGAGCAGGAAGGGGATCAGAAACATCATGCCTCTCCATGAGGTGCATTGTATGGAGACGAATATCTTTCTGTAGCAATGCACATTGGATCATCTGTTGTCCAGTATTATGTAATATAAACACTCACCTGAAGGTCATTTACTTTTTTGGGTTTTGTTCCGCAGTACACTCTCACCACTCTCTTCTTTGGGGACCTCAAGCGTTTGTGGCTTTTCAAAGCATCGTGATCATCACTTTCATCATCAGCAAGATTGCTGTCTTTATTAGCAAAATTGTTTTCATTATAATTGTTGGGTTTCTCACAAGCATCGTTCATAGTGGAAATAATGTTTTCAACTGAAGTAATGTCAAATTGTCAATGAACTTTGCTCTCAAACCGATGAAAAACTACCTCACCATCCTCCACTGTACCCATCAAGTCAAGAGATTCGTGGGGTGTCTCGCGAGCATCATGCAAGGTGCAAATAATATTTTCAACTGAAGTAATGTCAACAAACTTTTGCTCTCAAACTAATGGAAAAATTACCTCACCTTCCTCCATGTCCATCAAGTCAAGAGAATGACTCGCATTTTCGTATTCTCCTGTGGCAGGTGAAACTGAAGCACTGTCGATATCCTTCAAAATATAAGCAAGACCAAAGACTCCAGAATAAACTGAAGGCTCTTACATTGGTATCCCAAGTGGCATCACTGTCCGGGGGCATATGGTGGTGGGAACCTGTAAGAGCATTAGTAATTATATAAATCCTCACAGTAACACTATTTTGTTCGAACCTCCTTGACGTAGGTTAAACCCACTGGTATTGAATGCATCACCGTCTTCATCCACCATGGTGGTAAGAGCCATCGATATATTGTGGCCTGCATTTAATAATTACCGTATGTATTATTGAACATGTCAACTCGTCTAGATGAATTATTAGTAAGTATCGTGTCCTGGTCACGCAGCTGATATTACACAATTATACCTCCTGGTCTTGAGCTTCTATTTATCTGGCATTGAATGACACGTCGACACGTCTAGTTCCAATGCTGGGTCCCAGGCCTGGAATTCTCGACATATTTTCAAATATAGTATGTGAATTGCCTTGAGGTCAAACTGATCATGTAAGTTTGTTCATGCAGGCTGAAATTTCTCATTACGTACTACTAGATGTTCTCCAGGAGCAATGTCATAATGCAGCACAAGCAAAACTTTGATGAAAATCTCGAAGGTGAAATTTGAGTGAATCAAGGGTTTCTGAATGATAAATGGAGGAGACTCTGTACCGAGTGACAGGGCCACACAAAAAGTAGGCTATATCATTGCTGAAAACAGAAACCTCTGAACGATTAAATAAACACCGTAACATTGATGTATGTCCGTCGTCATATACTCACTCATCTCTTCATCTCACATATCGTGTCTGCTATGCAAGAAGAGCTTCAACAAACACATTGGGACCGTGGTCGTGGCGTCATACCTTCTAGAAATGTTAACAATATATCACCCAATGGCGCACCTACTTGTGACCGCAAGTCGGTCATCTTCATCGGGTCGACGACGCCCAGGCCGGGCCAGAATCCTACTTTGCTGCCAGGGTTGCCAATGGTCTTAGACGTAGCAGATCGATCAACAGCAACGGATGCTTTATCAACAATGTCTCACAAGCTCTCCCGCATCCGCACCTCTACAGTCTGTTGTGAGCATCATGCCAAACAGCAACAGTAATCTATACTCAATATGTCGATGACTGCTAGTGATCTTATTCGACAAGTGATGCAGCGCTTCCGGCTGTGCTGCTCCCGCATGAGAGACCGCTAGGTGTATTTGAAGGGCTTGTGGAGGCTGCACAGTCTGAGCTTGAGGGGCCAAAGGTGAACGGAGCAGCGTGTGCAGTATCAGCTCTGTATATATGACCTCCAAGGTGTACTGGTGTCAACAAAAATCAATCACTCAGACCACCAATATATATATAAACGCACGGAAGGACCACACACTGAGAGTCCATGCAGCACTGCGCTGTGGTCGATGAGAAAGTTGTCCTCATTGAAGGTCTCGAATTTGATTTTCTGCACTACCCTGTTGACTTTGCTGTTCTTTTTGCCAGAGATGATGTGGTGCTCATTGTGTTGGAAGTTCTGGATTACGCTGTAGTCGGTGCGAGATGTTGTTGAGGCACACACACCTTGAGCTTGAGTGCCACTATCGTGACAAGTTGTACTTTGTCCATGCTATGGTAGAATATAGCTGTTGGCCGAGATATTGTAGAAAGCAGCAAGTCCTATATGAAGGGGACATTGTGGGAAGATTAAGGTTTTGGAAAGACATTGTTCTGCGAGAAAATCCTGCACAATGGTTGGGAAAAGTGTCAGCCTGCTCAGCATTGGCGAGCAAGGAAAACCATGGGAGAGTGGGTACTTTGCTCTGCAAGTAAAGCGTGTACAACGATCAGGGCAAAGTGTGACCTTGATCAGAGTTGGCGAGGAAGGAAAATGGGGGGAGAAGACATACTTTGGATAGAAATTGCTCTGCGAGAAAATTGTGCACATATACATAATTTGGCTCCTGCTCTTTCACAGTTTGCTCAGCACAAAAATCCAAAAAGAGGGACCGGTTTTCTCACTGGACATATTCTGGACATATTTCACAACTTTCACTGCTTTTGTTCGCTGTGCAAAGCAAGATTTGTGCATGATTTTCAACTGGGGAAAAATTGTGAACAAGTTTTTTTTTGTTCAAGCTTTCTTCCCCATGCAGATACCTGGAATTTGAAACATTTGTACTGAAATGGTTGGGGTGTGCAGATTGTAATGAAAGTGGCACAAAGGCCACGACTTGCTCCATATGCAGATCTGGGTTGAATTCAAAATTTTGACCTTGGTCAAATTTTAAGTTTGGTCCACATTTGCATCTTGAACAAATGGAGATCAATAAATAAATTTGTTTCCAATTTGCACACTGTGAAAATCATGTTGAAAGTCGATCTTTTTGCCCCTTTTTCCCACGCTTTTCTCTAGGTACATTTTGTATCATGTCTCCAGTGTAACAGGATTGGATTCCAATCCCATTATGTAATTGTAGTACATTCCAGCACTTATTTGCTTACTCCTTTAGGTAGTTACCTCAGCAGTGGGAACCTTAGACTTTTCTCTTGGGATTCCCATCTGCCAGTGCCCAGTGTGATATTCCACTGCTCTTGGAGGTTGTCCTTATACTAACCCAGTCCTCATTTGGAAGAGCACAGACCCTAAACTCCTTTAAATAGCTAGCATCTTCACGTACATTCTCTAGTTTAATTATTTTTTCCTAAAATCATCTTGAATCCTTTTGAACCACTTTGAGTCCTCTTGATTCAAGCTCAAGTTAAACTCCCTTATATTGTACTTCACCCCTTCAGCCAATTTTCCTCTTACTCACAAGGCTAGTCACTTCAACAAAACCTTTGCATTCATCTTCTTCTTGACTCTATCCCTCCTTGGACACCTGACAACTTCTGATCGTTCAATCTGTTGTCTGATTCTTCAGACAGCATTGTGAGCCTTCAGACAACACTTTGTCACACCTTTACTTCACATAGGCAAGACTTAGCTTGACCTTGACCTACAACCATTGAGAAGTCACCAACCAGAGTCACCTCTGTGTTTCAACCCTCTCTCTGACCTTTGGGTCACCCATTGGTCATGGTCCCTGCCTCCTTGGCACACCAGCCAATATATCAGACACATTCCAGGTCCCCAACATGTTTTGACAAACCTCCCTCTATCAATGGGTTCTTGACAGTATACAATTGAATATTGAATATTGAGTATTAACACCTCAATAATATCAACTGCATTCCAATCATCCTTCACTTTATCTACAAATTCTGCTCCTCGGTTAAACTCTGCTTTTCTGCAAAGCATCAAAGCATCATCCTTACTTGAATTAATTTATCATTATACCTCAATCCTTCACATCTTAACCAATCCCACATTCTTCTGCATATTCAGTTAAGCCTTGACTCATCTATCTTGTCATTGATCCCCAGTGAAAAGCCCCCTGGAGTGGGGTGGAGCAGGTTGGGAAATACCTGAGAAACTTGGAGGAAACAAAGCTTTCCTGCTGCTTCCTGCCATTTCCTTCAGGCTACAAGATTTTCTGAGTATTTAGACTATCTCTGACAAATAATCGGTGTGGAGAGGAGATATCAATATGAGATTGTAGCTGGGTGTTGTATGTCGTGATATCTCATCGTATATTGTAGTTTAATAAAATAACTTTAATTGAGGCTATTTCTGAAAGGAATAAAAAAATAGTGCCCAATTGGAAATAATTGTGATATAGCATGATTATTCAGATTACATTGGAACTTCATGATTGTGATAATTTGGAAATAATTGTGGCATACCGGAAAGCAATGCAAGCAATCCCAGTGGTCCCCTCACCTTTACACCCCCTCTGACTGAATCCATGGGTTCCACACACTCCAGCTCAGGTGGATGCATTGGGGATGAGGGTGTCAGCAGGAGCTGGTTTAGCAAGGAGGGCAGCAAGGTGACCTTAGTAAGACTACAATTCTCAGTTAGCCCTGCATATGCTTGAAATTATAAACTTACCACTTTCATGGCTTTGTCAAGATTATCAAACACAGAGTGCACAGCTGCCCTGGATTCCCCAGGGTTTTTAGAGCAGTGCTTGATATGAAAGTTGTTGCTGAAAACAGGGTCAGTCACCCCAATGTATGCTCAGCAAAAGGGTCTTACTATGGAGTGTTGCTCTTGGTTGCCTGGAGGTGGGCTGCAGGTTTGGGTTTGGAGAGAATGGATATGAAAAGTACTGGCTTAAGATTTGTTGACACAACTGTGTTGATATGTGTGGGTGGTATACTGTGCAGCATGGGTAATTGCTCAGATGAAGAGAGTGGAGGGTTTTGCACGGACGTAGGTACGTTTGATGCACCTAATGTGGGAGTTTGGACATGACAGGCATGTGGGGCTGGCAATGATGTAGTGGCCACAAGTGCGGTAGTACTTATGTGGTGAAGTGAGCTAGCAGTCAAACTGAGCACATTGAGATGATGAGCCAGGGAGCACTTACAAAGAATTTATGATCTGGAGACATAGACAAACACAGTGCTTCAGCAGGTGTGTGTAGAATTATGTGGGATGCATGTTATGGTCTTTGGCATGCTTGGCAGAAGCTTGTGAAATGACACCAGGGGGCAATATATTGAGAATTGCAGAGGCATTTGATGATTCAGAGTGTTCAGATGAAATTGTTGTTGAATTTGGTGGTTGTCCCACCGCTCTAGCTTGTATAGTTGCTTGAATATTGTTGTTTCTTTTCTTGGATGTATTTTAACTCCGCTTTCGGCACTTATTAAGCACCCTAAAGCGTAGGGGAACTGTGTGGGTGACTCTCTAACTGAGTACCCATCCACTGTTCCCAGTGCTGTACTAGTGTTCTGTGGTGTAAATAGGTTCTGAATTGTCCACTTTCAACAGGTTATGGGCCCCGGGCTTTGAGCTGCCTTATCCATCCTTTCCTGCCTCTCTCTAGTGTCAATTTTTGCTTTTGGACCTCAAAATCTCTTTTGTTTTGGGCGCCTATTTAGGATTGTGTCATGAGCTTGGAGCCTCAAATTTGAAGGAATCTGTCCAGTGGTTGGTCTGCTAGAGCTCATTCTTTAATCCCTCCTCCATTCCTCCATTGCTGCACAGATCTTGTCACCTGTGTGTTATACACCAGGACTATCGTCGAGCGGATTTTTGTCACATATTCAGCTCATTCCCGCCTTTCGGGCGCTTATATTCTTGGAGCAATTGAATCAGCCATTCTTTTTCAGCGGCCAATTCTTTCACCACACTCCTACACATTGCTCTTTACATCGCACACACTCACACATCCTTTCACATCCTGACTCCCACTGGTCATCGCTGTTCCAAACTTCGCCACCTGATTATACACCCTTCCCCCTCACTGTTACATCTGGAATTTTGACAATCCATCCATTGATTCATGCCTGACACCTGCTTTTTCAATCAGTCAATCTGTGCCATGGCAGAATCCAAGGTTCCCAGATTTCCTCACCTCGGGGAGAAGAATTATTCCAGCTGGTCAGGTAATATGCATGCTTTTCTCATGACAAAGAACTTGTGGGGGTATTGTCAGTGGTTGGGAGACACAGCCTTCAGAGACTGAAGAATTGAAGGATTGGCGCAAGTGTAAAGATGCAGCATGGGGAGACATTTGGCTCTGCTTGGAACCATTCCAGCAGGTTCATGTCAGTTCTTTGCCAGAGGATCCAGTGCAGATGTGGAACAAACTTAAATCAGTTCATCTCCAAAAACGTCCTGCTACTTGTTTCAATGCCTATGATGCCTTGCTTAACATCAGGAAGAAGGATGATGAATCACTTGGTGCTCTTATGACTCATGTTGATGAGGCTGTTCAACAAGTGAAAGAACTGCGTCCACAAGTATTTACCATGGAGGATCTTGATGGAGAATTGGCATCAATGGCCTTGATTAGAGCCCTTCCAGAACCATATTGGGCTTTTGTCTCCTCACTCATGCTGTTGCCTCAGTTTGATTATGTCACTGTCAAAGAGGCATTTTTCAATGAAGAGCAGACTTGTCCTCATCATTCTACAGATGGCTCAATGGCTATGGTCTCTGCTAATGCTGCACAGGCCTCCAAGTCATCTGCTTCTGGTCCTTGCACATTCTGTGATTGTCCTGGTCATTCTCTTGAAACTTGTTTTAAGTTTAGGGATGCCAAGAGGACTGCTAGAGAAGGAGTGCAGGCAGATCAAAAGCGTAAGAAGGAGAAGAAGAAGAAGAAGCTTTTCCGGGCTAATCAAACAGAGGAGACAGCAGCCAGTGTAGAGTTTGCTGGAAATGCAAGTGATATGAACAGTCTTACCTCTATGTCTAATGAGGCTAGAACTGACTGGACGCCTGATACAGGTGCCTCTTCACACATGACCTCTCATTGTCACTGGTTTGTCACCTACACAACTCACAAAGTCCCCATCAGGTTAGCCAAACAACCAAAGTTATATATTCTGATGGGATTGGGTCTGTGAGGTTCAGATCAAAAGCTAAAGAGATACCCAATCATCTTCTTGAATTTCACAATGTCTTTCATGTTCCTAGTCTAAAAATTAACCTCCTCTCAGTCCTGTACCTTACCAAAAATAAAGGCTATCATGTTTCAATTGTTAGAGACAAGATGCATTTTTGTTTGTAAGGGCAGCCTTCTCTTCACTGCTACTGTGAACCAGCACAATATTGCATCCCTTGATGGTGTGACAGAGCCCACAGCAGAGGAGTTTGCTGGTCTCATTAGCACTTGTCCTTTGGACATTAACCTTTGGCATCGTCGGTTTTCTCATCTGAATCTTGGAGATGTGAAGTGTCTCATCTCTGGTAATCTGACTTCTGGCTTAACTGTCAAGTCTCATGCATCACCTGACCCCATCTGTGAGCCATGTCTTGCAGGTAAGCAGCACAGGGTGGTGAATAAAGTGGCTACATCACGCTCCAAAGTTCCCTTAGAACTTATCCACACTGACCTGCATGGACCAATGCCAGTGGCCACCAGAGAGGGCTACAGATACTGGCTGACATTTATTGATGATGCCACTAGGTTCAGAGTTGTCTGCCTGATTAGAAAGAAGTCTGACACCTTTGAGGCATTCAAGACTTTCAAAGCAGCACTTGAGAACTTGACAGGACATAAAATAAAAATTATGCGGGATGACAAGGGTGGGGAATACATCTCTGGGGAATTTGATTCTTTCATGGCAGCTTGTGACATAGCCAGACAGCACACTGTCAGAAATGAAGCTCATCAGAATGGAGTTTCTGAGTGGTTTAATTGCACAATGGAAGAGAGTTCCACTTCAATGTTGGAAGAATCTGGGCTTCCTCCTTCATTCTGGGGCTATGTCATTCCTGCCCTGGTCCATGTGCAGAATAGATCTCCTACCTCTGCACTTGATGGCAAGCTGCCTTACACTGCTTTGTATGGGAAGAAACCAGATGTGTCTCATCTACATGTGTTTGGATGCACTGCCTATGTGCATGTGCAAAAAGATAAGAGGAAAGGAGTTAGTCCCCACACAGAGAAATGTGTCTTCATTGGGTATCCTGCAGTGTATAAAGGATGGAAATTCTATAATCCAGTCACTCAAAAGATTGTCATTAGCAATAGAGCTGACACTGGAAACAAATCAAGGTGTCCGGAGTCTGGGAATGCTTAGGGCATCCTCTGGAAAGCTATCATGTTAACATTGTGTAATGACTTGTAACATGCTTGTTTTATTTAATATGTCCCAGATATGTCTAAAAGCCAGACATACATGGAAAAATTAAAATGTTCATAGCATGTATTCCATATTATCACAGGATTTGCTCATAGTATGGCCTCTTCCAGTGCATGCACAAAACATCCTGTGATAATATGGAATACATGCTATGAACACTTTAATTTTTCCATGTATGTCTGGCTTTGAAACATATCTGGGGCATATTAAATAAAACAAGCATGTTACAAGTCCCTACACAATGTTAACATGATAGCTTTCCAGAGGATTCCCCAAGCCTTCCCTGACTCAGGACACCTTGATTCAGGCTATGGAGGTGGATACCATCCGGTGGGAGATGCCCCTGATGTGGTGGGATATTTGTCTGAACAGGTGGGAGAAGAGCCAGCAGATGTACATGTCCAACCATCTCCTTCACCTCCACCTCAATCTCCTCCATCCCCTTCATCATCATCATCATCATCCTCCTCAGCACCATCTCCTACTCCAGAGGCTCCTGTGCGCAGATATCCTCTCAGACAGCATACAAGTATACGATAAATAGGGGAATTGTAGAGGCCCCCACAGCTATAGCTGTGGTAGAACTGAAAAGGGAAGGTATAAATGAATCTAACATAAGAATAAAGAAAATAGAAGCAATAAACCAGATGAGAGACCAAATAGATGTTCTGTTCACACATGACAATAATGAGAGAGTAATAGGAGTCATAGCCGTGGGGGATATTTGGATGTACTATGATTATTCCAGGTACAGAAAGGGTCACAGGAGATACTCGAAGAGCAATGAGAGTTATAAACCCATTGCTAGTGGTAAGAACATAGAAGAAAAGGAGTTTGAAAACCTGAAGGAGGAGCATAAGTCTCAAATAATGACATTCCTTGATAACAACCACAAAAAGAATATTGAGGAATTTGTCAAGAGAATTAGAAATCTGATATAAGCAAAGTGAAGGATCTGGACATACATTTAAAAGTATTAGGAGATGTATTGTTATGGTTATCCTGTCACTGGAGACATGACACAAAATGTACCTAGAGAAAAGCGTGGGAAAATTGTGCAAAAAGGTCAAATTTTGACACCATTTGCATGGTGAGAAAATTGAAAAGATAGTGTGTTTTTGGTCAACATTTGTTTGAGGTGCAGATGTTGAACAAAGTCAGGATTTGAGTGGGGTGAAAATTAGGAATTTGCTTCAGATTTGTGTCCCACACAATTCAAGGCATTTTTGTTAATTTTATCATGATTTTCACACCCAAGCATTTTGTAAACAAAGTTACAATTTTCCCAGGGAGAAAATTGAGAACAAAGGGGAAATTGCAGGAAAATGGTAATCAATTTCCTCTTTGTTCTTGATTTTCTCCCTGGGAAAATTGTAACTTTGTTTACAAAATGCTTGGGTGTGAAAATTGTGATAAAATTAACAAAAATGCCTTGAATTGTGTGG
Organism: Ramaria rubella; assembly: GCA_015039355.1. Taxonomy (NCBI): domain Eukaryota; kingdom Fungi; phylum Basidiomycota; class Agaricomycetes; order Gomphales; family Gomphaceae; genus Ramaria; species Ramaria rubella. Next base: position 362,078 of record MU134325.1, read on the forward strand.
GACACAAACCTGAAGCAAATTCCTAATTTTCACCCCAATCAAATCCTGACTTTGTTCAACATCTGCACCTCAAACAGATGTTGACCAAAAACACACTATCTTTTCAATTTTCTCACCATGCAAATGGTGTCAAAATTCGATCTTTTTGCACAATTTTCCCACGCTTTTCTCTGGGTACATTTTGTATCATGTCTCCAGTGTGTTAAACTCAAAACAATATACAAAATATCCAACAAGCTAGGTGTAGAAGATAGACGTCTATCTCGTATTATCAACATTCTAAGATATTATGGGTATAGGGTAAACTTTGTTATTGCAAAGGGGTATAATGACAGGTTTATAATGTCATTATACAAAGGATATAAGAATAAGGAGGACATAGGAGATGATGATCTTTCTATGAATCCCTCTAAGCTCATAGGAGTGTTAGAAGAATTAGAGGTAGATGAGGGTAGTCTGGACCATTATACTATCGACGAGTAAGGTAGGATTTTTTTTTTTTAAAGTTCCTCTCTCATTTGAATATAAAACAAGAAGTATCATGGAGTTTTAGGAGTCGGGGTTCTTGTCCAATGGACAGAATAGTATGGAGCTATAGCAATCTCCTTTATATGGATATTTGTGTCCAACGCATCTTATGATTTAGACAAGTGGTATAAAATGAAGGGTATTATTTAGAGCCATATCATCTTAGAGTATGTGTTCTCCAGTGATAAGGAATATCTTTACATGTTGTAATGATATATTACACCTATATAAGGACCATTCCTACTTATATTCTAGGAGTAGTAAGTGTAAGGATTGTCCTAAGGATAGAAAGTTCTGTGAAGATAGCTTCTTTGTAGATAGAGTATATGAGTATAGTTGTAGGCTATGCTGTAGCGATAGCGAACGTAGATTATTACGATGCAATACTAGAAACACCATTCCTACGTAAATTAGGGATATCCCTCAACTTTAGAGGTGAGGGATGCATCCACATGGGAAAGGAAGTAATTCCAAACCATGCAAATGCCTGGGAAGAACAGCTGGACATTAAAAACCCGGCTGAACATAAGACTCGAATCGCGAGTCTTAAGCCCAACCTAGCAAGCCACAAACCGTGACTTGCAAGTGGCTCTTCATTATATGTGGAGCCACCAACGAGCTCGCCAGATGGGAGGCGAGACAAAGGAAAATGGAAGGAAAACCAGAAAAACATTGACGTTGGTCCAATCGACCAATGTACTGACGAGATTGCCGAAGGAGGTACTGGCTCCAAGCAACCGTTATTGACGGCTGAGGACTTTCCCAAACTCAGGGAAAGATGGGAGCTAGAGTACGCAGACCTCTTTGGAGGTGTGCCGTTAGAACTTCCTCCGTGGAGGGAGATTAACCATGAAATTAAGTTCATGGATGAAACCAAACAGTTTCATTATCAACTACCGAAGTGCCCAGAAGCACTTCAAAACAAACTGATCGACAAAATCGAACGGTATACCACCGCTGGTTGGTGGGTAGCAGCGTCAGTACATTCTGCAGCACCAGCGCTATGCATTCCAAAGAAAAACAGAAAGCTCAGAACAGCAATAGACTTACGCCTACGCAATGACAACATGGTGAAGGACATTATGCCCTTCCCAGACCAGGATACGATTCGGCATGACGTAGCTCGTGCTATGTATTGATCCAAGCTTGACATGTCCGACACATACGAACAAATATGCCTAGTCGAGGAGGACATCAACAAGATGGCCTTCGCAACTATATTCGGTACATTCAAAAGCTGGGTTATGCAGATTGGCGACTGTAATGCACCATCTACATTTCAACATCTCATGACGTTGATTTTTCATAACCAAATTGGTCGATCAGTCCACGTATACTTGGACGATATATTTATCTATTCAAGCTCTATAGAAGAGCACGAAAAACACCTTCGACAGGCATTTGATATTTTACGTGAGGCACATTTGTTTCTCAGTGGAAATCGATCCAAGATCAATTTGTATTTGCATCGTATGGAGTGCCTTGGTCACAGAATAGATGACAAGGGCATACATGCCGATGCAGATAAAATGGAGAAGGTTGGAGGTTGGAGAAGACCTCAAACATTTAACAAAGTCCAACAATTCCTAGGACTCATGCAGTATCTGGCACCATATATGCCAGATTTGACGGTGTATACAACTCCCTTATCAGGAAGTGCACGCAATAACAGGACGTTTCAATGGACACCCTTGATGGATAAGTGCTTTGAATCCATCAAAGCGCTAGCATGTAAGGTGCCAATTCTGAAGCCGATAAATCATGCTAGCTCAGAACCCATTTGGGTTGTGACAGATGGCTCCAAGTCTGGAGTTGGAGCAGTCTATGGACAAGGTCTGGACTGGATGACTTGTTGTCCAGCAGGATTTCTTTCAAAGAAATTCAGTCCCATGCAACAGTGTTACAAAACGCATGAGCACAAGACAATTGCTATCCTCGAAGCACTTATGAAGTGGGAGGATAAGCTTCTAGGTCACCAGTTCACACTGGTGACGGATAACAAAGGCCTAGAATACTTCGAGACACAACAGCATCTGTCCAACAGACAGGTGCGCTGGTGGGAATTTCTCTCCAGATTCAACTATACCATGGTACATGTACCAGGGGTGGAGAACAAAGTAGCCGACTGTCTGTCGCGCTACTATGAGAATGACAAGCAGGGTGAACATCACCCAGCAGAAGAATATGTCGACGCAGATGCGCGGCTAGACCCAGAAGGAGAATTTCTCCCAATGGATAGATTTGTAGAAATACGAATGGCCGCAGCATGACAGTCACAATGATTACAGGATGTGACAGAGCAGCGTGTCATAGACGTGCAGCGGATGAAGCAAGCAGGGGAAGGACCTCCCACACAAGTGGAAGGTGATGAGGAGGACGATGTACTAGCTACAACATCGGGTGCAGACTCACAGAGTCTACGCTCACGTGTAGAACATGAGTTTGACCTAAAACAAGCCGTAGCCAATGGCTACAGAACAGATCCAATACTCAAGAAAGTGTTGGCAAATCCTGAGGCTCACCCTCGATTTGGGGTGAGAAACGGACTGGTTTGGACAAAGAACCAGTTCAAGAAAGATGTAGTGTGTCTTCCCCAGGAAGCTTTTTCCAAGGGGAGGAGAATGGTCGAGATAATCATTGATCATGCACATAGAGTAGTTGGCCACTTTGGGCAATTCAAAACCGACAAGTACATCAGGCGATCGTACTGGTGGTCGGGAATGGCAGCCAACATAGAGTCGTTCTGTGGATCCTGTGCAGCCTGTCAGGCTGCAAAGAAGGACAATAGACAAACAGCAGGGTTATTGCATACCCTGCCGATACCTGATAGACCGTGGCAGTCTATTGGAATGGACTTTGTTGGTCCATTGCCGGAATCGAAGGGTCACGACTATTTACTGGTCGTGATTGACAGACTCACGTCCATGGTGCATCTAGTCCCAACTACGACGAGAGTGACTGGCGACAAGTCGCGTGGTTATACCTCAAAGAGGTAGTACAGTTGCATGGAGTACCTGACTCGATAATATCGGATCACGACTCCAAATTCACCTCCATATTCTGGAGGGAATTGCAGCGTATAATGGGCACGAAGCTGCTCATGTCCACAGCATTCCACCCAGACGATGGAGCGACAGAATGAGCAAATCGTTCTGTAGGGCAAATACTCCACATGGTAGTGCAGAGTGATCAGAAGGATTGGGCCGAGAAATGCCCAATGGTAGAGTTCACACTGAACAGCTCAGTCAGTGCGACCACAGGATATGCACCATTCGAATTGAACAGCAGATACTTGCCCCATATCGGGCAGGTGCTATCAGTGGATACTACATTTAGAGGAGTGTGGCAGTTTGCACAACAAGCGTTGTGGAACTTGATTGCTGCTCACAATGCAATCATCGCGAGCCGAGTACAGCAGACAGACACTGCTAATACCAGACGCCGTCAAGGAACAACATATGAAGTTGGACAGCTAGTATATCTGTCTACAAAGAACCTGTCTTTACCTAAGGGACAGGCAAAGAAATTGGTACCCAATTATATTGGGCCATACTCAGTAATAGAAGTGGACAATTCCAGTTCTACGGTGAAACTTGAGTTACCCCCAGAGCTCACAGCTCAGAGGATACTACCAAAGTTTCATGCGAGTCTAATTAGACCGCATATACCCAATGACAACAAATGATTTCCTTGTTGTGACGTAAATTATATGTACGACTTTGGGAAAGAAGACGAACCAGAATGGTTTGTAGATGAGATCCTGGCTCATCTCTGGACTAGTAACTCCAAGCTGGAGTTACAAGTAAGATGGACATTGGGAGATGTCACCTGGGAACCACTTTCTGCATGCAGAGAGTTAGAAGCACTAGATGCCTATCTAGAACTACGGGGAGTTAGGAAGCCGCTAGAGCTTCCTAGTCATGCCTCATAAGGCATGAGAAAGATGACAAGGAGTCCTTAATAAAAAGGACTCGACACGAACATGATTCGTGTCGACGATTTGCACAACGCAATGGCATCACGTGAACTTAGTCACATGACACATCGGGTGCACTCGCTCTGATTTTAAGCAACGATTTCATCGCCACTTCAAGGTTTTTTTGCCACCCACTACCACACTCGCACCAGTGCGAGTGTCAAACGAACGATTATCCATGGATGCCAAAGTGTCCCAAACACACCACTCAGCAGAGGCACTACCTAGTGCCTCTGAGCAATTCGCGATGCTCCAAAAGGAGCAATGCTGGACTGTGCATGGTGTCAAGAATGCCATCGCCATTGTCCACTGCGACTCCTGTCCAGAGTGCAACGTGTATGCACAGCATTTGCTGCAAGCCACAAAACTGCAGCTCACGCGACATCGAATGCACATTAAAAGTGGCCTGGCCACCGTTGCTTGCCAAGATGGCACGTCCTTTTGTTAAGGACGCAGTATCCTCCTATAAGGAGGATGTACACGAGCTCAACTCAGAGCTCGACACACTACGCGCCGCCCTTGATAAAGAGTGGCAAATTAATCGCGAAATGGTGGATAAAATATCTGCCATGAAGTCGGCGCAATCAGCACCGACTATAATTGATATAACCTCGTTGCCAGATTTGATGACGGACTCAGTGAGTCCGTCTACGACCACTACTGGAGCCTCACCAGGAGGACCCACCCGATCTGGTCGCAGGACCGCATCCAAACAGCAAATGCTGGTGGCACCATACCCAGTGTTGCTGCATGATCACATCACCCCCGCCATAGGCACCCCGCCTGCAACGCAGATGGGATTCTTACCCCGCCTGTTGGGCAAGGCACCACACCCCACTGCGGTGCACACCAGTCGTCAACCCACTGTGTGGTTCGACAAATGCCAGCTCAACGACCCAAAATTTGTTGAGCAGCTCACGCTTGTGCGCGTGACATTTGCCCTGTCACACAGCACCATGCAGCATGCTATCATTAAGCATGCTGATTGCGAGCAGCGACTCGCTACTCGAACGCCAGCGTTCGAGATTGCGCATGATACACCTCCCAATCTTAGGGATGCGTTGTGCACGATCGAGTACTCCCCAGAGGGAGTATCACCCGCCATTCACGGGAACAGCGACAACACCCTCCAACTGGAAGATGTTGACGTATGGGTATGGCTTAAACTCATTAAGCCAAAGAAAGACAGCCTGGTCTTTCTTCAAAAGCTAACGGAGCTTTTCACCATCCGTGGCCAGTGGGCCAATCTTGCCGGCTCAAACTGGCAGCAAGATCTATCAGTGCTGCTGTCCACCAGCGTCGATAAGGCGTTCGAGTGGAAACGCCCACACAAGAGTACAACTCTCGAGGAACTAGCCCAATGGTTAGGAAACCATGCGGGGGTAGATCCCAGTAGGGCTCACATCAACATTGAGCCCTACTTTTTCTGTAAGCAGAGCAAGGTCTGCTACAACGAGACCACGCAGAGGGTGCTCAACACTCACGAAGGCCGGACATTCACCGGCCTTCATATACCCATGACCCCTCGCCCCCCAGGCTTCTGGGGAGCGCCATCAACTTCGGACAATGATTCATCCATGGACAGATGCAGTGGAGGGCCACCCCGCTCAAAGGCATGTACATATGTGCCAATGACGGAACCGTCCACCCCGTCTTCCACTCACCTGGCATCCGCTACCACAGCAGATGATACTACTATGGAGGTCGACCCAGCCGACTCCTTGTACTATGACAACACCGTCAAAGTAGCCACGCAGTCATCATTGACTGTGCTTGCACCTATATATGCTGATCCACCATCAGCATAACGGTTCCCAAACCTGCCTGAGGTTTGGTCTGTGGGGAGGGTGTAAGAATGTAGATTCTTACAGTAGCATATATGCTACTATTTAGGACATATAAGTCACCAGAGTGACTTATGGGGTTTGTATTATATAAGCTAAGCTGCCCACAAGGGGCGCCTGTAGATAGTGGACAACTATACAGTTGTCCACAAGTAGATTACATAAGACATACTTTTTACTTGTAACCCACACTGTTGCAGACACCAATACAATTATTGGCTCAGTCTGTTTGTGTGAAACAATAAAGTTCTTACAGTCGGGATCATTCGGGGTTTGCTCAGGTTTGAAGTCTTCATCTATGAGGCATTCGTCAAAGTCACTGGGATACTTGTGAACATTTGACAGGTTGATGATATTGTCGTTAGATTGGTTGGTATCGTCATGTTTGGGTGTTCAGATTTGAGCGTCGGAAGACATTGTAGAAATCAAGAGTGGAAGCTTGTATATACTGTTATGGACCGGATTGGATGTAGGTCGGATTTGGTTGGAACTCTCCTTGACCGAAATTGGAATATCGCAATATTCAGAAATGCATGAAATATCGGAAGGATTGGAAACCGGAGATCCGAAGCTGATCTACACGGGCATTGGCTTCAACTTATGGGTTGCACCCTCTTGGATTTCTAGTGCCCTGGTATTTTGGACTTGATGACTGGACGGGATTATCAGAGTTCTGATAGTTGGGTCTATATGAACAGGATCAATGACAAATAGTAAGTTGAGACTTATCGGAGATGAGCGGAAGATTTCAGATATTTTGGGATTTGGAATGATCAATGTGGAGAAGGAATAGGGTTAGTGATCAATGAATATTGAGTGAGTTTTTCAGCTTTATGGAAAAGCAAGTATAATCAAAGAGCAGATTTCTGAATGTCGGAAATGTCGGAGTCGGCATAATTGGAATGTTGATATAATGATCAAAGGTGTAAGAACTTGAATACAGATAGAATTTCGCGCGATGAAGCCTGAAGGGTAATAAAAGATAAGTTTTTTTAACAAGATATAACAAGTTTTAACAAGATATACAAGCTAAACAAAGAAATGGTGTATTTAAAGAAATATGCAGAATCCCGGAAATCAGAAACGAAGAGATAAGGCTGTGTGATATGGAGTTCCGGAATCGGAGCGAATATGGAAATCGAGATAGAACATATGGGGATAAGATCGAGATGGATCATGACTAAAAATGATAAAATGGGGATATATTGGAAATAAGTGGAAAAGGCTTATCAGAATGCAGGAAATGTTGGAATAACGGAAGCTGGATCCAGGATCTAACAGTGTGACTCTGAATGGTGACTGACCAACAGTTGTCGGTCAAGGTTGAGCTAGGTCTTGCCTGTGTGAAGTATAAAGTGTCATGAAGTGTCATCTGAGGAGTCAAACAGATTGAACAATTGGATGTTGTTGAGCATCCAAGAAGGGTAGAGTCAAGAAAAGAGTAAGGCAAAGTTTTGTCAGGGTGACTATTTTTTGCAAGCAAGAGAGGAGTGGGAGTGTGTAGACAAAATATGTATAAAAGGTGAGTTAGACGACTAAACTGGTGAATATATATATGAAGATGCTAAGAGGTCGGGGTCCGTGCACTTCCAAATGAGGACATGAAGCTTTTGCCTGAGCCTAGATATGCAGGTAACCATACAATGTTGAAATCTTTCAATAATCATTGTGATTGTGACAAAGAGCATCTGTTCCTGATGTGGCAAGGTTGAGAGTGGTCTATAAGGCTGGTCTGAGTGGGCTTGACTCTGCACTAACCTCAGTTCATTTGACAGACAACTGATATTGTCCCCAAGGTCACAGAACATCCTTGAGCAACAGGCATTGTAAGATATACACTTATAGTTGCTTTTAGGATGATTCACCTGAATATTCAGATCATTACATACTTGTGACTCATGAGTTTGGAAACTCATAAGATTCTCAATGAATCAACTTGTGAGTTACTTGCAGGTGATTCAAACTCATGGACAGCCTTAGGAATACCAAAGCATAAGAAATCCAAGAGGATTCAACCTATAAGTTGAAACCAATGCCCATCTGACCTCTGATTCTCTAATATTCATGATAATCCAGTCCTTAACACTATTGTGATTTTCAGTTAGTGGGGAGATGGCCTGCAAACCCAGCTGATCTGCTCAGGTCTTGTTTGCTTGTAGGTGGATAATTGAGCAGGATCAACTGCAGCCAGGTGTTTGAGAAATGATGACAACTGGGTGGAAGGGAGATGGGGGAAAGGCAATGCTTGGTTTAAAAGTGATTTTTGTGGTGATTATGGTATGGGCCATGGTATTGAGGGAAACTAGGTCACAGGCAGGGCTGTGCACCACTATTTCTCATGCCATACACAACATCCCAACCATGTGAGCAGTCTATCCCCATGACAAGGGGTTTGTGGGGTTTGTGAGTAACTAAAGTATACTGCTCAAGTGTCTCCCCAATGGAAGCAGGTGCATTCTGTGGCTTCCTTGGAAGTGGCAAGCCAATCTACCATGAAAATGCTTTTTGGACCACCTGTCAAGTCCTTTGGCTGTAATCCTCATATTCACACCAATTGTGAACACCTCCCCCTTACCTGCCTTGACCTTGGGGCTGTCATGAGAGCTGAATTGGGCATATAGCAGAAGGCTTTGAAAGCTTCCTCAGCTTTGGGCAGGATACCAGTAAGAAGACAACAGAGCAGTGAGATGTGCAGGGGGGGAAATGGTAAGTTGCCAAGGAAAAAAAATATTGTGGGCTTATCGCCATCAACTGAAAACTGTGGGCTTGTTGCCGGAAAAAAAAAAGGAGGGGAGGGGGCATATCGCCAAGAGGTAGACGACTGTAGACGGATGCAGGTTAAAATAAAAGGAGAAAGGAAGTGGGGTACGGGGGGACGCTCGATAGGGGAGGAGGAAAGAAAAACCGGAGGGGCGGGTGACTTACAGGGATCGAGGACGTTCAAAAGTTGACCCTAGGAATCACATCTGGTAGTGCCGGTGATCCTCTTTGATACAGACACTACGGTCGTGACTTTCGCGGCGTCAACGACCCCTTCGTTCGGGGGAAGCGCGGGACGAAGGCTAGGATGCAGGACTTGCCGCTAGTAGCTCCGCGATCTGCTTCACAAGGGGTTGCTGGCTGTTCCTGTTCGTCTGGGTCGCCGGTCTGTTGGAGTGTTGCTGTATTTGTCGTGGGAAGCGAGTGGGGTAAGACTGTGAGTGTGGGGTCGAGCTGCTGTTGCGGGCGGTTCTTGTGGGAGGTGAATGATACGCGGAGTCGGTAATGGTGAAGGAGCGGTGTTGAGCACTGCTGGGAGCGGGTGGCGTTTCTGTATTGGGACCCTCGCGCATGGTCAGTCCCAGGTGTTAGAAGATGCCGCTGGACGGCTCAAAGGCATGCGGGCCTGTGCAGTCGAAGGAGAGTGACGTAGTAGTAAACTATGAATCCAGAGTAGATGATGAAGCTTCTTTGGAGTGATACTCGCACTAGCCGCTCATGATATATATCAGCTGGACGCCCAATCATCAGTTGCGCTGGAGCCTTCTTGGCTAGGCGTGAGGGGACGCGGCTCAGGCTCCATATCGTTGACGGAGATTCTGCTAGCCTGTGCCTTCACACTGTAAGACCTACTAGAGTTGTTGCCCTAGGGAGAGACCAGGACCGTATATAAGTGCCAGCGTGCATCTAGGATCAATTGCATACGTCATAAGCCTCAGCTCTCAACGTTCTCAACGCTTCAAGGCGTCGACTCCGCTGGTACACCCACGTGCGAGCTACTTAGCCTCCAGATTCCTCAATTGAGCGACCATCAATATTTCAATGCTCGGATTCTTACCCACGCCCTGCCGGGAGGGCCGGACATGGCGTAGCCTACGTAGGTATTTCATTTTCATAATTCTGATGTCAAATCATAGCCAGATTCCTGGGTGCCTCTCTGAAACTAACTTTAGCTAACTTTCTTTTCCACACCGTGTGAAATGTTAGGTTACCAAACAAGACACGTTTGTAATGTACGTACGTCAGGAAAACAGCTATGGCAAGTAGCCGATGCTAGCTAGCACGCAATAGAATACTGGAGTTAACGTAGCTACTTGCGAAGCGAACGGGTTCGTTTTCCTGATGTAGTCCTGTTTTCACAAAACGAACTCAATCTATCATTCACTAATTCCTTCGCGGTTTACATTGCATATCCGCTACAGCTCGCGTGTTGGTTCGCAGCCCCGGTGCTCATGTTTTACGTGTCAAGTTGGAATTGATCATACAGCTAGGGATTCAGAGGCTTGTCCCTTTTTAATACATCAAAGTCCCAATCAATATCGCAATTGAAAAAAAAACGCATCACCTGGCAGAGCACATGCTCTAGTACGATACATCAAGTACAAAAATGTTTTGCCAGGATGTACATATTCCAATTAGAACCGTGCGCTGCCGCCCCCTGAAATCAACTTGTGCTGATTTTGATTTGGGTTCGTAACACTTGCTCTAATTTCAGACCACAATTTGCGCCAAATAGAGTTTGCGATGGCCTTAGTCGAACCGGGATGCAGAGATCAGATATTGACGACCTTAAATGGAACGACTGGAGAAAATTCCCGTAATAATAGCGAGCCAGAGCCGCGCCACAGTGATGGAAAGGAGAGAGTAACTCCTTGGCGAGACTTCCTGAATTAGAAGCGGGCGCCACAGCTCAAAATACAGCGCGATTTGGGCTGGTGGGGAAGAAACCGACCCAGCAGAAATTTGACAACCTGGGAAATCCTTATGCATTTGAAAATGGTGCATAGCACCTACGAAAGGTATAAAGCAGAGTGATCAGTGGTCATTTCTTCATCCACCCACCCTGACACAATCCAAGCACCATGGAATCTTACAACAGCTCTCATACCTTGACCCTCATGTCTGACCATATCAAAGGCTTCACGACCACGAAGTCCACTGCCAGCGGCGCCGTCATGGTCATCTTGAGCCTCATCATCATGAGTGCCGCGTTTAGAGGCTCAAAGACCCTCCAGTCCATTCTGTTCGCGGTGGACCACTTCTTTGGTGGCGCAACCCACGATGTTCCTCTACCTGGCCCAACTGGATTCCCCCTCGTCGGCAGTTTATACCAGGTATGTTTGGTTTTGTCGACGAACCACTGAAATGACATGAACTGATATCAACGATTGCAGATGAAGGACGGTCACGTACAGATGCTCAGTACATGGACTAAAAAATTCGGTCCTGTATTCAGGGTTGCCCTAGGGGAAAGAGAAGCCGTAAGTCATCGGTGCATTTCGACGATTACAACTCCCAACACTATCTTTGTCAGGTATTCATAAATACCCACCAGTCCATGGCGCAAACAATTGTAACGCAGGGGCCTGCATTCCAATCTCGACCGACCTTCAAACTATTCCATAGCGACTTTGCTAGCTCAGGCATCTGGACAGTCGGCAGTGAGTGAAACCTGACCTCATCAAGCCGCTCACCTGAAGCACAACTTCGTCTATCCACAGCCTCACCTTACAGTGATCGCCTTGCACGAACTCGGAAATCTCTTTCGACCCAGGTCGCTCCTCGACTTCTTCCTGAGTACGTTGCTAATCACATTTGAAATCCAAACTTCACATTCATTCTTTATCAATAGATACATACCCTTAATGCAGCCCCAGCTCAAGCGCCTTCTCGAGCTCGTCTCGGACGCGAGCAAGGGCCCCGCGCTCGACATGGCCGAGATCCTTCATTGCTTTGGTACTGGGGTGATTAACGAACAACTCATGGGAACCACCCTGCCTGAATCTCTTGTATCCCACATTGCATACAACGAGACGAACATCTTCCGCCAACGTACCATTGGTTCACCCGCACATGATTACATTCCCCTGATGCGTCTATGGAACAGCACGTTGTACGGTGTATCATCGAAGTTTGGTCTGTCGTGGGGACGCCATGAGAAAGAGGAGCGTGCCAGGGAATACCGCAGACTGCAGCAAGTTTACATTAACGATCTTCTGGCTGACCTTCGTCAGCGCATCGAGAATGGCGACGAGTCCCCTTCGGTTTTAGGCAATATTCTGAGGACTGCGTCCCTCAAGCCCGAGGAGGTTCTTTTGGCTTCTTACACCGGCAGTAAGTAGACATTAAATAGTTCGATCGTTTTCAAAATATCTTCGTCAGTCGCCGCGGGTGTCAACCTTGGCTATTCGCTCACCTGGATCGTTGCGTACCTGGGAAACCATCCTGAAGTACTTCTCTCCTTCATTCCGAGCGCGTAGTGCTCACAATGATCATCCCCCTTACCAGTTACAAGAAAAGGCATACGAAGCCATTCGCGAAGTTTATAAGGGTGCAGTCCCGGACCCTCATGATTTTGATCGGGTAGAATATGTGAAAGCGCTTCACACCGAAGGCTCACGTTACTACGTTCCTGTTCGCCTCGGATTCCCTCGCCAAACCCTGTCCGAAACGACTTATAATGGCGTCAAGATCCCCTCTGGAGTGGTCAGTAACTTTTCTCGTTTACACATGCAATACTACTCACGTTGAGAATAGCTCGTCATTATGAACTGTTTCGCATGCAACAGGGACCCTGCCGCTTACGATTCCCCAGATGAATTCATCCCGGAACGTTGGATGAACGGCCACAATGGAAGAACCGATTCGATTGAGAAGAGTGTTGAAAAGCTTGGCGTACCCCATTTGACCTATGGAGCTGGCAGGCGAGTCTGTCCCGGAGGGGAAAGTAAGCGATCGCTCTACCAGATGTGTTCTGTTCTGTTCTGATAATCTACTCAGTGGCCAACCGTGCTATATATTCAACTCTTGTGCTGCTGTTCCACTTTTTCAAGTGGGAACGTGGAGCGCTCGCCGAAGAAGAGAAAAAACATGTCTTTCCTCCGTTCCGCGCCGAGCGCGAGTGCACAGCGGACATAGATCCTATCATTGATACAGCTACACCCACCGAGGTACAAGCCATCCCTTGGGCATGCGGCTTGAAGTTTACTCCTAGGGATCCCGAAGCCTTCGCTGAGTGGCTTGCCCAACAAGACTGAAGCGATTCTGGGGTCGAGTGAATATCTAGAAAGGGACTGTAAATGTAGCGTCTTATGTTTTTGCACAATCGAAGCTTGAATTGCCTCTCCGACTCAAAAGAACCTTGCGCGATAGGTTCGGTACAAGCCGTCTTCCCGGTTCGAAGTCCTGTCAACTCCGTAAACTCCGGTGGGCCATCTGACCACTAATACCGGCCCTCCGGGGTTTCGGCCGTGGTCACTGGCCACGGTCAATCGGCCACGGCCTGATGTAAGCTAGCACCACCAACACCCACAGTGGTGAGTCTAACTGAGTCTGCTGGCGACGTCGTGGCAACCAGCTGCTGCGATGGATACACTGGATCGTTTGTTCAAGCTACGTCAAGACGATCCAGCAATTGCTATCACTACTGCTTCAGCACCAAGAACGCATCAACTTCACGCAATGTTCAAACTTCTCCAGCGTCTGCCCACCACATCCATAGTTTCATAGGCTCTCGATCTCGACATATACTACTACTAGTACTCAAGTGTGGAGCAGAAGGGGCTGGCGGTTAAACAGGAGGGGCTGGGGGAGCTGTAGCAACCGGTGGGGAACAGGCGGAGGAGGAGGAAGCCAGTAGTTATTTTTTTTTTGCCAACCATGTACTTCTGATTGTTACAGGATCAAATACACATACAGACGCGCCTTGGCATGCTATGAATGGATGAGCACTATCATGATATTGACAATTTGGCACCGAGCACCGTACTCAGGCTTATCTTATGACCTGCTCTTGACACCGTGCGCACTGGTCGTGGGATGCGAGAGTCCGATGACATACCGTATGTAGTCTTTATTTTGAGTTTCTCGAGTTTAGATATCGTGCTCGTGAAGATGGGTACTACTAGCGATCACAAGCCACGTCCACGCGGCCACCCATCACCACAACTCGCCCGACACAGCTGACGAGGCTTACCAATACACCGACCATAGCCTCAGACCATGGCCTCTGACCGTGGCCAGCGGCCATGGCCGATTCCCGAACGCGCGGGTAATTCACCATCTGAGAAGAAGCGGAGCTTCAAGCTTCAAGGCTTGCGCCGAGCCTACTTGCGCGAGCCGTCGGCATCGTACGTTCGGAACAAGCCGCTTCTCCGACTCACTCCGCAAGCTCCGCGCGTCCTTGACAGTTTTCGTCCTGACTTAAGTCCTTGAAACGGGCCCCAAGAAGGTTGAGAAGCAATGTAACTATGCACTAGTATGTCTAGTACACTAGCATTGGGCTATGCCCTTGCGGCTTCAAGCTTCAAGATTTGGGTAGTAGGTTTCATTAACTTTCATAAGACGCACGCTGGGAGGCTCTTGGATGCGATTACTCGCTGCTGTACGAAATCTCGATATCGACATCGTTTTCGTTGTTTCACATAATCTCCATGAAATGTCAAGGTCCTTGATCTTTAGTTACACAGTCTCAAATTGTTGACCGTATCGGGCTTTCGTGTAGGGCGAGCGGTCCCGTGTAAAGAGCTGGAGAATCAAAGCTCATTTTTAAGCAAATAAACGATATCCGAGGACTTGCCTCCACATCTGGTTTGAGCGTCTAGAAAAGTAACAAGAACTCACTGGCAAACTATTTCAACGATGCGTAAATAAATAAATACCTTTTGAATGTCTTCTGAGAGAGTTCCAGCTTTGATGTATACAATATCTTTGTTGAAGTCCGGAAAATTGGCAATTTGAGACCCACAGTTGGGGCAAATAATCCGGTGACAAAGCTGAAAGTGTACCATACGTATCAGAAGTAAATACATTTGAATATGATTTCCAGACCTTTGTTGATGCTCCGGTGGTAAGATATTCTTTATAATCGCCTTTGACGGAGCTGGGCAGGCAACACGTGAGTCTTCATCTCCGATTCAAGAGACATCTAACGTACACGCCAGACCTCTGAACCGTTATGTTGAAGCTAAAGGCAGAACCGCTTCCTCTGCGACAATCGCCGCAGCTATCCGACAGCAGAAAAGTCAGCGAGTGACCCTGTGAAAACAAAATTACTCACTAGCAGAGACATGCACCATCGTATTCAGCATTCTCAATAGTGTAAGTCTGAAGCTCTATTATCAGACCATAAATACTGCAGTAAAATGATACGTACCACATTGCCACAGAGGCAGTGACCGTGAAGGGTTGGAAGACTGGTAGACATTTTTTTGGGGTGGCAGTATGATCATGATTGTGCCTTTTTGTATTTACCATTAAGTTCGCCTCGTGGGTTAATGACATTTCGTACGGTGCCCATAGGGAAGAGACATGGGAATTGCCCTGTCGGATATTGAAATATTATCATAACTTGGAGTTGAGATCGCCGGGATCTGGTTTCCTATTGTTTTCAGTGAAGAATTAGTAGGAATAGAATCTAATAGAATACTCGTCAACTTATCAGCGGGGTTGAATGGTATCGCCTCGGACAAAGCAGAGATTGGATGCTTATACAATCATTTGCATTCACACCGCTAAGCGCCTTTTTTCTTAGCGTTCTCCACCGTTTGTGGCTTCTCCGAAATTAACCCCCTACGCTCCTGGTCCTGGTCTTACACCGATTCCTAAGCGAAATCGTTTAAGCGATGGACAGGGAAGTTCCGGCCAGAAAATCTACACTGTGCTGAAGTGCAGCTGATAGTCAGATTGCGTAAACGTTGCAGTATTTATTTAAAGCACTGACCTAATCTGACCAGTGACTTCTCGAAGCTGTCAAGGTATATAGAGTCAATAGGTCAATAGTCAAAGAAATCTAATCACCGTAGTTCAAGCTCATACATTACTCTCCATTCGTCCGATACTTAGCTGTCCGGTCAGGACTCGGAAAGAGAACTCCGAGGCTGCCGAGACCTAGCTTGTAACTCGAGGCTGGTGTATTATTTACATAGGAAGTGGAACCTTGCCTCATGGTTAGATCTTAATGGTTAAAACGTTATGGCGCGCCTCTTGGTGTGGTTCACCACCGTACCTTGTCACAAAAAAAAATTGAACTCCCCTTTCTTCAATTTTATTGCATCCGTTCCATGGACATTCTCACTCACCGAGACCATAAATAATCTTCCCTGTCAGTCAACACCTTCAAATTGCACAAATGTTGAACGAATCGATCAGCAATACTTGATTCGTGAACTAGATCTTCGTTACTCGCTCTCCTGAGCAACGCATCATCTTGGAGATTGCCAAACAAATAATACCGAGGTCGGTGAATAAGACGGGGTTGTACTAACACAGCGACGAAAGTTAGAAGTGATCAATGATCCCACGTAGGCTCTTTGCTGTGGCAGTACATACCAACTGTCTTCATGCAACACGATCACCGATACATGTGCCTACAGATACCTTGTATTGAAATTCTACAACCCACGGACCTGGGGCGTTGTGAGTTCCTGGTCCGTTTTGAGTTAATGGATCTACCTAATTAACCAGAGGTACAGTTTCCATGTACACTTGGTCGTGTTTATTTCTCCATATGGGAGAAATACACATGAACCCAAAAGTCTATCATGGTAACGTTCATGAGCCTCGCGGATTAAATCTTAGTGAATATATCAACATACTTTGAAAAATACGGACGGTACTACGTCGTTTGCTTTAATTCAGAGAGCTCCCTCGAGGTGTACCGTCGGAGTCAATTGCAACGGCCCCTTCATTCTTGCTGGGTCTCCTGTGTCTGTCAGAGAAAGGAAAATTCTTCGAGTCAATTTCTTGTGAGGACAGTGAGTCAATTTGAATTGTGACGGATGCTACGCAACCCCAACTCTTAATAATTCTTCCGACATCTCATTTTCTTTTGAGAGCCGGACTTTCCCTTCAAGCGCGAAAAACATTTTCGAAGGGTCAGAAAATTACTGCGCATCCGTTTCCATATAATGTCAAGGAGCGAGTCACTTCCAGGATAAAACTTTCAGTCATTACTACTCTGGCAATGATGTGGTGCTGCTCGCTTTCCAACAACGAAGTCTGTCGTTATGAAACTGCATTGAGCATATAGAGCCAATTACTCACCGTGTTTTAACCATGATTTAAGTGTTCATATCCCAGGCTCTAAGGATTGGAAGCAGACGTTGCATTTCCTTGTTCCTTCTTTCTCCCAAACGCAAATGCACCGCCTACGTGGATCCACTCATCGACACTGTGACGTCAAAGAAGGCTCAGACACAACGCCTGGGCGTGAGGCTTGAAATTCATGCCATGCGACCCCAAGGGTTAGAAAACGCTGGGGTGTGTGGCTTGAAATCCATGCAGCGTGACACCGAGACCTTGGTAGAGTGGCTTGTGCGAGAGAATTCAGAACGTTAGGCTTGGGCAAAGCATCCCAGCAGACGAATAACTGTGAGTAAAGTGCGTTAGAATGACAATTTTCAGCAAATTCTTATATACATACATCACTGGTGCAGTCGCGAGCGATGGCGTGATTGTAGCGTTTGTCAACTCTCCACGACCATTGAATACAACGCTCAATACAGTGCTAACATTACCCGAATGTGTTCTAATAGTCTTCGTTATTCAAAGCACGTATAATGAGCAAATTTTGGCAATACAAGACGTGCTCACCGAGTTCAGAGTTGATCGTTACAACTCGCTAAAAATGATACAAGATTTTGTGAGATCGCGATCTTGCTGACTAAGCTCACCAACAAAACTCCCAGTTATTCCAAAATCTTTACACATCAGGGTTTTCAGTATTTAAACCTGGTTTGAACTTAGGTTTAAATGTTATATTTTTATATAAAGTTTGAATCCACATATAATTGCAGCTAAACTTTAAATTTAAACAAGAAGACAAATTTTCACAATTCCCCATCCACTGGGCAATGCCCAGTTGGCCATGTCCAACTGGCCACTGGCCCTCAGTCTAGACCATGACATTATTGTTAGGTAATCAACATCCACAAGCCCACAACCATCATGACGTTGTGACCTTCAATCCACCAGTGGATGCGTCAATCTGCTATGTCCATTTCTAACTGTGGTCATGTCATGCAAAAGGTAGACCATTTCACTCATTTCAAGTGGCAGCTGTTATGGGGCTGATTACATGAGTTGAGGGAGATTCTGATTCCCTGAGTTTACGAGGGATGGAATTGGCCTTTATTAGTGGGGTGTTTTTGCCTTTCAAAAGATCATCCCCCTTTTCCCACAGTAATCTGGGATTATGCATTTTGGTCCACAGCTTACATAAGAAAACCCTACAAGCTGAGCATGAAACCTGTCCCTTTTCGGATTTCAGTATGGTTTTGGGGTCCCCCTGGGGTTCAACTGGGAATGACCAAAAATTGCGACTTTCTGTAAGACTTTCTTACTTTCACACTTGAACAGACTGAGCCAATATATATTGGTGTCTGCGATTATGTGGTTACAAGTAAAAAGGTTCTGCTTATCTAATTACTTGTGGACAACTGTATACAACTGTATAGTTGTCCACTATCTACAAGCACCCCTAGTGGGTGGCTTATATAATACAGCCGACAAGTCACCCTAGTGACTTGTATATTTTATATAGTAGCATATATGCTACTATTGTTCAACTTTCTTACATCTTCCCCACAGACCGAACCTCAGGAGGTTTGGGCAACTCTATGCTGATGGAAGATCAGCATATACCGGTGCTGGCGCAGTCAAGGATGACTGTGTGGCTACTTTGACCATATTGTCGTAGTAAATGGAGTCAGCTGGATTGACTTCCATTGTGTTTTAATCTGCTGCAGTAGCAGGTGCAGGCAGGGGAGCAGTTGGCATGGAGGGTTCCATCGATGGCACCTCTGTACGTGCCTTGGAATGGGGAGGTCCTCTGCCTTGTCCGTTGAGTGACAAATCATTGCCGGACATTGTTGATGCTCCCCAGAAGCCTGGGAGATGTGGGGGCATCAGTATGCGAAGACCGATGAAGGGATGACCTTCGTGTGTGTCAATCCACGCGCTGTGCCGCGTGGTTGTAACACACCTTACTTTGCTTTCGGGCAAAGTAGGGCTGTATGTTTACAAGAGCCCGGGTGGGGTCTACCCCTGCGTATGTCCCTAGCCATTTGGCTAGGTCAGAAAGTGAAGTGCCCTCTGGGGGCATGTTCCATTCAAACATCCATTCGATGCTCATTGACAGGAGTTTGGGCAAATCCTGTCGCCAGCAGTTTCCTGCTAGCTCGGCCCATTGGCCCAGGACCAAGAACAGGTTCGTGTGTTTTTGAAGAAACACTAGGCTGTCTTTCTTGGCCTTAATGAGTGTGATCCACACCCATACATCAACATCCTCAAGCATGAGGGTGTTGTCAGCGTACCCATAAATAGCAGGTGGTACTCCCTCTGTGGGGTACTCAATTGTGCATAACACATCCCTTAAATTGGGAGGCATGTCATCCATGATATCAAATGCAGGCATTCGATTAGTGAGCTTGTGCTCATGCCCAGCATGCTTGATGATAGTGTGCTGCGCCGGAGTGCGTGACAGTGCAAACGTTGAGTGGGTGATGCTCAACTGTTCAATGAACCTCGGGTCATTGATTGGACATGTGTCAAACCACTTGATGGGTCAACAGTGGGGTTAGGGCATCTCACGAGTACCACCATACCTGCAGATATACCTGTACTCTTGAAAAAATGGAGAGTACAGATATGAGATTTGGTCAAACATTTACATGTAAATACTCGCAAGTACAGGTAGATCACAGGTATACCTGTGAAAAATCAGCAAATACCTGCAGATATCTGTGATACCTGTGAAAAATGGAGAGTACAGATATGGCTTATGGTCACCAAAATACCAGCAGATACGATACTCGTGAGTACAGGTATGTACTCGTGAGATGCCCTAAGTGGGGTTGCACCGCATCGGGGTGTGGTGCTTTGCCCAGCCAGTGGGGCAAAAATCCTGTCTGTGTTGCAGGTGAGTCGTCTATGGTGGGAGCAATGTGGGCATTCAGAGATGCTGGGTAAGGTGCAGTGAGAGCCCACTGTTTTGATGTGGTCTTATGACCAGATCGTGTAGGTCCTACTGGTGAAGCACCAATAGTTACAGTAGATGGACTCATTGAGTCTGTCTGTTACAGACTGGTTTCGGACGTAAATCAGATTTGGTCGGAACTCTCCTTGACCGGGATTGGGATGTTGTGATATTCAGAAACGCGCGGAATATCAGAAGACTCAGAAATCAGAGATCTGAAGCTGATCTACATGGGTGTCGGCTTCAACTTATGGGTTGCGCCCTCTTGGATTTGGGATTTTGGACTTGATGACCAGATGGGATTATCAGAGTTCTGATGGTCATGTCTGTATGGAGGAAGATCAATGACAAACAGTAAGTTGAGACTTATCAGATGAGTGTAAGGATTTGGATATTTCGGAATTCAGAATAATCAATGCAGAAAAGGAATAGGGGGAATGATAAATGAATATCGAGTGAGGTTTGGCTTTATGGAAAAGCAAGTATAATCAAAGAGCGGATTTTGGAGGATGGAAAAATGTTGGAGTTGGCATAATTGGGATATTGATATAATGATCAATTGTATAAGGACATATACATTTGAAACAGTATACGAAGAAAGATAGAGAAGGTACTTGTAAGAATGTAGATTCTTACAGTAGCATATATGCTACTATTTAGGACATATAAGTCACCAGAGTGACTTATGGGGTTTGTATTATATAAGCCGCCCACAAGGGGCGCCTGTAGATAGTGGACAACTATACAGTTGTCCACAAGGAGATTACATAAGATACCTTTTTTACTTGTAAACCACACCGTCACAGACACCAATACAATTATTGGCTCAGTCTGTTAGTGTGAAACAGTAAGGCTCTTACACTTTTTTGACTGCCAATCCTATTGGCAGCACTGCAATAAAGAAAAGATCAACCGATCTTTGGTTACCCAGAAACCGACGAGTTGAACACTCGCCGGAATCTTTGGAAACAGTAAACAGATGTTTGCTGTTTATTCTTCTAAATTCAATAGAAGAATGCCACAGTGTGGCTGATAGATCGTAGATCTATGGCGTCAATAAGGAATCGAAGCCAAACGTGTAGATCCAGAGAGGATCCAGATACGTCTGGAGCCGCAACCAAGGGCCCAGACAGGAGAACTGAGTCTGCCCACGATGTGGACAGGTGAACGGGAACGCTGACGAGGGAAACTAGTCCTCATAAAGCTATGAGTCCCGTAGTTTCCGACTCTAGGAGTCGAAAGCGACTATCAGCAGATCCAAGAAGATCTGCACCGGAGGAATCAGAAACAGACGAGAGATCGCCCATTAAGAGAAAGAAGAAAACTTCGACTAGGTCAAAGTTACGATCATCTCTCAATGAGTCGAGAGAGCCGCCGATGAGCGACACGCCGGGGTTGCAAATGTCACAGCTCCCGCATGTCCAAGAACATCGCAAATCGCGAAGTTCACCATCCCAAACAGGGACGATAGAGCAGGGGTCGGCGTGCCGGGATGAAGCAACCCGGCGATACGAACGTACAACCGGACATATTGCCCGGATGATTATGGCCCGCAAAGAGAGCTGTGAAAATGTAGGCACTACGCGGGAAGTGAGCCAACGAGTGGCTGAGGCAGCTCGTGCAGCAGATGAAGCCGCGAACCAACTCCAAGCATTAGGAGATGGTATGGAACTATTAATACAGTCCTTGGAGGAGGAAGTACAGGGATCTTTGCGAGGAAAGGCCCCCGAGCATGGCAACAATCCCCATAGGGATCGTGAAGTAGACCGTGAGGCAGAAAAGGCTCACAGGAAGCAAGACAGACAGAGGATGCCACCTCCATCTGGGCCGAGCACTAGGATTGGTCCTCGAGAACATAGTGTTACGATAGAGCAAGACAGCGTTAGTACGCGCCGGAGTATTGAGGAAGAGACAGATTGTGAGCTAGAGGGTCACAATAGAGAAAATATCCGCAAAGGAATTCGCAGATCAAAAAAAACTTATGAGGAGCAAGAAGTGCTCAAAGCAGTGACCCAACAGTCACTGCGGGAGATGATGAAGTCTGATGCCGATAGCCTCAGTACCACGACTAGCATTCACGTTAGTCTTGAACGTGAGTTCGATCACTGGGATAGGATTGAACAAAAAGCAGCAGGATGGAAGCACTGTGCGCTAGAGGTCCATGCTAAACACGCGGATAAATTAGTCGAAGAAGCATATACTGTGGGGATTGAAGGCGAGGCCTTCGATAAACTGATCGATTCCGCGAGAGTAGCTCGATCCATCCTCAGTAGCAGCTATAGACTGAGGGATGCGTTTCTAACGGCTGACAAATGTTGACCGTTGTATCAGATTGACAAAGACATTGTCAATCCACCAGTGCAGCAGGACGTGAATACTCACATTCCCCAGCCACACAGGCAGATACAAGCGATACCATGTCCGGTATCACTGGCAGTCACAGATCCTGAACGAAGGATTCAGGAGGCAGGAGGAAATCTGTCTGCATATGTAGATGGAGTTGCAAAGATGGTGCGAGCTGCCCTTGAGAAACACAAGGACAGCGAGCCAGACAAATCTGTGCTTGCCAAGGCCAGAGTAAAACTCCCTCACCCAGCAGAATATGCTGGGAAAGCGGATCTCGAAGAATTCGAGAACTCTGTCTCAGGGATCCTGAGATGGTTAGGCATGAATAGTCTGTTGCGACCTTCCAGCATGGAACTCAAATTAAATTATTTAGGCACGCGCCTCAAGGGCGAAGCATTGGAGTGGTATGCTCGAAATATCGAGTGTCATGATCGAGTCGTAATCGACTGGACCCTGGAAAGTGCAATCGCTGGGTTACAACAGCGATTCCTTCACGCACTCACACACAGGCATGCATCAAATAAGTTCGATACAATTGTGCAAGGGACCAGAACCGTTCAGTTATTACTGAATGATATTACGAAGTATGTGGTGTGGATGATACATCTGCCAGATGCGTATACAATCCGCAAACGGTTCATAGCAGTGCTTAGAGAAGCACTGCATCATGAAGTCTTAAAATTAGGATATACGACAGAATTCAGTGCAATAACTGAATTATATGAAGCCGCAAAGGTGGTAGAGGATGCATCTCGATATGACATTGGGTCGCGAAGAACG
Organism: Ramaria rubella; assembly: GCA_015039355.1. NCBI lineage: Eukaryota > Fungi > Basidiomycota > Agaricomycetes > Gomphales > Gomphaceae > Ramaria > Ramaria rubella. The sequence continues at coordinate 385,506 of MU134325.1, forward strand.
GAATCTAGCAGCGTGAATGCGCCGCAGGCAAAGCCAACATCGACAATTAGTCGAAATCAGGCTGGGCCGAGCTCGTCCCGAGCTCCCAACACAGGAAGCCGTCCTACTGCGAAGCAGATGATATATCGTCCGCCTAACGCTCGACCTCAAGCCGAAATGAGGCCGAGTATACCCCAAGCAGGGGTACAGGCTACGCAAAGAGCTGGAGTGATCGTCGCTTCACGTCCTTTGCAAAAACCTTCTGGAGGTTCAGGGGGTCAGGGACATAGCACAGAGATAACATGCTACGAGTGTGGACAGGTCGGGCATATCAAGCCGAATTGCCCGCAATGGAAGAACAAACCAGGCATAGCAGGTGCATGGTTGGAAGAAGTGGTTGAACACTCAGGGAGTGCTCAAGAAAGGGAGGAGGAGCCACCAAGTGGTGAACTAGACGAGCGAATGGATGTCCAAGACGACCATGAGAGCGAAATCGGTGAACTAGTCGCTGATTACCAGTCGGAAATTATGCCCTATCAATGGGATAATGATGATGATACGAGAACGCAAAGCTTGTATCGAGCGGACGGAGTACGTCCGCTAGAAGGATCGTATGAAGAAAGGTGGCGCATATATGCGGCGCAGACACCAACTATCACAATCAGTGATGGTTTAAGCCGAAACAATGACTTCCGTACACACACAGGAGTCATAGACAGGACCATTGAACCTGTCTATGATCACCGGTTCAGACTGCTTGATAAGATGTGCCCTAAACGGGCATATATAGACAACCAAACAATCTCCAGGTATTGGGAGATTGGTAAAGTCAGAGCCCACTGTCTATTAGACAGCGGGTGTGAGGGAGTTATGCTCTCTCCAGATTTTATACAAGCAGTAGGCATTAAGACGTTCGAACTTGAACGTCCAATT
>MU134325.1:389043-401204 GCA_015039355.1 Ramaria rubella
TTAGAGGGTTTTTACGACGAAAACTAGTTTAAAATCTTGGACTTTTAGACCATGTATCTCCCAGTAAGTCCTAGTCTTCCAACAAAGTATTGAAATAGGTTTACACGTAAATTAAATGCTACATAATATTGGTTGTGTAAATTTTCGATACAAAGACTTATATCTACCTGTAAGACTTACTTCATCTTAGCAATCTTCAAGATACAAATACAACATAAATTGATAGACAATGTATGTAAGTCCTAAAAAACCTACTCACATATATTCTCTATGTATGGTAGTGTTAAAACTAGACAATATTATGTCTTCGGTATGTTGTTATTTCAACTAGAACAGTGAATGAATAATCTGTAAGGAAAAAGCATTTTTATCACATTTTTTACACTAAAAATATGCTCATGCCCCCAGTGATTTGTCCTTGGACAGACGCAGTGGAGGGCCACCCTGCTCAAAGGCACGTATGCATGTGCCGACGACGGAACCATCCGCCCTGTCTGCCACTGACCCGGCATCCACTACCACAGTGGATGATACTACTATGGAGGTCGACCCAGCCGACTCCTTGTACTACAACAACACCGTCGAAGTAGCCGCGCAGTTGTCATCGACTGTGCCTGCACCTATATATGCTGATCCTCCATCAGCATAATGGTTCCCAAACCTGCCTGAGGTCTGGTCTGTGGGGCGGGTGTAAGAATGTAGATTCTTACAGTAGCATATATGCTACTATTTAGGACATATAAGTCACCAGAGTGACTTATGGGGTTTGTATTATATAAGCCGCCCACAAGGGGCACCTGTAGATAGTGGACAACTATACAGTTGTCCACAAGTAGATTACATAAGATACCTTTTTTTACTTGTACACCACACCATTGCAGACACCAATACCATTATTGGCTCAGTCTGTTAGTGTGAAACAGTAAGGCTCTTACATCTGTCATGTGTCCATGACAGGTTGGGGACGGACGATGATAAGGAGATAAGAAGGAGGTAGTACCGGGTACGCACTCCCCAGGAGTCTACCGGACTGTAGAGTAGGAACTCTCCTGTAGTAAGCGTGGAGTTCCCCTTACAAAGTCCTTTCAGCCCCAGGCCTTTAAGTCCGGGGCTGGCAGGTCACACGACCTGCAAACTTTCCTTTGAAAATGAACCTTATTTTGTGAACATTGGGAATTAAAGTTTGCAGGTCATGTTTTCAAATGACAGTTTGCAGGTCATGTGACCTGCAAATGCCAACAAACAGCCCCAGACTTATAAGCCTGGGGCTGCAAGGACTTTCCACACCCATCCGGGCCTCCCACAGGCCCGGAAAAATTACAATAAATATTTTAAAAATAGATTAAAGTAGCTAGGATAGTAAGAAAAAGAATGCGCAAGCTGGCGGCCCACGTATGTGGCCACCGGCCTCATAATAAATTAATAAAAATTCACAGAAATTGTTTAGACCTTCGGGTGACCCAGGCTGTACAGCACCCATGGAAACCCATCATAAACCCGCCCCAAACCCATACCCACATCACGGTGACAAGCATGATACTCAACAGCGCCTACTACACTACAAAAGACGCTCACTGCACACGCGCCTATCATCATCAGCTTTTGCCAGACCATCATCTGCTGTGCTACCTCCAGTCTGCCAGACACATCATCTCCACACTCATTCTATTTTTCATCAATTCTATTTTCAATATGCCATCCAGCATTGCTGCCACCACATCCCATGATTCGTTTCAGATGACCGCCAAGCCAGACATACACGTTGGACCACGTGTTGAACTTCCTAGTCAGCGTTCTCCCCTTGATGTTCATTTGTCCAGTCCTCCTCCACAAGTCGCACATCGTCGGTACTATCCTCTATATGTTGAATCTCCTGAAGGCCCATACCGAATATTCCCCTCATATCCTCCTTATCACATTCACGATTGCATATGGGTATTCAATCAAACCTTCCATGCTCCCTTCTACATCATTGGTTTTGACCCAAACAACCAGTGAATGGTTGGCATCGTATCGTCCTCAGGAATAACTGGTACATCAAAGAGCACGGACCAGGAACAGAGATTTGCTACAGTTATGTGCCTAAGGACTTCGTCAAGAAGGGCTCGTCTTCGTTCCCTCTCTGGAGGAAATTCGTATCCAAGTGTTGTGATTGGTTCACATGTTTCTGAGTCGTCATCAAGTCACATGACTCACTTACTCATCTTCGGAAATATTTGACAAGCAACTGGAATCCTATTGGACAGCTATGACTCATTTTCATCACCTGACTCACTCGCTTCTTGGCTGTGCTTCTATTTCCAATTGTTCCACATGGTCTATTGTCTGTGACTCACTTCTATTCTATTTCTGGCTTCTATTTCAAATTCACTGCCACATTTCTATTCATTTCTTCGACCACCTGACTCATTTTTCCATTTCCTTACAAACCATCTTCCTATTTTGGTTTTCTGCCTCTCGCCATTAGTCATTTCTCCTGTCTGCTGTCGACGACATCGTTGTATGGCATACTCACATCGTTTGTTGTTCTGCTCATGTATATAAGGCCTGTTTCACCTTAGTGTACCCCAATTCACCTCTTTCAGTTGGATTCACTCGTCTAAGTCTTCTAAGTCTACTACTACTACTACGTCTACTACTACTACATCTACATCAAGGCCAGCTTTGTCAATCACGTGACATTTGCTGTTGTATCTCGTCTATGCTTATGTCAGCGTATTATGTCATCATCTTCATCTTCGTTCTACCTTTGTTGCTGCTGATAGCAAAGCGCACTGAGCTGAACACCAGTGTAAGTAGCCATGCAACAACGACACCGCTACCCACTGTCTTTTGGATCCATTTCCGAAAGTAAACCAACAACGGGTCCGGGTTTTTTCATGGGTTGGGTATGGGTTGGGCTGATGGTACCCAAGGGTTACCTATGATGATCCCTACTATTCATTAGAAAATTGTGAGCATGTGTCATGAAAATCTTATTGTAATCAATCCCTGGCCCTTTCAAAGGTAATTATTCCTTTTTCTACTTCCTGGAAACTACTATGGAGAAATCGGGGATAGATTTGACTTATAAATGCTGCTGACCAACAATCCATAGATTTGAAATAGACAAGTTACTTTACGGGAACCTCTCTTCCATCTAGCTCCTGCATTTGCCTCTATTGTACTCCTCTCACTCCCATTTATGTTTCTTCTCATTGGTGTGTTAAGGCCACTGAAGTGCACATTTAATAGGTATGCCAACATATGCAAATACACTGTATCATGTGGTTGTGACTCACAACATGATTGGCACATTTGACAGTGAAAGCCTCTACTACCATAGGCAGCGATGTCGCACACACACATTGGTGATAGAAGCCTGGGTACCTGGGTTAAATGAAATGCTCTGGCACACCACCAGCAACAACATCATATGCACAGTGATGCCCACAGTGAGCTGTTTCATTCCACCCAGGTACTGTGGAAAATTAGTCTGTACCCTACCTTGGTGGACTTTCACACTCATATTGCAGAGAATGCAGTAACAGGTAACAGATGGCAATGAGGCTAGAAAAGCAAATGTAGAACTATGTAAGTATGACCCACATAAAAATGGCGATAGCAGTGCCCATCAGCAAGCCCCAAGGCAATACACATACAGCATAAATAAACCTGCAGACTGATCATGTAACTGCAAAGTCTTTCAACTAACATATATAGGGGAGAGAGCAGTAGATAATACACAGAAGCCAAGGGGATAGGCAGGAAGCAGCAAGTAAAACTCACAGAGAAACTACAATGATACTCCATAGTTTATAAAAGAACAGGAACAATATTGAGAACACTTACCACTATTTGAGTTGGCTGAGTTGGCAATCATCAATGGACACTATTCACTAGCCCACCTTGTAGCTGATCTGGGAGTTCCAGTGCACATGTCTGCTATCCATAGCAGATGTGGGAGTATTACAATTACACCCTGAAACCCTGCACATGACAAAAATACAAGACATGATGCACTTCTGATGTGTCTTCCACCACCACCACTACCATGCACCCCACTGCAAAGCATCCCCAGTACCTCACCATCCCCCCCCCAGCTCTTCTATGGGTACACCAACACATCTGGAAACCCTGGATCACAGTTCGAGGGTGTGGCTATGCCCCCCTACATGACCCCTATGCCTCTGGCCCCTCTCCATGCTCCACACGTGCCTCAAACATCCTACATGCACCACCACCATGAGCAATTTGGGCCCCATGTGCCCTACACATACCAAACTCCCCAGCCATTGTATACACAACCACAGGCCCACCAGGCCCCACCCTCTCCACTTGGCACCAGCCTCAGAGGGGTGGCCAAGCACACCTGACATTGGCATGTGGATTGACAGGATAAAACACATGGCCATCCTACCTCCTGTGCTCCAGGCTACTGACAATGTGTCCAGCATTGGCATGTCTGGGTCAGCTGGCACTCCAGGTGCCGACCATGAGGCACAGGAAAACCAAATGTATGCACCACAAAAACTTCCTGTCACCCTCTGACAAGGAGAATGGGCATTCCAGTCACATCAACAAGGTAGTTATGCTCATGGAGATCAAGCAGGAGTTGAACAACAAGTTTCATGAGACCATTATGAAGAACACAGCTATTTCACTCAAGCTCCAGCTTAGGAGGATTCAGGCAGCAGAGCATGCTGTTCAGCAACAGCAGTATTTCCAGAAGGCACTCTTGGATGTTTTAGCATGCAGGTTGGATAAAGTTAACTAGATGCATGTATTTAATAGCAAAAAAAGGTGTTTATTCATGGTTCATATACAGCTGTGAGTGGAAAGCAAACAGGCTAAGCTAGGTTGTCAATGCTGCTCCAGCAGACCAGTGCTACTAATGTCACTGGCACCTATATCAAGTGTAAAGTTCCTGGCTGTCTTTGGTATCAGCCTCCAGGTCTGACCTGGGCTGGCAAATTGCCTCTAATAGAACAAAAAATCTGTTAGACCTGCATCAGTGAAAAATAAATGAGCTGCACTCTCATTGTGGTGTGAAAAGATTGCAACTTGGTCCACTGGCCAGACAGTAAGCATGCAAAAAGCAAGAAAAGGAAAGGAAAACACACCAGATAGCCATGCTCAAAAGGTTCAGTGTGCACATGATCAAAAGTGCTGTGTTGATTGGTCACGTGAGTGAGGAGCTAGTTTGCTGGCTGACGTATGCAAGAGCGTATGTCAGTACCCCAACTAGCATTGGCGTAGGACGCACACCCATGCACACAAGCAACAGGCGGCCAGGATGCTGTCATTGAAGATGGTGTCACTGTGCATGATGTTCCATGTCACGCCGGCGTGTTCTTGCTGCAACCATGACGATGACAACATCCACAGTGCACACTGCCCAGCCACAAGGAGTCAAGGACCCGGACACCATATGCACACGCCAGGGGACCCTCAAAAGGTCCCCAAGGCTTCTTGGACTGTGTGTAAGCTGTGCCGTTGTGTGCTGCAACACCCGCGCACCCCAGTGGTGGTGCACAATGAATGGTGCCATCCAGGCATCTACCATGGCCTACCACTACAGCGGACCCACTCCAGACAGGGGGGATGTATGTCGGTTGTACCAACATGCCCCTTGGATCCTGCAAAGACCAGCAGTGTGCACCGCCACACCTGCATGCCCTCTGCGGCACCCCTCAATGCCTTGCCGACCCATCTGCATCCCTGCCACCCCATCCGCGTCCCCCCACCCCATCTGCGACCCGCCACCCCTTCCGCATTGCCCCCACACCTGCATGCCCTCTGTGGCACCCCTCAACACCCTGCCAACCCATCTGCATCCCCACTGACCCATCCATGTCCCTGCCGCCCCATCTGCGTCCTCGCCACCCCATCTGTGTCACCCCCACACTCGCTCACACCCTCTGTGTCACCCCTCAACCCCCTGCCACCTTCTCCACGTCCCCCCCACCCTGTCTGTGTCGCCCCCACACCCGTACACCATCTATGACCCCCATCAACCCCCCGCCACCCTCTCTGCGTCGCTCACCCCTGCCTGCCTGCATGCCACCTCCGTCACCCCTTAACACCCTCCCATCATCCCCATCGCCCATCGCCACCTGCCCACTGTCTCCCTCACCCCTCAACGGCACATACCTTCCCTGTTTCCCTCAATGCCTGCATGCCGTCCCCATCCCCTCTCACTGCCCCTCAACACATGCTCCCCATCCCCATCCCTGTCTCCTCTTGCCACCATTCCTGCACCATCTGTATGGCCCAGCTCATCAGATATGAGCCACAATGGTGTGAAGCCAGACGGCCATGCCAGCACCACAGCAGACACTGCCCCGAGTGGCTGCTGCATGCAGCCGAGACAACAATGTCTCATACTGCACCACCCTGATGACATTCTTCTCAGCGACATCTAGATTCGATGTCACCCAGAAGAACATCATTCGACATTGTTGCCAACTACACAAGAACACTCTTGCATAGTCAGCAAAGCTACATGAGCCCCTATTCACGTGAGTAGTCCCTGTGTCGGTTTTGGAAGCGGAACCGTTGACCCACCACCTGACAGGGTTACCGAGCATGACTCCATGTCATGTTCTTGCTGCCACCAACACCACATCCACAGGTCCTTCTTTCAAATTTTATTATGTATGTGTAGTTATGGACTTATAACCTCTAACTATTGCATTCAAGTGGGCACACTGTGTGGATGCATTGGGAAGGTGTTGTGGTCAGCCTAAGTCAGGTCGCAGTGTGTTCTGTTTGATGTTGCTGGAGTTGGAGACCTTAGCCATCTTGCATCATTTTTTCTTGTGTACTGTAGATATTTGTAAAATACCATTAAAGGAGTTGGAAATTTACTTGTGAACCACCACAAGTTTTAGAAAGAGGTCATACAAAACAAGATTTCCATCAAATTTGTTGTGAGCCGTGATTGCATGGCTCAAGAAAATAATATGTTGGATGATCAAGTTATCAAAGTTTATTTATCTACATATAGAGAATGTTACAGTAATTCTTTGTCATGTATCAAGTACACAATGCATATCAATGAATGCATCACATCATCCATATCATACACATGGACATTATGCACATTAGTACAAACTTCATTGAAAGATTAAAATATCAAAAAGGCTGGACTGGTATACCAATGTAATCAGAATATTCATAGATTACACAGAAAATGAAGGGCTGGCAGACACTGTGGCAAGTACATTATTATAACATATGCAAGACGACAAACTTGTGGTCAGCAATGCAGTCATGTGACCATAATCCTGACAGGATATGTACAATGAGATACTGGACCAAAAAAAAAAAAGTGGACACAAATAAAAATTAATAGCCTGGGAGATTGAAGAAGGGTTATGGGAGTAGCCCCAACAAGTAATGGACGGTCCCTGTCAGTGGTTGTTGAGATCTGACCAGAACAAAATGTCCAAACATTTGGGTTGTCCCCCTGGTGACCCCATGAGACCCCGAAACTTTTTGAAAAACCCAAAAGGAGATGTGTTTCATGGTCTGCTTGCACAGTTTGCTTATGTAATCTGTGGACAAAATTCAAAATCCCAGATTATTGTGGGAAAATGTGTGTGATTATTTGAAATGTGAAACCACTCCAACTAATAAGAACCGATTCGACCTTCGTAAATTCAGGGAATCAGAATTATTGCTCATTGATGGACTAGCGACTCCAAACTGGAGTCACAAGTGTGGTGGACATTAGGAGATGTCACCTAGGAGCCACTCTCTGCATGCAGAGAGTTAGAAGCGCTAGATTCTTATCTAGAGCTGAGAGGTGTTAGGAAGCCATGTGAGCTTCCTAATCATGCCCTACAGGCATGATAATGGCAAAAAATTGAGTCTCTTCATAGAGGGACTAGACACGAAAATGACTCATGTCAATGATTTGCGCAATGCGACGCTGACATGTCAATTGATCACGTGATGCAATGGGTACCGACTTGTTCACCTTAATTTTAAGCAATGATTTTATCACTGCATCAGGGCTTTTGCCACCCACTTCCACACACACACACTAGTGCAAGTGTACCCAGCAATAACCCCATGGACGCAGACATGTCCCATACACATTCCTCTACCTAGTGCCTCTGAGCAATTTGCTATGCTCCAAAAGGAGCAAAGCTGGTCGGTCCATGGCATCAAGGATGCCATTACCATCGTCCACTGCGACTGCTGTCCGGAGTGCAACGCCTATGTGCAGCACTTGCTTCAAGCCATCAAAGGCTTGTTGATCCCAAAATTTGTGACATTGAATGTGCATTAAAAGTGGCCTGGCCACCTTTTTTGCCCGAGATGGCACATCCTTTTGTCAAGGACACTGTCGCCTCTTACAAAGAGGATTTGTGCGAGCTCCATGCAGAGCTTGATAGTGCACACGCCGCTCTAGCAAAGAAGCAGCAATGCAACCAAGAAATGGTGGATAGGTTATTCGCCATCCAGTTGACGCCATCAGTGCTGACTATAATAGATCTGCCTTCGCAGTCAGATTCGGTGACAGTGTTGGATCCCAGATCCAGCTTCCGTTATTCCAACTTTTCCACATTCTGATAAGTGATCTGCCTATTTCCCATATACGCCCATTTTATCATCCTTAGTCACAATCCATCTCGATCCTATCCCCATAAGTTCTATCTCAATTTCCATATTCACTCCGATCCCAGAACTCTGTATCACACACTCTTATCTCTTTGTTTCTGATTTCTGGAATTTTACATATTCCTTTAAATATACTTTGCTTTGTTGAAGCTTTCTTTAGCTTGTATATCTCTTTATCCTCTTTTCAATACCAATTTCTATCTGTATTACAATCCCTATATATCAGTACTGTAAGAGCCTTACTGTTTCACACTAACAGACTGAGGCAATAGTGGTATTGGTGTCTGCGATGGTGTGGTTTACAAGTAAAAAAAAGTATCTTATGTAATCTACTTGTGGACAACTGTATAGTTGTCCACTATCTACAGGCGCCCCTTGTGGGTGGCTTATATAATACAAACCCCATAAGTCACTCTGGTGACTTATATGTCCTAAATAGTAGCATATATGCTACTGTAAGAATCTACATTCTTACACCCGCCCCACAGACCAAACCTCAGGCAGGTTTGGGAACCATTATGCTGATGGAGGATCAGCATATATGGGTGCAGGCACAGTTGATGACAACTGTGCGGCTACTTCGACGGTGTTGTTGTAGTACAAGGAGTCGGCTGGGTCGACCTCCATAGTAGTATCATCTGCTGTGGTAGTGGATGCCGGGTCAGTGACAGACGGGGCGGATGGTTCCGTCGTTGGCACATGCATACGTGCCTTTGAGCAGGGTGGCCCTCCACTGCATCCATCCAAGGACGAATTGTCGTCTGAAGTCGACGGTGCTCCCCAGAAGCCTGGGGGGCGAGGGGTCATGGGTATATGAAGGCTGGTGAATGTCCGGCCTTTGCGAGTGTTGAGGACCCTCTGCACGGTCTCGTTGTAGCAGACCTTGCTCTGCTTACGGAAAAAGTAGGGCTCAATGTTGACGTGAGCCCTACCGGGATCTACCCCCATGTGGTTTCCTAGCCATTTGGCTAGTTCCTCGAGAGTTGTACTCTCATGGGGGTGTTTTCCACTCGAACGCCTTATCGACACTGGTGGACAGCAGCGCTGATAGATCTTGCCGCCAGTTTGATCTGGCAAGATCGGCCCACTGGCCACAGACGGTGAAGAGCTCCATTAGCTTTTGAAGAAAGACCAGGCTGTCTTTCTTTGGCTTAATGAGTTTAAGCCATACCCATACGTCAACATCCTCCAGTTGGAGGGTGTTGTTGCCGTTCCCACAAATGGCGGGTGATACTCCCTCTGGGAAGTACTCGATTGTGCGCAACGCATCCCTAAGATTGGGAGGCATATCATGCGCAATCTCAAATGCTGGCGTTCGAATAGCGAGTCGCTGCTCGCGATCAGCATGCTTAATGATAGCGTGCTCCATGGTGCTGCGCGACAGGGCAAATGTCACGCGCGCAAGTGTGAGCTGCTCAATGAATTTTGGGTCGTTGAGCTGGCACATGTCGAACCACACAGTGGGTCGACGACTGGTGTGCACCGCAGTGGGGTGTGGTGCCTTGCCCAACGGGTGGGGTAAGAATCCTGTCTGCGTTGCAGGCGGGTCACCTATGGCGGGGGCGATGCAAGCATGCAGCGACACTGGGTATGGCGCTGCCAACGTTCGCTGTTTAGATGCGGTCTTGCGACCGGATCGGGTAGGTCCTCCCGGTGAGGCTCCAGTTGTAGTCGTAGATGGACTCACTGAGTCCATCATCGAATCTAGCAACGAGGTCAGATCAATTATAGTTAGTGCTGATTACGCCGACTTCATGGCAGATATTTTATCCACCATTTCGCGATTAATTTGCCACTCTTTATCACGGGCGGCGCGTAGCGTGTCGAGATCTGAGTTGAGCTCATATATATCCTCCTTATAGGAAGATACTGTGTCCTTAACAAAAGGACGTGCCATCTCGGCAAGCAACAGTGGCCAGGCCACTTTTAATGCACATTTGATGTCGCACATTCGGGGGTTGATGAGCCGCAGTTTTGCGGCTTGCAGCAAATGCCGTGCATACGCATTGCACTCCGGACAGGAGTTGCAGTGGACGATGGCGATGGCGTCCTTGACACTGTGCACAGTCCAGCGTTGCTCCTTTTGGAGCATCACGAATTGCTCAGAGGCACTAGGTAGTGCCTCTGCTGAGTGGTGCGTTTGGGACGCTTCGGTGTCCATGGATACTAGTTCGTGTGACACTCGCACTGGTGCGAGTGTGGTAGTGAGTGGCAAGAAACCTTGAAGCGGCAATGAATCGTCGCTTAAAATCAGAGCGAGCATGCCTGATGCGTCATGTGACACCGTTGCATCACACAAATCGTCAACACAAATCATGTTCGTGTCGAGTCCTTTTTATTAAGGAATCCTTGTCATCTTTCTCATGCCTTATGAGGCATGACTAGGATGCTCTAGCAGCTTCCTAACTCCCCTTAGTTCTAGATAAACATCTAGCGCTTCTAACTCTCTGCATGCAGAGAGTGGTTCCCAGGTGACATCTTCCGATGTCCATCTTACTTGTAACTCCAGCTTGGAGTTATCAGTCCAGCGATGAGCCAGGATCTCATCTACGAACCATTCTGGTTCATCTTCTTTCCCAAAGTCGTACATATGATTTACGTCACGACGAGGACATTGTTCATCGTCATTGGGTATATGCGGTCTAATTAGACTCGCATGAAACTTTGGTAGTATCCTCCGAGCCGTGAGCTCTGGGGGTAACTCAAGTTTCACCATAGAACTGGACTAAAGATCCTGAACACGTCATAGACCGTGGTATATACGGTCTAAACTACCACATATGTTGAGGGAATCTATGGACTATCTGGCACCGTCAGATACCCTTACCTGAAACAACCAGGTAACGGCCTTAGCTTCCCAGTGCTGGTAAATTACCAGCACTAACTGTCTGAGTGCAGGTACCACGTAGATCAGGGTTGATGCTGCTCTCACTGACGCACTGTTCAGCACACCAATATGGAGTTTCTCCATCATGTCAACGTACCTCATGGCCTGAACTATTATAACCTAGTGCTGAGGTTTGAGTGGAGGTATAAGACCTCCCTTAACGTCGTATATTACCCGGGTTTGACGAGTACAGGTGTCGTAAGGTGGGCGTCTGCCTACCTCACTGTCTTGCTCGTTTAGCAAGACATCCCGTTTATGAGACGTGATCACGTCTCACTAGTCTTCCTAACCCGGCTATTTACGGGTTACCATCTCAAGCGTGACTTGTCGAGTCAGTCGCACTGGTGTCCTATACGTGGCAAGCTTAACTTGTCGTCTATGAACGGGGCATAACCCGTCCACGATAGTCACCTATGATGTAAATCTCCTCACGCCGTCAAGCGTGTTGTTCGTAACACCTTGAACTAACGACGAGTGTTACGTTAGTAGTGTTCGGCTCATGTCGTCTGTCTGTGACGATTATGGTCTGTGGCAGTTCCTTGCTACCTTCTTCAACCTGTCGATCATATAGACAGATGTTTCTTGGACAGGAGTGGATTCCCTGCCCGTTTCTTTAACCATGGGTTAATATAAGTCGGGCATGAGTCAATATCTTCACCTATTC
>MU134325.1:417423-432350 GCA_015039355.1 Ramaria rubella
AAGGCACCTGCACCCCCGCACGCACACTAGGAGCGCATGGTATGAGACACATGTGCTATTGATAGCCCTCTGCTATTGAATGAATACGAAACGGGAGTTTTAATCCTGTATCCTGAGCGTACTCCTGCTCAGAAGAAGGCTGTGGCTCACATTAAAAAGAGCCACAAAGAAAGCACCCAGGTGGAATGTTTTGCAGTCCACCCCAACACTCCTGCTGACTTGAAGTCAGCATTGATGCTCTGGATTTACAATCCAGAAGGACTCCCTGCGGCAATCAGGGAAGAAACAGACGTGTCACTAAATCTGAGTGACGTTGATGTCTGGGTATGGGTCAATAGGATCACCCCCCAGACTGTTTAGGACAAGGCTAGAGGCAATATTTTCCCAGAAGGGAAAATGGGAGAGCCTCGTAGGAGCTCAGTGGTGCATGCCACAAGGGAATGGGGATCTCAGATCCTCAGCACCGAACAAGTTCAGTTGGAGCGGCGACACCCAATCCACTAGGGAGAAAGATATCACGTTGTGGCTGGGCCATCACGGGGGAGTTGACCCCATCTGCACCACAGACTTACTCAAACCCTACTATGAGAGGGTGAGCTCTACATTGCACTATAGCAACACAGTGCAATCGGCACAACAATGTGCCGCAGAACGCAAGGCATTCAGCCCTGCCAATGTACCTGACCTGAAAGGGAAAGGTAAAGCCACAGAGAGGAATACATCCTCTGTGCCACTATGTGTGTGTATTGACTATAGTGATATAGTCACTGACGTGGTGCCTACAGGCACTGCAGCTGCTCGGTCTATTGGGAGTAGCTTTACCGCCGCTAGTACAAGTACTAGCTTAACTGGCAATGAAGATATTGGGGTTGACACCTCCAAAATCTATGAGGATAGGAATCCTCTAGATGTGGAAATGAATCCCCCATCCCCCACTGCCGGTAACGGATAAAGTATCCATTTATTACGATGTCTAAGACATTGTCAGCCTCCCTGAGGTTTCGGCCTGAGGGGGGGGGTGTAAGGGAATTATAATTCCCTTAATAGATATATACCATTAATATCAGTATATACAAGTATATAGGAAATACTGTACATGCATAGGCTATGTCTATGCTAGAGTTGTGTACATACATGTCCACAACTGTAATAGTTGTAGCGTGGGAAGAACCTTAGGTTCAGAACCACTTAATTTGTAACCATCACACACCGCTTGAATAGAACTGTTTGGAACGGTTCTACAAGCTTGTGTGATAACCACAACCTAAGTGTAAAACCCTTACACTTCAGGATTGCAGCCTTACACACTAGTGCTTTGATGGATTCAAAGCACTTATCCATCAAGGGCGTCCATTGGAACATCCTGTTGTTTCATGCACTCCCTGATAAGGGAGTCATATACGCCATCAAATCTGGCGTATATGGTGCCAGATATTGAATGAGTCCTAGTAATCTTTGGACATCGTTAAATGTTTGAGGTCTTCTCCAACCTCGCACCATCTCCATTTTATCCACATCTGCATGTATGCCCTTGTCATCTATTATATGACCAAGGCACTCCATACAAGGCAAATACAAATCAATCTTGGATTGATTTCCACTGAGGAACAGATGTGCCTCACATAACATCTCAACTTGTGAAATGGGCCACTGCTCTGCATGACAGAAGCCGATTCCCCTATGTTTGTCACCCTGACACCTGACACCCCTTACAGTTCTCCCTCAGTATGAGTTCTCACCACATGGTGGAGCTGCATCCTTAGCAACCTGCATACACTGGCATGCAATGTGCACATGATGTTGTTCATGATGAAAGAAGATGCAATCAACAGAGTTCAAACTAAATGTCATACTATGTCTAGTGTTACTGTGACTAGGCTAGCCTGGTTGTGACTACAATAGTCATGACTATGACTACTGTAGTCACCTCAAAAATCTGTAGTCATAGTCATAGTCACCTTGTAGTTGCAACTATTAGTTGCAAAAAATTGTGACTACAACTAGATAGTCACATTTTTGGCAGGGAAGTGACTACAGACATGAGATATCCTGTAGTCTCTAGTCTAGTCACTGTGTAGTCACATCATAGTTGTGACTTTTATAAACTTGACCAGACTATGACTACTAGTCAACTTGTAATCAAGTCACAGCAACACTAACTATGTCACACAATCTGAATGGTTTATGTAAGGACCTTTTGTAATTCACCCATACCAGACCAAAGAATAATGAGGTGGAATTACACCTTAGTGTTGTGTTCAGTAGACATTTGTGGTATAGTGAGAAGCCAACATCTTACTTTGTATTCGGGCTGAAATAGGTGCCAGACCATGCAACCTCTGCAAGGTCTGGTGCCTAAAATGTATGCTGACACAGTGTGCCATCATGTCAGCACGTTCTTGCTGCCACCCAAGACCAACACCACACGGGCCACAACCACCCAATGGCCCCAGACAGGCCACATCCATGCCAGAGGACCTTCAAAAGGTTGAGGACTGTGTGTAAGCTGCACAGCTGCATGCTGCAACATCGGCACCCACACACTCAATGCCACCACCCATCCGCAACACCCACATGCTCTCCGCATCACCCCCATCCTATTTGTGTCCCCTGCACACACCCGCACACTCTCCACGTCATTCCCACCCCATCCGCGTCCCCACCATGCTCTCTGCATCGTCCCCACCTTATTCATGTCACCTGCATGCTCTCAGTGTCGCCCCCACCCCATCTGTGTCGCCTCCACACACCCGCATGCCTTCTGCAGTGCCCTTTAACACCTCGCCATGCTCCAGCATCGCCCAACGCTCTCTGCGTCGTCTCCACCCCATCCGCGTTGCTGCCACCATCTCCACATTGCTGCCACCTCATCTGCGTCACCCACATGCTCTCAGCGTAGCCCCCACCCCCTCTGCATCTCCCACACACTTCCGCACACCTCTGTGGCATCCTTTAACGCCCCACCACCCTCTGCGTTGCCTCCACTCTCTCCACATTGCCCCACCTCATCTGCATTGCTCCCACGCCTGCATGCCCTCTGTGGTGCCCCTCAACTCCCCGCCACTCCATCTGCATTGCCCCCACCCTCCGTGTTGCCTCCACCTCCTTCGCATCACCCCCATGCACCTGCACGCCTCTGCGGTGCCCTTCAATGTCCCACCACCCTCTCTGTGTTGCCCCACCCCATCTGCATCTCCATCTGTGTTGCCCCCACCCTCCGTGTCACCCCCACCCCCTCCATGCCTCATCCCAGACCACCACGCAGCCCCAGCCTACGTCCGTCCCAGTGCACACAGGCTGCCACCACCCCACCCCCCTCTGTGCCATCCCCACTGCCATCCTGCCCCCTCCACACTTTGTGTGCAACACCACCGCCCTCTTAGACTAATCCGTGCCCTTTGCCCACCCCCACCACCCTCCTCACTTCCACCGCACCCTCAGTGCACTCCCACTGCACTCCTGTCCGCCTCTGTGCTTTGTGTACATCACCGCTGCCTTCCTAGACCCCTCCACACACTGCTGCCGCCCTCCACTGTGGATGTAAATACACTGTCCTTATGACTTTTGCTTATGCACTGTAGTTATTTGTAAAATAAAGGATTTACTCATGAACTCAAAGAGCCTTGCAAGTGTCCAATAGAAATTGAGAGTTTTGACATCTAAGTTTGAGTTGCCAGTACCATCTGCTTGTGGACCCAGTGTGGTCACATGACTACTATCCTAGCTGGATTGTGACAAGATACCATGATCACGAAAACAGCAAACAATTTAAAAATAAAATCTGAGTACCTAGGAAGTTGTGGAAGCCAATTACAGAAGAGTCTCTACATAAATCCCATGGGATCAAAGGTGCTCCCAAACCAAGCAGAATGAAAGTGCCAAAAAAATGGTCATTCCCAGTAGAACCCCATGGAGACCCCAGAACCATCCTGAAATCCAAAAAGGGACATATTTTGTGCTCAGCTTGTAGGGATTTCTTATGTAAACTATGGACCCAAATGGATAATCCCAAATTACTGTGGGAAAAGGGGGATGATCTTTTGAAAGGCCAAAACAGCCCACTAATAAAAGCCGATTTTTTCCTTCGTAAACTCAGGGAATCGGAAACACCTTTCGAAGGTGTTTTTCATGCTCTTTGATAGAGCTCGAGTATATGAATATATTGTCCAAGTATATGTGGACTGACCAGCCAATCTGGTTATGGAAAATCAACGTCATGAGACATTAAAAATGTAGACAGTGCGTTGCAATCACCAATCTGCATAACCCAGCTCTTGAACATGCCAAATATCGTCGTGAAAGCCATCTTGTCAATGTCCTCCTCGACTATGCGTATTTGTTCATATGCATCGGACATGTCAAGTTTTGACTGGTATGCAGCACAAGCTAGGTCATGCCAGATTGTTTCCTGGTCAGGGAAGGGCATGTCCTTCACCGTATTGTCATTGTGAAGATGTAGGTCTATTGCCATTCTGAGCTTTCCATTTTCTTTGGAATGCATAGTGCTGGCACTGCAGAACGCACTGATGCTGATACCCACCAACCAGTGGTGGTATACTGATCAACTTTGTTGATCAGTTTGTTTCAAAGTGCCTCAGGACACTTTGGTAGCCGATAATGAAACTGTTTAGTTTCATTCACAAACTTAATTTTGTGGTTGATCTCCCTCCATGGAGGAAGTTCTAATGGCACACCTCCAAAGAGATCTGAAAACTCTAGCTCCCATCTTTCCCTAAGTTTGGGAAAGTCATCAGCTGTTAATATTGGCTGATTTGTGCCAATAATTCTGTTGGTACATTGGTTGGGTAGACCAACATCAATGTTTTGTGTTTTTTCTTTTTCTTTTTCCTTGTCTTGCCTCTTCTCTGGTGAGCTCATCAATGGCTCCACTTGCAAAGAGGTGCCATTTGCGAGTCACAGAATGTGGCTTGCAAGCATTGGTTTAAGACTTGCTGTTCGAGTCCTATGTTCAGCCGGGTTCTGGTTGTCCAGCCACACTTCCCAAGCAGTCACATGGTTCGGAACTACTTCCTTTCCAACACGGATCCATCCCTTGCCTCTAAAGTTGAGGGATATTCCCAGTTTATGCAGGAACGGTGTTCCCAGTATTGCATCGTAGTAGTCTACGTTTGCTATATAGAAGTCTTCCTCAATATTATGCTCACCAAACTGAATGTTGGTGTGCGTTCCATAGTTGATGGTCAACTTACTGCCAACACACACTAGCTGTAGGCCGATAGGATGTTCAAGTTTGAACATCTTAATACCTACTGCACATATGAAGTCTGGAGAGAGCATAACTCCCTCACACCCACTGTCTAGTAGACAGTGGGCTCTAACTCCACCAATCTCCCAATACCTGGAGATTGTTTGATTGTCTATATGCGCCTGTTTGGGGCATGTCTTATCATGTGGCCTAAACCGATGATTGTAAATAGGCTCAATTGTCCTATCCATTACTCTCGTGTGTATATGGAAGTCATTATTTTTATTTGAACCACCACTAATTGTGGTAGTTGATTTTTGCACCGCATATATGCACTGCCTTTCCTCGTATGATCCTCCTAATGGACATTTTCTGTCCGCTCGATATGAGCTTTGCATCCTCATATCGTTGTCATCATCCCATTTATATGGCATGATTTCTGGCTGGTAATCGGCAACTAGTTCGTCAATTTCATTCTCATGGTTGTCCTGGATGTCCATTCACTCATCTAATTTGCCATGTTGTGGCTCCTCCTCCCCTTCTTGAGCACTCCCCAAGTGCTCAACCACTTCTTCTAAGTGTGCACCCGCTATGCATGGTTTGTTCTTCCATTGTGGGCAATTGGGCTTGATATGCCTGACTTGTCCACACTTGTAGCACATTATCTCTGTGCTGCGTCCTTGACCTCCTTATAAGGGCAACCCCTGGGGCTAGTGGAATATCACACTATAACCTGGCAGGTGGGAATCCAAAGATATATAAGCCTACAGGAAGCTACAGGGGAGGATGCATACCTGGCAGGTGGGAATCCGAAGAGAAAAGTCTAGGGACCCCATTGCCGACTACACCACTGAATATAGAACAAAGTCCAAACATCAACACATGGGTGCTTGTAAGATCAACATTGAGTGCTTGCAAGATCAACGTTGAGCACTTAGATAAGTGCCTAAGACGTAGCTAGAATAAAGGAAGGATGAAATGGCAAGAGGGAGGAGAATAGGAAGGTCATGGGAAAATGAGGATAAAGGGAGTCAAAATAATAGATAGAGAGAGAGAGAGTAGGGGTTCCCCTTACACTCCTGAACCTCCAGGAGGTTTCTGTGGAGGGCAAGAAGCAGTGGGAGCTCCTGCTCCTGCTCTCTGTGTAGCATGTACCCCTGTTTGGGGTACACTTGGCCTCGTCTCTGCTTGAGGTCAAGCATTAGGTGGACGATATGTCGTCTGCTTTGCTGCAGGGTGGCTCCCTGTATTGGGAGCTTGAGACAAGCTTGGCACAGCCTGACCTTGACTATTTGTTGATGTTGGCTTTGCCTGTGGCGCATGAGTACCGCTGGTCACTGTCTTATGCAACCTGATATCATATTGAGATGCATTCTCTACAGCCTTTGCAACTTCATACAATTCAGTTATTGAACTGAATTCCGTCATGTAGCCTAATGTTAGGACTTCATGATGCAGTGCTTCTTGAAGCGCTGCTATGAACTGTTTGTGGATTGTATACTCATCAGGTGGATGTATCATCCACAGTGCATACTTAATGATATCATTCAGTAATTCCTGAACCCCTGCACAATTGTGTCAAACTTGTTCAATGCATGCCTGTGCGTGAGTGCATGTAAGAATCACTGTTGCAATCCAGTGATTGCACTCTCCAAGGTCCAGTCAATTATGACTTGATCATGATGTTCGATATTTTGGGTGTACCATTCCAATGCCTCACCTTTAAGGTGAGTGCCCAAATAGTTCAACTGGAGTTCCGTGCTAGATTGACCCAGTAGGCTATTCATGCCTAGCCATCTCAGGCAAAAGTTCTCAAACTCTTTGAGATGTGCTTTCCCAGCATACTCTGCTGGGTGAGGTAGTTTTACTCTGGCTTTATCAAGCATGGATTTACCAGGCCTGCTGTCCTTGTGTTTCTCAAGGGCAGCTCACACCATCTTTGCGACTCCATCTACATAAGTAGATGGTCCTCCTACTACCTCCTGAACCCTCCGTTCAGGATCCATCACTGCTAGTGATACCACACGGAGTATCGCTTGTATCTGCCTGTGCGGACAGGGAATGTGATTACCCATGTCCTGCTGCACTGGTGGATCGATGGTGTCTTTGTCAATCTGATACAATGGTCGATATTTGTCAGCCGTTAAAAATGCATCCCTCAGTCTATGACTGCTGCTGAGGGAAGATCGAGCCACTCTCACTGACTCAATCAGCTTATTGAAGGCCTCACCTTTGACTCTGGCAATATATGCCTCCTTCACTAGGTTATCTGCCTGTTTCGCACGGAGTTCTAGTGCACAGTGTTTCTGTCACGCTGCCTTTTGTTCGATTCTATCTCAGTGATCGAACTCATGTTCGAGACTAATGTGAGTGCTAGTCATGGTACTGATGCTATCAACATCAGATTTCATCATCTCTCACAGTGACTGTTGGGTCACTGCCCTGAGCATTTCTTGCTCATTATATGTTTGTGTCTATCTGCAAATTCATTTGCAGATATTTTCTCTATCACGAGCCTCTAGCTTGCGATCTGTCTCTTCCTCAGTACACAGGAGAGTACTGATGCTATCCTGTTATAGGGTAGCACTCGTTTCACAAGGAACATTTCTGTTGCTTGGACCAGACGGAGGTGGCATTCTCTGTCTGTCTCGTTTCTTATGACCCTTTTCAGCCTTGCAGTCAACTTCATTATCCCTATTGGGATTGTTTCCACGCTCGGGGGCCTTTCCACAGAAAGGCCCTGGCACCTCCTCTTCCTCCTGGTGTTCTGAAACACATTCTATCGTCCCTGTTTGGGATGGCAAACTTTGCAATCTGCAATGTTCTTGAACATGGGGTAGCTGGGACATTCACACTCCCAGCGAATTGTCTGTGTTGCTAGTAGGCACTTCTCTCGACTTGTTGAGAGATGATTGTAACTTTGACATAGTTGAAGTTCTTTTTGTTTTCTTAATGGATGATAACTTGTCCGTTTCTGATTCTTCCTGTGTGGATCTCATTAGATCCACCGATACTCGCTTTCAACTCCTTGAGTTGGAAGCTAAGGGTGTCATAGTTCCACAGGGACTAGCAATCCTTGTCGACGTTCCTGCCTGTCCACATTGTGGGCATGCTCAATTCTAGTATCTGGGCCCTTCACTGTGGCTCCAGACATATCTGGATCCTCTCCAGATCTAGATGCTCGGCTTTGCGTTCTCATTGAAGCCATAGATCTACAATCTATTTGCCACTCTGTGGTGTTCTTCTATTGATTTAGAAGATTCAACAGTAAATGTATGTTTACTGTTTCTGAAGATTCTGGTGAGTAGTAAACTTGTCAGTTTGGCTGAAAAGATCAGTTTGATCTTTTTTATTATTGCAGTACTGCCAATGTTTATTGGCAGTCAAAAAAGTGTAAGACTTTCTTACTTTCACACTTGAACAGACTGAGCCAATATATACTAGGTGAGTAACCCATGCTACGCATGGGCACCCCATTAGGCATTTGCTGGTTCTGAATATATTTAAAATTAAAAATATTTCTACATGGCTACACATTTTAAATTATATTATTTAAAACAGCCATTCAGATGTCGACAGCCTCGCCCCATGAGTATCCCAGGAAATTTTCAGGTGTTTTTTTTTTAAGTTGTCCAAAGTCAATGTGCTACTTACCAAAGTTAGCAATACAAATACTTACTCAAGTTGGATGGGCCAGAACATCCTCACAGCAGTTTGCATAACTTAAGGCACCAGCTGAAATTTGAACCCAGGCCATTTTGGAAAGATCATTAGCTATGGCAATGAGTTTATCAGATACTCAAAAGATGTATAGCACATAACTATGGCATAATTAGTGGCTATAATACCAACTAAGAATACAAAGGTTTGGAGCTTGTATTTTTCCAGTTCTCCACCAGACTCAGAGTGAGAGAGGCAGATGAACTGAAAAATGGTTCTAATTAGTTTCTTTCTTAGATAGTATTTTTGTCACTAATGATACCATTATATGCTATACATTTTTTGATTATCTGATAACCTCATTGCCATAGCTACTAATCTTTACAAAATTTGCTCAGGGACTGGGTTTGAACTGGCACCTTAACTTATGTGAACTGCTGTGATATTTGTTGTCACAGCACCTTCAGTGAGGTTGAGTGACCAGTTACGATTCCCCATTAGCAGAGTTTGGAATTGTTCGTGTGCTTCAGTACTGCAAATTTTCGAGATTTTCCCATTTTCCTCGATGGCGGCTTACTTTTCACATGAATAGAAAATGTGATCTCACGGTTTGTTTTTTTGTCCCATGGTTTCATTCTTGGCTAAAAATTTGTTAACTCTCGGCTATGCCATGTGGCACCATTCCAAATTCCCTTATTGAGAATCATTTGCGAGCTATTGAAAACCAGTTCACCTGTGTTATCATTTTGCACAATGGTTTGTGCCAATGTATGAATCAATGTCATTATATCAGATCTCATCTGAGTATGTGCACTACATGGCTAACTTAATAACCTGTCACATGGCCTCTTTTTTTCATAAATGTATCTATGTTCAACATCTTACAATCAAAAGATTAACCATCCCCTTGATCTCAAGGACAATCCATTCCTAGTTCATAAATTATCCTGCTCAATTTAATAATACAATCTAATCAAAATTCTAGTAATGTAATTGTAATCCAGGTTATACCCATCTTTTAGATTCTTTGTCTATAATAATGTGAGTATGCAATATTCTGGTTGAGCTGCTTACCTACCTTACTTTCCAACACCACCACATGATCATACCACAAATCCATACTGCACCACCCTGAACCACCATATCACCATCATTGCACTGTCGCCACCATCACCATTGTCGTCCTGTAGTTGCTGCTGCCAGGTCACATCTTGTGCAATCACCCACATGATGATGGTCACATGACTGCACTCCATCTAAGTACCCCATTAGTTGGGAGGACAAGGGGCGTGGTTTGAAGGACGGTATGATGAATGAATGGAGTGTGGAGGGCATGCGATCATTAGCTTCAATCAGGATATTGCCAATATAGTATGTATATGGCATTGGCCACACCAGCCACACTCAACACACGCTACAGAAGCATACTCAGTAAGTATCATCCGTGAAATACATGAGTCAAGGCTTGATGTTATTTGATGATGAAGGGTGGAGTTTTGCTTTTAAGGTTTGGTTTTGACACTTTCTTTAGAGTCACAGACGAAGTGAAGCTGCAATTTGCCGGCCATGTGGTGGCTGTTGTGGAACACATGCCTGGACAACTATTCTCTGGGACACTGGGTCTTCTTCATCTGTCATCTGCGGTGAGCAAGGAGAAGCAAGAAGCTGAATGCTGTGAACATGAGGGTGACCGTGGTGAGGACCTTCGCCATGCTCCAGCGGAAAGGCCCAAAATTGTTTGGTTCAAGCCAACAGATCAATGTGTTCCCCTCATAGCTATTCCAACCGAACAGGCGCCTCCAGACTTTGTTCAGAATGGAGACACATACAACAATAAGCTGTTCGTGGCTTGCATCAAGCGAGTACCTACTCTGGCTCTAGAACTAATTGCTTTAACATCTCGTGCGGTTTTAGCCTATCAGCTCTCTGTCATGAGTCAACACTTAACGACACTTATCACTGTCGCCATCTTCTCCATGTCTTACCGACACTAGCGACACTAGCGATATTTGCAGCCAAGGTCGGATCACCCAACCTAACAACTGATCATCAATACATGCGGCTCCAATATCAGTAGCTATTCACATCAACAACTACAAAAGCTATACGGATAAGGTTGGGATAATACCTCCATTTAGCATACAATCCACATGGTCTCTATCCGACTTCAGTGAATACGCCTAGTATAAAACAGTAGGATAGAACACATGTATTTCTTTAGTTCTATTATCATAAGTCTTCACCCTCTCTTTACTTGGTGTCATCTACACATCTAAGTCATACAACGAGTCTAACGACTATTCTGAACTCATCATCCTCTTATCTCTATCCCTCTTCATTCTTAACGATAAACATCGCTAGCATCGCCAGAGGTTTGTCTGCTAAGTAAACTCTGCTTTCTTCTTTCAAATTCCTTCTCTATCCCAGTTTTGACAAGTAGGCACCATCACAGCGCCATTTCCCTTGCTGTCTCAGTCTGTACACTTTGCATACATTGTCGCTAACACTTTCGACTTCGTCGGAAGGGTTCCTTAACCACATTTGTTGTTACTAACTTTGTTCTGTCAAAGATAACAGGCCAAAGGGGGTTTTTGACACTCTCTTCACCCATTCGGGACATTGGTTGAGGAACTTGGTCCCATCGGTGATGTCGAGGTAGAAACTAGTGCTTTACTCAAGGACTGCAATTTCCCTACTGAGGATTTCGCTGATAATGTCCTCAAATGCCTTCCCCCCGTTCCTTAAATGTGAGTCTGCGATAACATATTTCTTTATTTTTCGTTTACCCTGCTACCAGTGTGCCTGAATGAGAGTTGGAAGGATGCCTCAATGCATGCTGAACGCATATTCTCGATTGATCCTGATACGGCGAAGGACATTGACGAAGCACTATCAATCAAACGAAATGAGAACGGCATGTATGATGTTGGTGTCCACATCGCCAATGTCTCGTACTTTGTGAAGCCAAACACTGCATTGGATAAAACAAAGATGAATGCTAACCTCAGTTGCACCAGGCAGCAGTCCTTCACTAGCATTCAGCCTAGCACCGCTTGCATCTTGAATTTCTTTAATCTTAGTTCCCTGCTTGCCAATCACTGGGCCCATTCGTGAATTTGGAATCATAACTTGATCATTACAGCCCTGCTTCCTGAAACAGAAGGAACATCACACGGCTCATCATTTATCCTACAGACAATGAGTCCAAAAGCCTGTCAGACAAGCTAAGTCTCATGAGGAAGGACTGACTTCCGTGGCAAAACATCACCTTTGACACAGCATCCAATGACCCACTGATGTTGAGAATTCTCTCAGGATTGCCAGGGATACTTCATAACTCGTGCACCACTTTTTTCTCTAAACTCATTACATAACATGCAAACCTGCTGGACTTATATTATGTAGGCAGGCATCTATACACCTTTCTTTCTCATTTTCTAGGATAGTTCTCCATTCTGGTGGGGTATTACCTTTCCCATCAATAGGTATACATTCCTCCAGGGGTGGCAGGTCATCTAAGCAGTCATCCAGCCACCCAGAAGTCATTGCAATTTTCTCAGCAGTGTGCATTCCATGTTCTTTAGCTGATGTTTTGTGCCCTTTATTTAAAACATCTTCCAATTTCATGTCTGTCATGTCCAATTGTCCATAGAGTAGATCTTCATAGTTATCTTCAATTTGGTCTTTGTCATCATCAAAAAAAATGTTGTCTGTTGATACAGCATGGCCCTTAAGACATTAGGGGATATCACAATGGCCATTTCGCTGTTGTTTCGACGGTTGTTTCGACAGCTGTTTTGAAGTGCGGTGAATCCATGGAAAAAACATGCAAAACTGTTTCACATCATGATATCCCCAGTTCCTGCATGGTTTTGAAGTGGTTTCAACTGTTGTTTAGAAGCACCTTTTCCTGGTGCCGTGACTTTGGCAGGAACCTCCCAGCTGTTGGGTGATGCCCTTTGGTGTCACGTCACCACAGCCAGACTGGTTATCCCATGACAAACCCAGTGACCAACAGGCTCTCTGAACTGAAAATTGCATGAAAATTTGAGGGAAAGAAAATATTACTAGTAGTAGTGTTGAATACAAACACATAGTACTGTGTTGTAATGATAGTCTTGTAATAGATGTACACAGTACACAGAGGTGAAAAATGTAGAATAATTATGTAATTCTTTGTGGGCTTGACAGGCTAGCTAGGTATATTACTACATTAATTTGTGTGCCATGTTCTACTATCTATGTGTTGTTGCTCGGTGTATGACAGAGCAACTCACTGTGACAGCTCAAATGTTCCAGGAGTTGCCGGGGTGCAGCTGTACAGTTGTTCAACCACTTTAATTTGATCTTAGCTAAATATAATTAGAAGCCAGATGCTGTCATGCCGGGCAAACAGGAAAATTCAAAACAAGCGTCGAAACCATCGAAAAATTGAAACAACTCCAGAGGCATTTCAATTTTCCGACAGTTTCGAGGATTTTGAAATGTCCATCAAAATGATGGTCAAAATGGCCATTGTGATATCCCCTATTGTGAATGATGATCATCTCAGGCATCATTGCACTCAAATCTTATCTGCATAAAACTCATTATTTGCAGTTGTCTATCTGTAAAAGTATAAGAGGTGAAAGCATCTTCCCATGATTCAAAATCATTCTTGAGATAAATCCAGTGCACCATGGTTTGAATAATGTCAACATTGTTGCATAGTAATATTCATGGTCCCCCTTATCTCTTCTTGGTATTGTACCACCTAGGAAATTAGGAACTAAACCTTCATTGTCAGGGTAAAATTTTATTCTATGTGAATCTTGCTGTGGGTGACCATCTAGGAATTTCATATCACTTAATGTAATTTCATTTTTATCTATGATATCATCTGTGTCCTCTTGATCTATACTGTAATCCTCTACATGCTTGCGCTTACGTTCTTGAGGAGGCAAGGGACCAGTAGGATTTGGAGAAGCAGATCCATGTCCCTTGTCTTCAGTGTCATATTCTGACATATATTGCTCACCTTCTAAATCCACTTGTGTTTCATCATCTTTATCAGGTGGAGGAAGTTTCACTTGGCCCTTTTGTTTATGAGCCTGGCACATCCAGTCATAGACAGTAATATCATCATAAAATTCTGGTCTTAATGTGTAGTCTGATACAACTGAAAATTCTGCATATTGCCCTTTCACTACTCCCACCAGAGACATGATACAAAATGTACCTAGAGAAAAGTGTGGGAAAACTGTGTAAAAAGATGGAATTTTGACACCATTTGTATGGTGGGAAAATTGAGGACAAAGTGTGTTCTTGGTCAACATTTGTTTGGGGTGCAGATGTTGAACAAAGTTAGGATTTGACTAGGGTGAAAATTAGGAATTTGCCTCAGGTTTGTGCCCCACACAATTCAAGGCATTTTTGTTGATTTTATCATGATTTTCACACCCAAGCATTTTGTAAGCAAAGTTACAATTTTTCCAGGGAGAAAATCAAGAACAAAGAGGAAATTGATTACCATTTTCCTGCAATTTCCCCTTTGTTCTCAATTTTCTCCCTGGGAAAATTGTAACTTTGCTTACAAAATGCTTGGGTGTGAAAATCATGATAAAATCAACAAAAATGCCTTGAATTGTGTGGGGCACAAATCTGAGGCAAATTCCTAATTTTCACCCCAATCAAATCCTAACTTTGTTCAACATCTGCACCCCAAACAAATGTTGACCAAAAACACACTTTGTCCTCAATTTTCCCACCATACAAATGGTGTCAAAATTCAATCTTTTTACACAGTTTTCCCACACTTTTCTCTAGGTACATTTTGTGTCATGTCTCCAGTGTCCTAAGCTCACTTGGTCTTTTTGTATGGGCAATACCGACTCAGGCATCTGAGAGTCTGTTTGAATAGGCCATGAACTTTGGGCTTGCCTGACAAATGGCATCCAATAAAAGGGTTTAAATCTATGAGAGGTATAATGATCCAGTTGCTCTAGCAAGTATGCACTGGCCATTGGGGCACCAATCTCCATCTTGGTTGTCATTGAGTTTACAATAGATGTCAACAGCTTAC
>MU134326.1:1041-172768 GCA_015039355.1 Ramaria rubella
TTTACCGTCCACTATGAGGGAGACCCCTCATGAGCTAGCACGCGTTGCGTAGGGATTCTAACCCTCCATATAATACGCACTAGAGCTTGCGACCGTAAGCTCATCACTCAACGACGAGCGTTAGTCGTGTGAATTACTATCGCACGACGTACCACGACGCACTGTCCCATTTACAACGTGTACGTTCGCACTCGACGAGTTACTTAAAACCCAACAACTCGACCGTGTACAGCTTGGTGTGTCACCCAGCTGTTGACCACACGTAGCGTCACCCCACACCACGGAACGGGTTACCCGCCCATTCTTAGGGCAGACGCAACGTCCACCCAACGGATACCGCCACTGTTCGTACTATGAGCTGTCGCGGATGATGTGATGTTTTCTGCGAGTGACGTGTGCGCGGATAGTAGTAGTCGAAAGCGGTCTGGTAGTAGACGACACGATGGAGGTCAGGTGGTCTGTGTAGTAGAGGTGTGAGTAAGATAAAAAGTAGTTAAGATAAAAGTTATACGGTAGGTCGTAACGGCGGTGGTGCAGGGTACTAAGCAAAGTCTACTGGCGGTTCGGTCTGTATGTGCAACCTGGTGCGCAACTTGAAGGATCAGCTGCAAGAGGGGAACTACAAGTAAACAGGTCAGGAGGAGGTGTTCAGCGTGTAGTAGCAGCCATGATAGGGGATATACAGCTTAGAGGACTTCCGGGTATGGCTTATAAGGGGAGTATAGGAGGAATAGTGTAAGTGCTAACGCATACCCATAAGCTAGTTTGGAAGGTACGAGGGAAGATGCAGTAGCCAAAACTGGGTTTGAAGCTTGGTCACTTACCAACCGTAGCATAGCAGGAGTCCTTATTGACCATGTAGTTTCTCGTGCCTGGTCCTTGTCTCTAAACGATGCCAATACACGGATTCCTGAAGCAGTTCTTCCCGAGCAGAAGCAAGGGAGAGACCTCCTTTAAGCATAGGTTCACAGCACTAACCAAGTGTACAAAGACTCAGCAGTAGTTCAGTGTACTGAGTGAATGAGTAGAAGCCTCTTTAAACTGTTCGTTGACCTTAGGATAACCTGCCGATACTGAGTAAAAGTAGTGGACTGAGTGAGCGAAGAACCGACATGAAGATAAAGGTTAACAAGGTGTACCAGATAACAGACACTGAGTGAAGATAAGATAAAGACCGAAGATAAAGTTTAAGCGACGGTATAAAGGGAAGTAAAGAAGCTGGTGGACTGAGTAAAAAGGTAAAGGAATGTTTGGTAGAAGGATAAAACCAAAAGACGGAGAGCGGCAATCAGTAAAGAGGACAGACGACAGCTGCTGTAGCAACATACCGTATGAGCGTAGCAAACAACAAGACGAGTACATATATTGCGGACAAAGCGGAATCACATGGGGTTAAGTGGAGATAGTCAACCTAAGTGAGCAGATTCAGAGTTCAGATTCAGAAGATTCAGATGATGATGATGATGATGCAGATGTAGTTCCGGTCGAAACAGTTAGTGCACTGTTAACGACAACATAGAGCAGATGCGAATGTAGTCGCATAATGCAGAGTAGTAGTAGTAGTGACGATGCAGTAGTAGAAGCAGGAACAAGATGAAAACAACGACGACTATCGTTTCGCGTGACTCGGCTTGTGGTCACATTCATCGGCACGTTGCTGCTGTGGCGATGGGTGACAGAAAACCTAAGTAAAGGCTTTCATTTGGCTGTAAACACCGACGGGGTCTCTCCGGGTCAGGTAGTAGATAGTAGAGTCGTTAGGGATAAGGGTAAAGCTGTGTGTAGGAAGGTAGTTCAGGAAGGTCTTGAGTCCAGCCAGATCCGGTAACTAGCAAGTAGTGTGTGTAAGGAGTAGGTAGTAGAAGAGTTATTCCGGAATAGGGAAGGACAAAGTAGATAGACCGGGAGAGAGGCTGTCAATAACGGTAAATATAGACAGTATGGATCGATAAGGCTACTGTGGACAGATAAAGCATGTATTGTCCTTCAGCTTAACGTTCCATTGATGTGAAGCGCTGTCGGTTATGTCAACTGTCGGTAGAGTTAACCATGGGGTGTGGCCTAGTTTCGAGAAGGACGTCTAGGATAAGGTGTAGGCCTGAATGGTAACGGTAGAATCCTGGAGAAACGGAGCGGAGTAAGTATGGAGGTTCCGCGAACCGTGAGTATGGAAGATAAAACCCGAAGTAATTCGCGCCTGAATGGAAAACTGCGAGTAGGCCGGAGGCAAACATAAGGGTAAGTAAGGGTTAGGCTGAGGATGGTGGAGGCTGATGAAGGCTGGTGTAGGCCAGAGGCGGCTGTAGACTGTCGCGGGAAGTAGTTCACGGTTAAAGGTCCTAGAGTAATCGGGTTAAACATGGTCTAGGAAAACTGCAGTGGGTAGCCACTAGCAAGGATCACGAACAGTTAGTTAGAAGTAAACAGTGACAGACAGGTCATGAGATTAGTTTCATGTTAGGCGGCCGTAAGTCGTGAGTGGAGGTAGTCTAGGTAGACGGGAACGGCGACAACACCCTCCAACTGGAGGATGTTGACGTATGGGTATGGCTTAAACTAATTAAGCCAAAGAAAGACAGCCTGGTCTTTCTTCAAAAGCTAATGGAGCTCTTCACTGTTCGTGGCCAGTGGGCCGATCCTGCCGGATCAAACTGGCGGCAAGATCTATCAGCGCTGCTGTCCACCAGTGTCGATAAGGCGTTCAAGTGGAAATGCCCCCATGAGAGTACGACTCTCGAGGAACTAGCCAAATGGCTAGGAAACCACACGGTGGTAGATCCCAGTAGGGCTCACATCAACATTGAGCCCTATTTTTTCCATAAGCAGAGCAAGGTCTGCTACAACAAGACCACGCAGAGGGTCTTCAATGCTTGCGAAGGCTGGACATTCACCGGCCTTCATATACCCATGACCCCTCGCCCCCCAGGCTTCTGGGGAGCACTGTCGACTTTGGACGATGATTCGTCCTTGGACGGACGTGGTGGAGGCCCACCCCTCTTGAAGGCACTTACACACGTGCCAACAACGGAACCATCCGCCCCGTCTGTCACTGACCCGGCATCTGCTACCACAGCAGATGATACTACTATGGAGGTCGACCCAGCCAACTCCTTGTACTATGACAACACCATCAAAGCAGCCGCAGTTGTCATCGACTGCGCCTGCACCTATATATGCTGATCTGCCATCAGCATAACGGTTCCCAAACCTGCCTGAGGTTTGGTCTGTGGGGAGGGTGAAAGAATGTAGATTCTTACAGTAGCATATATGCTACTATTTAGGACATATAAGTCACCAGAGTGACTTATGGGGTTTGTATTATATAAGCTGCCCACAAGGGGTGCCTGTAGATAGTGGACAACTATACAGTTGTCCACAAGTAGATTACATAAGATATCTTTTTTACTTGTAAACCACACCGTCGCAGACACCAATACAATTATTGGCTCAGTCTGTTAGTGTGAAACAGTAAGGCTCTTACAACAGCCCACAGTCCTTTTAAGTGACAGCCAATCAGCAATAGTGTTAGGGACTGGATCAGATTTCTCCCTGACCAGAATATTGGATATCAGAATACTCAGAGAGTCCAGGGATGTCAGAAAACTCAGAGAACCAGATGACTGGAAATGGAACCACACAGGCTTGGCTTCAACTTATGGGTTGTGCCCTCTTGGATTTCTAGTGCCCTGGTATTTTGCATTTCCTGACCGGTCGGAATTATCAGTTGTCAGATCTGGATAGAAAGATCAGTGACAGACAGACAAGTCAAGACTGAACTGATGAGTGGAAGAATGCAGAATATTCAGAGGCTAGAATAATCAATGCAGAAATGGGTGGAGTGTAAGGATAAATGAATATCAAGTGAGGATAATGCTTTATGGAAAAGTGAGTAATATCAAGGAGTGAAATTTGGAAATCAGAATGTGATGTTCATGATCAGAATGTATGGGTTTGAGATGTCAAGATAATGATCAATTGTATACAAGTGTTAGAACCCAGATTCATTCCCGGCTTTCCATCTTTCTCTGACATATTCTGATATGTTTTCCAATTCGCTCCACCCATTCTACTTATCCCTGTTCCATCTATATTTAGTCATTTCTTATCAAGATCTACATCTTTGGTCTTATATCCATATTTACCCTCACCTCTGATCCCATATTTGCTCCATTTCAGATTTCCATACTTTGCATCTTTCCGACTCAGACCGTATCTATTCATTATATATGACTCTTGCATGTACTTCATTCTTCAGTTTGAATATTGATCTACCTTGACTTGATATCTGCTCACCTCCGTCTCTAAGTCCTATTTGATCTGCCGTTCTCCAACCTTTCTGACTTCTCCGATTTCTCTGATATTCCGACTTTCCAAAATACCAGGACACAAAGGATTTAAGAGGGCACAACCTATAAGCTGAAGCTGACGTCCATACGTTTCTGATCCCGAACTACAAACTCCAACAATTCCAATATCCGACAAGATGAAATCTAGTTCATAACAGTATATTCAAACTAAAACTCTTGATCCATTCACCATGCCTTCTACCAGATCCCATACTGTCACTGGAACCACAAACCTCAGATCCAGTTTTCTGAATGATGAACCGGAAGGTGACCCTGGTGACAATGACAATGTTGACAACAACAAGGATGATGATGACGATGAATAAGATGAAGGGAAGGCTATGCTAAAAGCTTTGAAACAGATAGCTAAGCACATGGGAACTCCGAACAAGGGTCAAACTGGAAAAACCAAACTCCATGAACCCGACACCTTCAATGGATCAGATTCCCAAAAACTTCATCCCTTCCTCCTTCAGTGCAAACTCCACTTCCATGACTGTCCTCAAACCTTTTCTAGTGACGAAGTGGAAGTTACTTAAGCTATCTCTTTTCTAAAAGGGACAGCTTTAGATTTTTTCAAGCCTGAACTCTTAGACAATGACACCTTTCAAGACCCGCCTTGGCTTACAAGCTATCAGGACTTCAGGACAGTACTCCAAGAGAATTTTGGAGCTTACGACCCCGTCGGTGATGCAGAAACCAAACTCGACAATCTCCGAATGCATGACAACCAACACATTATGAAGTTCATCATAGAGTTCAACTGCCTTGCTGCTGGAATCAATTGGGGCGACGCCACCCTTCATAGAAGTTTTTATACCAAACTTCCCAATCATATTAAAGATATTCTTGCAACCCAGGAAAAAGCTGACACACTTCTGGAACTCTGACAGCTCACGCAAACCATCAACAGCTGTTATTGGGAACAATGAGGTGAGGTCAACCGCACAACCACTTCCAACAACAACTACTCTGGTAATAGCGCAAATTGGACAAGCAAGAATCCCAATCGAACCAGTTGCAGAAGAAGACAAACAACAACAACAATTTGGCTTCCTCTTCTTCCACCAAACCTCAGTCCTCCACGTCGAATTCCTGCAAAACTCTGGACATTTCCAACATACTTGGAAAAGACGGAAAACTAACCCAGCAGGAAAGACAGCGACGCATGGTCCTATGTTCTGCAGAAAACCCAGACATATCACGAAGGATTGCCCACAGTCAACCTCCCTTAACACTCAATCGAAGGCCCAAGTGGCCTCTGCAATTCTAAGCAAACCCGAGTCCAAGGCCAAACCTGTGGCTGTTATGGATTCAAAATCATAAGAAGCAGCTCTGAGACCTCCACACAGACCCAGAGCTGCATTGATTCCATCTGTGCATTTTCCAAGGTTCGACTCAATGCTTCCACTCTTTCGAAATCTGATTCTCTTACCATACCATTAACTTCCGACACTATTCCAGATACTAATATCCAAGCTCTCATGGACTCCAGTTCTGCTCATTGTTTTGTAGACTCATCATTTGCTTCCAAGCTTCCACTGGAATTCCACAATATCCCACGAATTCTGCTAAGGCTTTTCGACAGCACTTCTAACGTCACAATCACACAGACTATCGATATGCCAATCTGTTTTCCATCTGGTCAAAATCAGGTTGTTGCTATGTATGTAACACCACTTGATTGGACACAACTGGCTCACCCGCTACAATCCGTTGATTGACTGGGTATTGGGTAGTATATCATTCTGCATTCCTCAGCAGCAAGATTCAATTCCAATGTCACTCTCCATGAAATCCGCCTCTGCAGTCTCTGGAATTCCGAAATCCAATCACACGGATGCCCCTCTGACATCCAAACAAGACTCACCTATCGACCTAGTCCCTGCTTCTGCATTCGCTTGCCTTTGCAAACTGGACAATGAGGAGATCTGTCAGTTATGTGTAATTCCAAAAGGAAAATCCACTTCCGTCATTGACGCTTCTGAATCCCAATCTGACAGCCAATCTCAACAGTGTTCCATTGGAGTATCACGAGTTGTCTGACATCTTCAGCAAGAAGAAAGCGGAAATCCTCACCGATCACCAACCATATGATCTGAAGATTGACTTGATGGAGGGAGAGAGTCCCCCTTTGGGAACCATTTATTCCCTATCTCCAGTTGAGCTAGAAACACTCCAAAAGTTCATTGACGAGGCCCTAGCTATAGATTCATCTGCCCTTCACTTTCTCCGCACGGTGCTCTGGTACTATTCTCGAAGAAGAAACTAGGCAGACTTCTATAAGGGCAACCTCCAGGGGAAGTGGAATATCACACTGAACACTGGCAGGTGGGAATCTGAAGATATATAAGCTCACAAGACTACATACAAGGATACACACCTGGCAGGTGGGAATCGAAGAGAAAAGCCTAAGGTTCCCACTGCCGAGATAACTAACTAAAGGAGTATGCAAATAAGCACCAGAACGTACTGTGTTTACATAATGGGATTGGAATCCAATCCTGTTATGTAACACAAGTGCTTATGTGAGTGAGAATGGATGCCAAGTTACGTAATGGGGTTGGAATCCAATCCCATTACATAACCGGGCGCTTAAGTAAGCGAACTTGAACGAAAAGATAGGGGCAAGGGAGATAATGGGGGGAAGGGAGAAGTGGGGAAGAATAGATAGAAAGAAGAGATAATAGAGAAGTGTAGAACCACATGAAATGGTGTTCCCCTTACATCACCCCCCTTCTAGAGTGTGACATCCTGACACACTGAGACCTACTGGAGGGACAGGGGTTTTTTGACAGAAGGTGTCGAAATCTGCAGCACAAATGCGATGAGGGGCACCAGGATGGAGGAGGTGGAAGTCAGCAAAGAGGTCTGGGGCTGCTAAATCTGTCTCATGAATCCACTCATCATGCTCATACCCATAACCCTTCCACCTGACCTTGTATTGGAGTTTCCCATGGCAGAATTGACTGTCCAAACCTGTTCAACCTCATAATGCTCATCTTCCCCTACAAGGACTGGGGGAGGTGGGGGTTGAGCTTTCCGACCAGGAATGGAGTCTGGAGGGGCTGGGAGGAGCTTCACCACAGGGAAGACAGGGTGGACTCATAGACTTGGGGAGTCAAAGATGGTAAGCATTGGAGCTGACCTTGTGTTCCACTAGGAATGGGCCTAGATTCCAATGTGACAATTTCTTCGAGGGGCAAGTGGTGCTAATGTCGCTTGCATCTAGGAAGACTTTGTCACCAGGAACAAAGGTAGGGGCTGGCTCACAATGACGATTATAGTATTGAGCCATATCCTCTTTTGCCTTTGCAAGGGCAGCTCGGGCTTCAGACAGGGAGTCAGCCATTCGTTGTTTGAACTCATTCACAGCTTCTCTCCTAGATGGCTGCTGGTGAGGTTCAAAGCCCATGCGTGGGTGGCAACCAGAGTCAAGCATGAAGGGAGTTTCTTTTGTGGATGAGTGAACATGGTTGTTGTACTGGAACTCTGCAAGGGGTAGGAGGTCATCCCAGTCATCCTGTCACTTGTTCACAAATAGACGGAGGTATTGCTCCAGCTCTTGGTTGACATGTTCTGTCTGTCCATCGGTCTGTGGGTGGTATGCAGTGGAGGCAGCCACCTCGATACCCAGAAGTCTGTATAGCTCACGAGTGAACTCACTGACAAACTGTGTACCTCAGTCTGAAACGATACGGAGGGGTAGGCCATGGTGTCTCCAAACATGATCCCTAAAGAGACGAGAGGCTCCCAATGCTGTAATTGTGGTCAAGGTGGGGATGAAGTGAGAACATTTGGATAAGGAATCCACAACAACCATCACAACATCATACCCATGCAACTCAGGGAGTTCAACAATGAAGTTGACACTGACTGTCTCCCAGTGCTGCTCAGGAATTTCCAGAGGTGCAGTTCTCCAACAGGCAACCAACGTTGAGCCTTGGTGCGTAGGCACAGGTCACATGCCTTTGTGTAGCTACCAATGTAGCAAGACATGTGAGGCCACCAATAGTTCTGAGAGACAAGTTCCAAGGTCTTCCAACGTCCAGCATGGCCAGCAATACGAGTGTCATGATGTTGGGAGACAATTCGACATTGTAAGTCATCCTGATCGGAGACATATACCTTTCCACAGAACAGAAGTGTACCATCCCTCTCACCCCATTCTGATGACTTCACAGACTTCCCAGTAGTCTTGCAAAGTTCCTTGGCAGCACATGCAACCGAGTCCTCCAGCTCTCCCTCCTTGGTGCCCTTACGAATGTCCCTTAGGATGTCACATTCTTCTCCTGTAAACTCTAGTCCTTCCAGTGCACGGATGACAAAGAGTTCTGGTTGGAGAAGTACCAAATTATCATTGTCATTCGAGCCAGTGCCATGATTGGGTCGGCATGAGAGTGCATCTGACTTGCCCATTGTCTTGCCAGGACAATGGTACAGGTTGAAGTCAAACTGAGACAGATAAAGAGACCAGCGTGCTTGGCGATGGTTGAGCTTTTTCGCTGTGCGGAAATATTCAAGATTTTTGTGGTCTGTCCAGATCTCGATATGATGCCTCGCCCCCTCAAGGAAGTGTTGCCATTCTTCGAGGGCACATATGATGGCGAGCATTTCCTTGTCATGGATCTCATAGTTGCACTCAACCAGACTGAGACTCTTGGAGAAGAAGGCTATGGGGTGCCACTTGTTATCAACCTTGGACTGTTGGGAAAAAACAGCACCAGTTGCAAAATCAGAGCTATCTACTTCGACACGATATGGGAGGTCGTCATCTGGGAATGCAAGGATGGGTGCAGATGTTACCAATTTCTTTATAGTGTCGAAGGCAGCCTGCTGTGAGGGTCCCCATGTCCAAGGAGTGTCTTTGCAAAGCAGGTCGAACATTGGATGTGCATGGTGTGAGAACTTCTCAATAAATAGACGATAGAAGTTGGCAAAACCAAGGAACGACTGCACCTCCTTCTTATTGTTAGGTGTTGGCCACTCAACAACACCAGCAACCTTAACAGGATCCATTTCGGCCTTCCCATGAGAGATGATGAGACCTAGGTATTCAATCTTGGTCTTGTCAAAGTCGCACTTGTCAGGACGCAAATAAAGCTTGTGTTCTCTGAGATGGTGTACCACCTTCCGTACGACTTCATGGTGACTCTCTAGATCTTCTGAAAAGATCAGAATGTCATCCAGATAAATGCACATGACACCTTCAGCAATGAGGTCATGGAAGATATCGTTCATCATAGTCTGGAAAGTGGCAGGGCTGTTAGTGAGGCCAAAGAACATCACTAATGGTTCAAACGATTCGTTCTGAATGCCGCTTTCCACTCATCACCCTCTTTGATTCTGACACTGTTAAAGCCCCAACGAACGTCAAGCTTAGTAAAGTAGTGGGCCCCTCATAGGCTGTTGACAAGGTCAGAAATCAAGGGAAGAGGGTAGCGATTCTTGATTGTCATCGCATTCAGCACCTGATAGCACTGGAGGCAAACAACAGTTTTCTGAGTCAGAAATTTTTTCAGAAAATCTTCAGAATCTGCCATGTTTCCTGAAGATTTTCTGGGGACAGAAAACTGCTAAAAAACCTATGGTTTTTAGAGAGTTTCCTGTCCCCAGAAAAACTTCATGAAATTCTAGAAATGTGCCCCAGAAAATTGTACAAAAAATACTTGCCAAAACTAACAATTTTCTGACAATTTTCTGAGTCCAAGAAACTTATGCAGAATATTGTGGATATTGCACTGGTTTTTCTGCAACTCAGGAACGCTTGTGACCTTTTTGCAGAAAACTGTTTGCTGAATACCATGGTTCATTTAACCGTCACTGGGGGCATGAGCAGATTTTTAGTGTAAAAAATGTGATAAAAATGCTTTTTCCTTACAGGTTATTCATTCACTGTTCTGGTTGAAAAATCTCCCAAAAATGCTGCTTTTTTATCAAGTTTTCGGACCTGAAAATCTGGTACATATTTCATTTATAGGCATGGGAAATGGATGTAAAATGTGAAAAATAATGAATTTACTTGTTGATTTCATGCCACAAAAATGTAAGGACAATCTTGGTTTTCATTGACATTTTTAACAGAAAAGAACCAAAATTTATCCAAGATTTCATAGTAGAAAAAAGGTGAGAAAATTAGTAAAATATATGAGATTTTCATGAGATTTTTCAAAACTATTAGCCAATGAATAATCCAACCTTTTTCTTTAGTTTTTTGCTAGGAAAAACCTGATGGATAAATGTTTATCCCTTGGATAATCATTCACCCATAGGCAATATATAACAAGTTTTCTGAACCGAAAAGGTCATGAAAAAGTCAATGGATAAGAGTTTATCCCTTGGATAATCATTCACCCATAGGCAATATATAACAAGTTTTCTGAACCGAAAAGGTCATGAAAAAGTTAATGGATAAGAGTTTATCCCTTGGATAATCATTCTTCCATATGGGGTAAATGGTCTGCCTATGGCAGAATGATTATCCAAGGGATAAACTCTTATCCATGGACTTTTTCATTGCCTTTTCAGTTCAGAAAACTTGTTATATATTGCCTATATATTTGCCTATGGGTGAATGATTATCCAAGGGATAAACATATTATCATCATCCAAGGGATAAACATTTATCCATCAGGTTTTTCCTAGCAAAAACTAAAGAAAAATGTTGGATTATCCATTGGCTAATAGTTTTGAAAAATCTCATGAAAATCTCATATATTTTACTAATTTTCTCACCTTTTTTCTACTATGAAATCTTGGATAAATTTTGGTTCTTTTCTGTTGAAAATGTCAATGAAAACCAAGATTGTCCTTACATTTTTGTGGCATGAAATCAACAAGTAGATTCATTATTTCTCACATTTTACATCCATTTCCCATGCCTATAATTGTGAAATATGTATCAGATTTTCAGGTCCAAAAACTTGATAAAAAAGCAGCATTTTTGGGAGATTTTTCAACCAGCACAGTGAATGAATAATCTGTAAGGAAAAAGCATTTTTATCACATTTTTTACACTAAAAATCTGCTCATGCCCCCAGTGAGTTTTCTGATCAAGGAAACTCAATAAATCAGTTTTTTGACCCAGGAAATTGTCAGGAATCAGAAAACTGTTCAATAACCATGGTTTTCTGCAAGGGTTTCTTCAAGATTTTCTGAGAATTTTAGCAAGCTTTCCTGGTTGCAGAAAAACCTGTGGAAATCCACAATATTCTCTAAGTTTCTTGGACTCAGAAAATCATCAGAAAATTGTTAGTTTTGGCAAGTATTTCTTGTACAATTTTCTGGGGCACATTTCTAGATTTTCACGAAGTTTTTCTGAGGACAGAAAACTCTCTAAAAACCATAGGTTTTTTAGCAGTTTTCTGTCCCCAGAAAATCCTCAGGAAACATGGCAGATTCTGAAGATTTTCTGAAAGATTTTCTGACTCAGAAAATTGTTGTTTGCCTCCAGTGTAGTCCTGGACAAACCATAGGGTGCCATCTTTCTTTTTAACAAAGAACCCTGGTGAGGCCATTGGTGACTTTGATGGTCGGATGTGTCCTGTGCTCAAATTCTCCTCAAGGAATTTGTCCAATTCAGCCAGTTCTCCTGGAGAGAGGGGGTACACCTTGGGTGAGGCTCTGGGGTTAGCTCCGGGTTCTAACTCAATGGCATGATCCCATGGTTTGCGTCCTGGAAGCTTGTCAAACGACTCTTTTGCAAAGACATCTTCATAGTCAGACAGGTAGTCTGGAAGAGTGTCTGAAGGTTGGGAATTGTGCCAGGCAGCTTCTGCAAGGCATTGGGATGTTGTTGACAAAGCACAAATGAACTCAGCTTGGGGAGGGAGCATAGCGACTAGAATGCGGTCACCCTCTTCTATAGCTTCATCAGATGAGCCTTCAGCCGTTTCAGAATCACCCCCATACTGTTGACTCAGGAGGAGTTCTTCTTCGGCTGTTGATCCATCTGAATCATGCATGAGAATGGGGCAAGGACCAATATGGCAGGTGCGCAGTCATAGGGCTCTCTGATGTCCTTCCTTGATGATGTTGCGACATGTATGGCACTGGGGAGGACAGCGCGTCATCCGTACTTCTTGAGACTTGCAGTCAACTTCTGGGTTGTGGTCCCAGAGCCAGGTGTAGCCAAGGATCATATGTTGATGCCCTAGGTGGGTAACAGTGAATGCAGCTCTCTCAGAATGGTCTTTGTACTGCAGAATTAGATCAATGACTTCAGTGATGGATCCAGATTCATTGGGTGAACCATCAACATTGTACACTGGAATAGGACGAGAGAGTGGTCATGCAGTGAGGCAGTTTTCCTGAATGAATCCCGAGTTGATAAACAAACCAGTGGCACCGGAGTCAAGTAGAGCGCGAACCGACTTGATCTCTGCTGTATCTGTGGTTTGAACCTCGACTGGGAGAGAGAGGGAGTTTGGGCTTGGGGTGGAAGCAACGACATACTGTGCAGGAAGGTTTCATTCCCATTTTTTACGACGGAAACGAGTATGAGACCGGGGAGGAGTTAAGGGTTGTGTGTCTAGCATTTCTGTCTCCATAGCTGAGGAATCAGGTTCTGAATCTGTATATTCATTGTTTACCTGATTATACAGCAGAGGAGCGAAACGATTGGGAATCGGTAGCAGGGGCACACTATTCACCTGCTGTGTGACACAAAATCCTCTTCTCCTTCCTGAGGCTCTGGATTGTCTTCCTTGATAGGGCTTGCAACTCTCGGATCAGTGGATGACAGCAAGTGGAAAATCCATTCATCCTTCTCTTCAGCAGTCATGGTCCGAACATCAAAGGCCTGAGGACATTCTCGAACGAAGTGGCCTGGTTTTCCACACCTATGACAGACAAGGGAACTGGGTTGAGGATGGCGAGCAGCATCTACCTCCATTGCCACTGGTTGGGCACCCATGGTAGCAATAGGTGGGACTGCTTAAAGCTGTGGTGCTGATTCCGATTGGTGAGGTGGGTGTGGGTTTCGGTGGTTGACACCAACAGAGACAGGAGAGGGACAGGTAGAAGTATTCGGTGTAGGGCATGAGGCACTTTGAAAGGCTTCATTAGCAGCATGTGCTTGTGAGATTGTCCTAGCCACTGAAAACCATTCGGAAAGGTCATTGTCCAATGGGTGTCCTTCAACCATATTAGCAATCTGGCTCTGGATTGAAGGGTCAAGACCATGGTAGAATTTCATGACGAGGGAGGCCTGTTCTCCATATCCAGACTTCTCGACCAGCTCTTCAAACTCATCGATATAGTCATCAATGGTACAACGATTCTGATAGTATTGACACGACTCAAGTTTGGTCCAGGCAGTAGTTTCTTTATGGGGAAGGAAGAATGTCGACCTGAATGCCTCCTCGAAAGAGACCCAGGTAGAATGGGTAGGGCGACCAGTTCTAGTTTCCATTTCAAAGATGTGTGTGGCAAAGGATGAAGCACGACCTGATTTCATGAATGACAGGGCCCAGAGGACCTTTGTGTGATCATTGGCAAAGTGAGTTGGGCACAGGTCAAGATAGAGTTTACAAGAGTTCAAGAAGGCTCGTCCTTTTTCTCTGTCGCCATTAAAGTCAGCAGGAGTGGCAGGAGTGGCGCGTTTTTGAGTAGTAGGGGGGGAAAGGGATGCAGTCATAAGGCTAGCGACATCATGGTTCAAGGGGTGCACCTGGACATCTGTCTGTTGAACCTGTTGTGCCATTAATTCCTTCTGTTCTCTCTCAGCACACAAAGCAGCCTCTAAAACCGCAACACACTGATGCAGCTCATTGTAAGCTGCTTGAAAATCAAAGGGATTCGGGTCTTCTGGTATGGGTGTAGACATGGTAGAAGTGGATGGAGTATTAAGGAATGTACCAGAGGGGTCCTAAGCAGCTATGCACCTGAAGATATCAATTCAGAGACAAAGGTGACAGTGAGCGGTCCAGTAAGTTGGCAGGCTTTTCTACTATAAGGGCAACCTCTGGGGCTAGTGGAATATCACACTAGAGCCTGGCAGATGGGAATCCAAAGTATATAAGTTCAAGGAAGGCTACAGGCAAGGATACGTACCTTCCAGATGGGAATCCAAAGAGAAAAGCCTAAGGACTCCCACTGCCGAGGCAACTACTAATTAAGGAAAGTCTCCGAACTGACTGAACGTTCTGGGCGCTTAAAACGGAAGTCACGTGACCCATGACGTAGCCCAGGTAGGTTCCAACTTGCACATGTCACCGGGCGCTTAAATCGCGAATAGAAGCGCCAGTTGTAGAAATGAGTAGGAAGGAGGAGGGGGGGGAAGGAAATGGGAATATTAGATAGAAACAACAGGGAGAAAAGAGAGATAAAAGGGAGATGGGGATAGAAGGGGTGAACATGAATAAGAGAGGAGAATAGGAGAAGGAGAATAAAAAGGAGCAGTATGAGGGGTTCCCCTTACAAGGACTGAGGTTTGGCGGAAGAGGTGGAAGCCGAACTATTGTTGTTGTTGTTCGTCCTCTTCTGTGACTGGTTCTATTGGGATTCTTGCTTCTCCAATTTGCTGCAGTTACCGGAGTAGTTATTGTTGGAAGTGGTGGCACAATTGACCCCACCTCATCATTCCCAATAACAGCTGTCAATGGGTTGCACGAGTTGTCGGAGTTCTGGAAGCATGTCAGCGTTTTCCTGGGTTGCAAGAATATCTTTAATATGAT
The DNA here is from genome assembly GCA_015039355.1 of Ramaria rubella. Lineage (NCBI taxonomy): Eukaryota > Fungi > Basidiomycota > Agaricomycetes > Gomphales > Gomphaceae > Ramaria > Ramaria rubella. Next base: position 16,064 of record MU134326.1, read on the forward strand.
CGGGAAGTTTGGTAAAAAAACTCCTACAAAGAGTGGCATCGCCCCAATTGACTCTAGTGGCAAGGTGGTTGAACTCTACGATGAACTTCATAATGTGTTGGTTGTTGTGCGTTCGGAGATTGTCAAGTTTGGTTTCCGCACCGCTGACAGGGTCATAAGCTCCAAAATTCTCTCAGAGTACCATCGTGAAGTCCTGATAGCTTGTAAGCCAAGGTGGGTCTTGAAAGGTGTCATTGTCTAAGAGTTCAGGCTCAAAAAAATCTAAAGCTGTCCCTTTTAGAAGAGAGATAGTGTAAGTAACGTTCACTTCATCACTAGAAAAGGTTTGAGGATGGTCGCAGAAGTGGAGTTTGCACTGAAGGAGGAAGGGATGAAGTTTTTGGGAATCTGATCCATCGAAGGTGTCGGGTTCACGGAGTTTGGTTTATCTGGTTTGACCCTTGTTCAGAGTTCCCATGTGCTTGGCTATCTGTTTCAAAGCTTTTAGCATAGCCTTCCCCTCATCGTCATCATTGTCCTTGTTGTTGTCAATGTTGTCGTTGTCACCGAGATTGCCTTCCGGTTCATCATTCGGAAAGTTGGATCTGGGGTTTGTGTTTCCGGTGACAGTATGGGATCTGGTAGAAGGCATAGTGAATGGATCAAGATTTTTAGTTCGAATACACTGTTATGAACTAGATGTCTTCTCATTGGATGTTGGAATTATCGGAATGTCAGAGTTTGGGATTCAAATTCGGGATCAGAACGTACAGACCTCGGCTTCAACTTATAGGTTGCGCTACCTTGGATCCTTCGTGTCTTGGTATTTCAGAAGGTCAGGATATCAGAGAAGTGGGAGAAGGTTGGAGGAGTCCGACAACAGAAAGTCAGATAAGACTTAGAGACAGAAGTGAGAAGATATTGAGTCAAGGTAGGTCAATATTGTTAGGGACGCATGCTGGATTCGACGTTGGGGGTTAGGATTTTCCGGATTTGACATCGGGGTTGGATTTGGTCGGAACTCTCCTTGACGAAGATTGATAGTCGCAATATTCGGAAATGTGCGGAATACTGGATGACTCGGAAGTCGGAGATCCAAAGACTGATCTATACAGGCATTGGCTTCAACTTATGGGTTGCACCCTCTTGGATTTCTAGTGCCCTGGTATTTCAAACTGAAGACCGGAGTGTTATCGGGGTTCCGATTGATCAGGTCTATTTGGAAGGTCAGTGCCAATGATGCCTTGAGACTTATCAGAGGTGAGCGGGGCCTCAGGTATTTGGGAATGGAATAGTCAATGTGGACGGAATAGGGGTAACAATACATCAATATCGAGTAAGGGTTAGCTTTACTGGAAAGCGAGTGTAGTCAAGGAGGGGGTGGAATATAAGATGAGATAGGGTCAGAATAATTGGAATAATCAGAATGATCGGAATGATTGGAATACCGAACAAGGTTTGAAGGCCTTATTGCAGGTAGAAGTTTGGAGCGACGAAGTGTCATAAAGGTTGAATGATAGAGGATGGGTGGGATATATCAGGATGTTACGAGTTATTGAAATAACAGGTTGAGGTAACAAGATATGAAGGATGCAAAATGTGAAGGGGTATAAGATGTACGATAAGAGATAGAAGGTGATACGAAAGATAGTGATACGAAAGATAGTGATACAAAAGATAGTGATACAAAAGATAGTGATACAAAAGGTAGTGATACGAAAGGTAGTGAAACGATCCGATACAATTTACAAGCTAAAGAAGCTTGGTCAAGAGAGAACATATTTAAGACATGCGGGATTCCGAAATTGGGAATGGAAGATAAGGGTGCATGATATGGAGTTCCAAAGTCGGAGTGAATATGGAAATCAAGATAAGACATATGGGGATAATGTCGAAATAGAATCATGACTAAGAATAATAAATGGGGACATGTCTGAAATAAGTGGAAAAGAGCTTATCAGAATACGTGAAACGTTGGAGTAACACGAGTCGGATCTGGGATCTAACAGTATCTCCCTTTTACAGCCAAGCCCTCAAGGGTGATTATGCTATTCAATACCATGGGAAGTTTTGGGTGTCGGTTATCTGTAAAGGCTGAGATCTTGGATCGGACATATATATAGGGGGAACACTTTGTGAAAACGCAAATCACTTTTGATCCCCTACCACCATCACCCAGAAAAAAACACGCCATCATGCTCTAAGTCGTCGTCACCCACCTGCTCCATCATTGAAATCAGCTCCAGTGAAGAGCTCACCACCGAAGTGAGGGAGTATGAGTGGGGAAGGGTGGAATTGGAGGCCAAGATGGGGAAAAGGGAAAAGGCGAAGCGGGAGAAGCAGGAGAGGGAGGCGGCAGAACAGTGGGCGGGGAGCGGAGGGAGAAGGAGGAATGGGAGTGGAAGGAGGAGGCAGAACGGGATCGGAAGGTGAAGGAGAAGGAGGAGGCGGATCGGAGGAAGCGGAAGGAGGAGGCGGATCGGTGGAAAGCCGAGTCGATGTGGGCGGTGTGGGAGGAGTTGAGGCGGGAGGAAGCCTGACTTGTTTCGGTAAGTCAGAAATCTTCTCCTGATTGATGGATTGACAGAAGGATCAGACTAGCCGGAGAAGGTTGACCAAGAATGGAAGGTCGACCGGAATCCGAAAGGTGGCTCAGAATTCATTGGAGGTTACAAACGGTGTCTCGAAGACGTCTGGTTGGAGGCCAATGAATTCAATGATAGGTGCGTGCTCTGTCAGACGCGGGGGTTGGAGTGCATCAACGAGGAGTGGAGAACTGGAAAATCATGGAAGTGGGCCTGCATTCGGTGTCAGAACAATCAGAAGAAATGCACGAGGCCAGGCAATGCGGATTGCACAGCGGAGATGGCGGGGAAGTCGTCATTACTGGTGTCCAGGTGGGTTCGGGTGGAGAACATGGAGGCCAGAGCAGGACCGGCGATGAAAAAACGTCGGGCAGAAGCGGTCATGGATCAGGAAGGGGTGGCGTCGTTGGGGAAAGGTAAAGGGAAGGAGCGTACGACAGAGGACAACATGGAGGACAACATGGAGGATGCAGGGCTCACGGTGGAAGTCTGCGGGCTTCAAAAAACAATCCATTCCCTCACGAAGTGGCTCCGCTACAACATGGAGGGGATGGCGGCTTTCAACGAATCGTTGAAGAAGTCGCACAGGATCGCGGAAATTGAGTTCAAATTCCGGAAGAAGCGGTGGGAGACGTACCACGGAGTGTTGGTGCCGCAACTGGAGTTGGGGTCAGAAGCTGAGTCGGAGGATGAGGGGGTAAACGTTGGGCCGCAACTGGAAACGGAGAAGGTGGCAGCAGATAAGGGGAAAGGGAAGGTGAGGGAAGTGGATGACATTGGGATGGACGTCGATGTCGTCCCAGACATACCAGAAAAGGAGGTTCCGGAGGAGGCGGAAATCGGCCAGAAACCGGAGGTGGCAGTCAGCCAGGAACCGGAGGCAGAAGTCGGCCAGGAACCGGAGGCAGAAATTGGCCAGGAGGCGGTGAATCTGGGAGATGTGGATTTGGAGAAACAAGTGGAAGAGGAATCAGGGAAAATGGCAGGGCCTGACCCAGAGGTCAATGGGCCAGAAGAGGAAACAATGCAGTGAATAGGAGTCAGAAGGGGAAAAAGTAATATAAATAAATCAGAAGAATTTCAGTGAAGTAATGTAGAAGGTTTTAGACAATGAAGTTGTTTTTTTTTGTGGGTTGAAGATTGGAAAAAATGAAACGATTGGAAAAACGGAAAGCTCGGAACAATGGAAAGATCAGATCAACAGAAATGATCAGAAAAACGGGAATGATCAGACAAATGGGAATGTTCGGAAAAACGGAAAACTCGGAAAGACAAGACACAGTGAATCAAGAATGTTTGAAGTTCAAGGGTGTCGGAGAATCAGGGTAAGTCGGAATCGGACGCATGTCGGGATTGACTTGGGATCAGGATTCGACTTGTGAGGAATCATGAAGAGTTTGAGAGAATCAGAATATTGGGATGTGAATGGTCATAGATGTAGAAGTTTCAAAATTGTGGGATGTAAATAGCAAGCTCAGTAGGAGTGAGGAATTGAAGCGTTGCATTGGAGATTGTCGGAAAAAGATCGGAGTCGGAGTGGGGGGTGGAATAGATAAGTTGTCAACATAGTGGCTACTCCCCCTTTAAGGTAGATGTCCCATTGTCTACCTCAGGTGTCGGAAGGTAGGTAAAGGAGTTGGAGTGTCAGAGGACAGAAGGATTCATCGGGAATGTATTGGCTTTTCTAAGGAGATGAACAGTGTCTTGATGTTGTCTAGTTGAAATCATTGTAATCACGAATTACCTGAGAATTCGGAGAATATCAGAAGTTTGGACTTGAAGGAGAACAAGAGGAGTTAAATCGGAAATTTCAGGATATTCGGAGAAGTGTTTGCAAGGGAAACAGAGTAAGGAAGATGTGTAGGGAAGAAAAGGGTGTCAGAAAAGATAGGAATTGAAATGTTTTGGTGGAGTTGTGGGTTTTCTTTCAGAAACATTGATAAGGTACTTGATATTCGGCCTGGAATATTGTCCTAATGGTTGAAGGGTCGGAATCAGAATCGTGAGTCGGAGGATGTACGGATGGTGCATTCATGGATGCAAGGGTTTTAACAGCGCCTTTCGAAGGGGATCGTTATTGATTCTGAAGGCGGTTTGTCGGTCATTGTCCCATAACGCAGAATTTGGTATTGATGACTAGGCTTAGAGTCAGAGTAACAGCATTGTATCTTGAATAGTTGGATTTGGAAGTCTGGAAGTTGGAGGTCGGAAAACTAAATCTTGGACATGGAAGGATGTCTCTGAGGAAGATTTGGCATTCGGACTTGGAGATCGTCCTGGGGTGTTCTCGAGGAAGTACAGACATACTGTGCGGAATGTATTGGATGAAATCCTATAGCTAGAGTCTCATTAACATGTTCTCAAGGTGGTTCTGGCATAACTATTTCCCAAAGTGAGATTCTCTCCCTCCGATAGATGTGATCTTGTCGGAGTATGTAGTGGAATATTGATGATCGCTTGTTGGGAATTGGAAGAATTGATGTAATGGATTTTCCTATTGGAAATGCGCCGAAGTTTCCACATTGTCATTGCAAGTTGAGGTTTCATCAAGCATTGAGGTTGGATGTTATGGCAAGTCAGAGGATGTCGCAGTGAAGTTGGATTTTCGGAGATTTGGAAAAACGCAGGATTGCAGGTTTCCTGAAGACATGTCATAGAATTGAATCTTCTTGTTGAGTAGTGCAGAACTGGGTACTACCCAATACCCTGTCAATCAACGGATTGTAGTGGGTGGGTTAGTGGCATTCCCAGCACATCGGAACAATTAGAAACACACTGGGGGCATGAGCAGATTTTTAGTGTAAAAAATGTGATAAAAATGCTTTTTCCTTACAGATTATTCATTCACTGTTCTGGTTGAAAAATCTCCCAAAAATGCTTCTTTTTTTATCAAGTTTTAGGACCTGAAAATTTGGTACATACTTCACATATCTAGGCATGGGAAATGGATGTAAAATGTGAGAAATAATGAATTTACTCATTGATTTCATGCCACAAAAATGCAAGGACAATCTTGGTTTTCATTGACATTTTCAACAGAAAAGAACCAAATTTTATCCAAGATTTCATAGTAGAAAAAAGGTGAGAAAAATAGTAAAATATATGAGATTTTCATGAGATTTTTCAAAACTATTAGCCAATGAATAATCCAACATTTTTCTTTAGTTTTTGCAAGGAAAAACCTGATGGATAAAAGTTTATCCAATGGATAATCATTCACCCATAGGCAATATATGACAAGTTTTCTGAACTGAAAAGGCAATGAAAAAGTCAATGGATAAGAGTTTATCCCTTGGATAATCATTCTGCCATAGGCAGAACATTTACCCCATATGGAAGAATGATTATCCAAGGGATAAACTCTTATCCATTGACTTTTTCATTGCCTTTTCAGTTTAGAAAACTTGTTATATACTGCCTATGGGTGAATGATTATCCATTGGATAAACATCTATCCATCAGGTTTTTCCTTGCAAAGACTAAAGAAAAATGTTGGATTAGGCTCTGAGAAAAGCAATAGATCCCAGGGTTATTGATTGGCAGCCATTTCATTGAGGCTGAGGTGAGTGTGACAAGCAGCACCCAGTGCACCTAGGGCTGTCCACTATTAAGGTTATATAATATTCAATTCAAATTATAATCAATTAAATACATTATATTATGCTAGAGCTATAATTGAACTGCTGGAAAATACAGTCTAATACATTATATTATCCTACAATTAAATTCAATTAAGAGGGGTGTAATTAATTGTAATCCTTGCTGATGGTCAGGTGACTGGTTAAGTGACTAAGTCTGGGTTGTCCAGCTATGAATATAATTGTGGTCAGTCAAAGGTGTGGTCAGTCAGAATTCTTTCCACACTGCCAACCAATCCACACAACACTAGTTACAATACATATGTATTGAGGCTCAAATTTATGGATTCACCTCCATGCCCACAAGTCCCTGGCCCTGGGACAGTGGGAAAAATTGGATGAAAGTTATGACCACTCTCAAGACAAATCTCCTATCTCTTCCAAGCACACTTCAAGAAGGTACTAAAGATGGTCCAATTGAAAGATACTTCAATCACTTCAGTTATGACAATGATGATGGCCGGATCAGACATGAACTCACATGACTTTGCTCTAGTAGCAGAACACCTTAAGAAAGGTTTCAGGGAGGGGTTGGAATACCTGGAAGGAGTAATCATCCAGTCATAAGAATTAAATACAATTAAATACAATTATCATATTATTATATTAAAATATGATAATGGTATGATTAAATATACCCCTCTGGGGGCCTATAACCATTACAATTATCATAAATTATGACAGATTTTCAATATAATCTTAATTGGACAGCCCTAAGTGCACCCACCCCAGTGAGCTTGACATACACATCAGAATGGGAAGTGATTAAGCTCTGATAGCTATGGTCTGTCTTGGGGTCTGTAATCTTCCACAGAAACCATCTCAGCACCATAGACGAAAAGATGACTGTGACACTCCACATTTCCATATTATGGGGGTCATACTCCTTGGTGCTCAGAACCTCTGGGGTGAGGTAGGGGTCAGATCCAATGATGCCCGAAGCCTTTGTCTGGGCTTTACCTGGGTAATGGAAGATGGTTGCAGGGCCAAAGTTGATGATCTTGATGACGCACTGGAGGCAAACAACAATTTTCTGAGTCAGAAAATCTTTCAGAAAATCTTCCAAATCTGCTATGTTTCCTGAAGATTTTCTGGGGACAGAAAACTGCTAAAAAACCTGTGGTTTTTAGAGAGTTTTCTGTCCCCAGAAAAACTTCATGAAATTCTAGAAATGTGCCCCAGAAAATTGTACAAGAAGTACTTGCCAAAACTAATGATTTTCTGATGATTTTCTGAGTTCAAGAAACTTAGACAATATTGTGTATTTCCACAGGTTTTTCTGCAACCAGGAAAGCTTGTGAAAATCTTGCAGAAAACCATGGTTATTGAACAGTTTTGTTATGGACCATATTGCTTTTCACCGGAGTTGTGGAAAACATCGGAAATATCGGAAGATTGGAATCGGACGGGCTTGGCTTCAACTTATGGGTTGCGCCCTCTTGGATTCTTGTGCCCTGGTATTTTGGATTTCTTGACAAGTCGGAATTTGGAGAATGTCGGAATAGTCGGAGATCTATGGAAGGATCAATGACAAGGTGGCTAGTCAAGACTTAACTAGTATTTTCGGAAAACGTCGGAGAAAATCGGAGAAGAGTGGAATAGTGTTTGAAGAGGATTAAAGGTAAGGATTAGCCTGTCAGAAAAATCCAAGTTTAGACTGGAGATAAGGGTTTCGGGATGTCAGAATGAAGATGATTGGAATATAATCAATATGCAAGACTCATCATATAAGTCAATATACATGATAGGCAATATGACCAATCATAATGAACAATCAATATTCAAACTAGAGAAAGAGATGTACAACAAGCCTATTTAAGGAATAACTGAGGGTGCCGAATTGGAGACATAACAGGTAATGATACGAGATGTAAAATTCCTAGATGGGCGAATACGGAAACGAATACGAAGTCGGAGATAGGACATATGGATATAAGATTGGGAGATTGATCTCTGACCAATGACTAAAGATGTTTAAATGGAGATTTCGGAAAAAGTTGGAAAAAGGCTTATTGAAAAAGGAGATTTGTTGGAGATTGTCAGAGGAGGAGTTTCGGAGATTGTTGGAAAATTAGAGGAAAATCAGAGAATGGATATGGGTTCTAACAGTATCTCCCCCTTAAGGCTGAGCCCTCGAGGCTTTAATGTTTCAGAGAAAAACTCCTTGAGTTGTTATTCCCTTCGTGTTCTATTCCTGCAATTGTGATTAGCTTGGGTAACAAACTTGTGAATGAGCTTTGGAGATTGCATGGGGACAGAATTGGCTTGACACGAAGTGTCAGAAAACAAGTGGAAAGCAGGAAAAGTGGTAAGGGTAGGGATTTTGTGCCAGAGGTAATCATAGCGTGAAAAAGGCCATGTCGGAGAAATGTCAGAAAATTGGCGAATGGAGAAACTTGAGGTGTACTGTGCATTGTCAAGTCCACAGGCTATCCTGCACAAACATGGATTGAAAAAATGGAAGGGTCCTGAAAGGCCTGCCATGAGTGTGTGTGATAGGCAGAAAATGTAGAAGTTGGTGGATAAGGATTTTAATGGGAAATGAAGAAGGTTGTGAACAAGGGTATGGAAAAAGGGATCTCAGGAATTTGTTGGAGAAATGTTGGATATTTTTGGAAAAGGAAATTGGAGGAATGTCAGAAAGGAAATTGGAGGAATGTCGGAAAAGATATTGGAAGAAAATCCACATATTGGAGGACCTTGATGTGCCAGATATAATGGCTGGATCTTCTGCAAAAGATGTCGGAAAACGGAGTGGAGATAGAGATGTCAGAGTAGAGTTGGACTGTGAAGATGAAGTAGGATGGAACTGGATGGCGTTTTCGGAAAAAATTGGAAAAATTGGAAAAAAGCGGAAAAGACAATAGGGGTGGAAATGTGACAAATGGAAATGTGGAAAAAGCAGAAAAAGCAGAAAAAAGCAGAGAAGCGGAGTTGGGGAAGAAGGAGGAGTAGGGCCTCAAGATGAGGACACTACAAAGGTGTTGATAGGGATTTGAATGATGGAAAAGTAATATAGTAAAAGGGTTTTCATCAGAAAACCTGTGTGATGGAAATCAGAAAAGGAAATAGACATAGAAAGAACAAGGTGAAGAATTCTATATTGACAAGATAGGTGGACATTGTGGAAACAAGGATGTTCAAAGGGTCAGATTGTCGAAAATATCGGGATTGTCGGAAAACGACAGAATTGTCGGAGAAGGCTTGTTTCATCTTGAAATATTGCACAAAGACGTAAGGTCTTGTTCGGAGTCGGGATGGGTTACAGAATGTGTCAGAATGACTGAGAATCTTGCTTGACAGGAATCCAGAAATGGAATGATCTTTGCGGATATTGTAGAGATAGAGTTGGAAAGAGGGTGCAATGGAGTTAAGTTGGAATTTTTTGGAATTTTTTGGAAGGTTTTGGAAAGAACAGATGGGTGTTGGAAAGTGTAGGAGGGTGTTGGAAAGTGTAGGAGGGTGTCGGAAAGTGTAGAAGGATGTCAGAAAGGGTGTAAAGGGTGTCGGAATAGAACAGTGTCAGAATACTGGGTCAGGGAATGTTCTTGTCAGGGAATGTTCTTGTCAGGTGGTCCTGAGGTTTTTGTGATCCATGTGACACTGTGGAGTTAATGGATGTGGGTCGGAAAAGGGACGATGACAGCTGAAGGATGGTCATGATGGATGGAAATTGTGTGACAGAATAAGGCTGGCATAGTCGCTACTCCCCTCTTAGGTAGACGTCCCATTGTCTATTTAAAGAGTCATATTTGTGTCGGGACATTTGGGATAAGAGTGGATGGATGAAATGGTATGCAGGTATTCTTGTGCAATTTTGTGTCGGAAATTTCGGATGTGTGAAAGAAAGTTCAAGATGACGCTTGAAGTCTTGAAAATTTCAAAGATTGCAAAATTCCATGTTGAATTGTCATTGAAGTATCATGGTGTTGTAATTCCTAGATGAAAATAGTGTGTCAGATTTCTCTCATGTGGAGAAATGTTGGAAAATGTTGGAAATCAGAAAATTGTGAAGTTGGAAAACTTGAAGGTGGAAATTGAAGTCAGAAACCTTGAAGTTAGAATCTCAGAATCAGGAATTGAAGTCGGAAATTGAAGTTGGAAATCGGAATCGGAGATTTTGAAGTGGGAATAGGGAATCGGAAAATGGGTCATGAAGTTGGAAAATATTGGAAAAAATGGAGTTAAGTCGGAAGATATCAGAAAACTTGAAGTTGGAAATTGGAATCAGAGATTTGAAATCGGAACTCAGAAAATCCAATGAAGGACGAAAGTGAAGGCTCTCATTGAGGATGTTGCTGTGATACTGGTTTTCAACAGAACTGTGGAAAATGGAGACAGTATCAGAAATGTTCGGAAAATGAGGTGGTGCCCTTGGTTGAAAGACTTTGAAAAAAGAGAATGAGAGCAAGATGATTCCATGATGGTCTTGAAATTGTCGGAAATTGTGGAAGGACTGAAATTTCAGAATCGGAATGTCGCTAACAAAGTCTCGGGTTTTATCCAATGATTGAGATGGATAAGAGTTGTCCATGTGATAGGGACAGAAAAGATGAATGTCATCAAATTTTGAACAGGATTGAAGATGACTTGAGGCATTAGTAAGAACGAAGGGCACAACACACCATTCAATAGAAATCATAACGAAATCTGAAGGTGGTTTTCCATTTGTTGTCCTTTGAATGCAGAACAGATGGGTGTTGACAAGGACCATAGATTGTGATTGTTGAAATCTAGAGGGTCGGAAAATGTCGGAAAAATTGGTGTTGGAGAATGGATGTCAGAGAAATCGGTGTTGTATTTCAGAGAAATCAGTGTCAGACTTTGGAGGAATCAGTGTCGGACTTCAGAGAAATTGGTGTTGGAGAAATCTGCTGATAATTGATGCAGAACCTGAAGGGCCACCTTATTTCTTCTGTGAGGAAGTATCGGAGTACTGTGTGGAGAAAAATGTTGAGTGGGCCCTATAGCTAGAGCCTTGTCAATGAACTGTCAGGGTTATTCCAGCTTAACTAGAGATAAGGAATAAAGTTTTCCTAAGGGGTGATTCTCTCCCTCCCTCAAGGCAAATGAAGGTCATTGGAAAAGTGGAAGAATCAATGGTTGTGACGGATTTTCCTTTCGGAAATGAGTTGCTGAAAGTCTTGTATGTGTCAACTTGCTAAGACAAAAAATTGTCAAGGCATAGTCTGGGATGACACAGATTTGAGTGGGTCGGAGGGTTATCCACAATTGGATTTTTGGATTTTTGGATTTGTGGAATTGCGAATTGCAAGTTGCCACAGGGACATATGTCGGAGTCAGATTCTTGACCTGCTGTTGAGGAATGTGGAACTAGGTACTACCCTATACCCTGTCAATCAACAGAGTGTAGTTGGGGGGTCAGTTGTGTCCCAGCATGTCAGAACAGTGAAAATCAAGTGGTGCTACACCATATGGTAGTAACAACCTGGATTGATTGCTGGACAGATGGACGGAGTGGCATATTAATAGCCTACTGGATTTACGACTAGGTCGTGGTCGGAGGGTTGAAGATTAACCCTGCGGAAAAACGCAGGATTCCTAAAGTGGTGTTTGAGACTTGAGGAAAAAGTCGGAAGCATTGGAAAATGTCAGAAAGTCAGAAAGTCAGAAAGTTGGAAAAGAATAAGAAGTGGAAATGTTGTCCACTAGAATTCGGAATTAACATGGAGGATGGTGTTGCAAATCATAAAGAGTGGTGTCGGAGTTTTCGGAAAATGATAAAAAATCAAAATTGGGATTATAGGAAAGTGTGGAAAGAGCCTCGGAAAAATGGACAGAGTGTCGATGCCGATTCGTCTGTACTGAGGTCCTGGCAGCTGTTTATACTTGCAAGTTGTAGCCTATGTGATGTGTTGATTGCAGCTTGGATTGTAGCTCTCCTATTGGAAGATGATTTGGGACAATTCTTTGTACAGTGACCAGGTAAAGGATGTTGGAAAGTCTTGGTTTTGGAGATATCGGAATTTGGTCAGAATGTATGCAAGGAACTGGGAATTGTCAGGAAAAAGGGTGTGGAAGGTAAGAATGAAGGGTAGGTATTCTCCTTGGAAAATTGATTGATCTTGATATCTTCATCGTCATGTTTGAGCTTGTCACCATTGTCGGAATTGGTTTGAGGATTGACATCATTGCCGTTGGAAAAACTAGTGTTGTCGAAAAGTTCTCCTAGTTGGTTGGAAGGTTTGTTGGTAAGGACATAGGTGTTGTTGGATGTAGGTGATCGGGATTGAATATCAGAAGTGATTGGAAGAATCAAGAGTGGGAGTTTGAATATACTGTTATGGACCATATTGCTTTTCACTGGAGTTGTGGAAAATGTTGGAAATATTGGAACATTGGAATTGGACAGGCTTGGCTTCAACTTATGGGTTGTGCCCTCTTGGATTCTCGTGCCCTGGTATTTTGGATTTCTTGACAAGTCGGAATTCGGAGAATGTCAGAATAGTCGGAGATATATGGAAGGATCAATGACAAGACGGCTAGTCAAGACTTAACTAGTATTTTCGGAAAATGTCAGAGAAAATCGGAGAAGAGTGGAATAGTGTTTGAAGAGGATTAAAGGAAAGGATTAGCCTTTCGGAAAAATCCAAGTTTAGACCAGAGATAAGGGTTTCGGTATTGTTAGATCCCAGATCTGACCCATGTTATTCTGATGTTTCACATATTCCGATACATCTTTTCCACTTATTTCCAACATGTCCCCATTATTATTCTTAGTCACAGCTCTATCTCGATTTTACCCTGTACATCTTCTCTTGATTCCCATAGTCGCTCTGACTTCGGAACTCTGTATCATGCACCCTGATCTCTGTTCCCAATTTCGGAATCCTGCATGTCTTAAATATGTTTCTCTTCATCGAAGCTTCTTTAGCTTATAAATTGTATCATATCGAATCGTATCATATCATATCATATTGTATTGTGTCGTATCGTATTGCTTCACTACCTTTCGTGTCACTATCTCTCGTATCACCTTCTATCTCTTATATCGTACATTTTATACCTTTCCACATCTCGCACCCTTCATATCTCATTACCTCAACTTGTTATTCCAATAACAACTCGTAACATCTTGACATATTCCACCCACCCTCTATCATTCAACCTTTATTACACTTCATCGCTCCAAACTTCTACCTGCAACAAGGCCTTCAAACCTTGTTCAGTATTCCAATTATTCCGACTATTCTGATTATTCCGACCACTCCGATCATTCCGATCATTCCGACCCTACCTCATCCGACACCCCCAACCCTCCTTGATTACACTCGCTTGCCAGAAAAGCTAGTCTTTACTCGATATTGATTTATCGTTACTCCTACCCATCCGCATTGACTATTCCATTCCCAAATACCCCAAGCCCCTGCTCATCTCCAATAAGTCTCAACGCATCATTGGCACTGACCTTCAGAATAGACCCAATCAATCGGAAAACCTGATAACACTCCGGTCTTCAGTCCGAAATACCAGGGCACTAGAAATCCAAGAGGGTGCAACCCATAAGTTGAAGCCAACGCCCATGTAGATCAGTCTTCGGATCTCTGACTTCTGAGTCATCCAGTATTTCCGTGCATTTTCGAATATTGTGACTACCGACCTCAGTCAAGGAGAGCTCTGACCAAATTCAACCCCGACGTCAAATCTGGCAAACCCTAAACAGTCTGACGTCGAATCCGGCACACGTCCCTAACAGTATTTACAAGCTGACACTCTTGATTTCTATAATGTCTTCCGACACCCGAATTCAAACACTTGATTTGGACGACACTGACAGATCTACCAAAAATGTCGTCAACCCATTGAATGTTCACAAGTACCCCAGTCTTCTCCACAAGTGCCTCACAAACGAAGACTTCAAATCTAACCCAATTCCAAGCGGCATCAACAATGTGTCTTCCAACCATCCTTGTGATAATGACTCACAATACACAGCAGCAATTTCCGACCAAACCCCGACTTTGCTGACACCGAAACTTTCCGACATCCTCAGACAAGATGGCAAGTTAGTACTACAGGAGAAACAACGATGCATCGATCAAAAGTTATGCCTCTACTGTGGAAAACCTGGTCATAAGGTGAAAGAATGCCCGAGGTCATCATCCTTTGCCAGGAAAGCAAAATCCCAGACCACAACTGTCACGATAAGTGATTCCGACATCATGGTCCCTTTAGAGGACCTTCCGAATCCCCAAAACTGACAGCTCAAAGACTCTTGAGCACAAATCCACGTTCGCATCTCATTGTGCTTTACCGAGAACATCACAGACACTTTCCAAACATACCCTTCATACTTCCAACAATTCTGCCTAAACTCCGAATATCACCCTTCCAAACATTTTCGACCAATCATTAGGTTTAAACACCATCCTTTCGGATTCCCACTTTCTGCTGGTCTCCATCTCTTCCGTCACCAATGACATTTTGTTACAACACCCAGTAGGCGATCCATGCCAATCACGTCCTCTCGTCGAGCGAAAAAATCCAGTCACTATTACATTACATATAACGACACTTGTTTCTAATTGTTCCGACATGCTGGGAACACCACTAACCCACCCACTACAATCTGTTGATTGACAGGGTATTGGGTAGTATCTAGTTCCACACTCCTTAACAAGAAGATTCAATTCTATGACATGTCTTCAGGAAACCTGCAATCTGCGTTTTTCCGAATCTCCGAAATCCGACTTCACTGTGACATCCCCCTTCCCGCCATAAACATCCAACATCAATGCTTGTTGAAACCTCAACTTGCAACAACGATGTGGAAACTTCAGCGCATTTCTGATAGGAAATTCCAGTACATCGATTCTTCCAATTCCCGACAAGCAATCATCAATATTCCGCTACATACTCTGACAAGATCACATCTATTGGAGGGAGAGAATCTCACTTTGGAAAAATCATTTTTCCTTGCATCTAGTTCCGCCAGAACCACCTCGAGAACATTAATGAGACTCTAGCTATAGGATTTCATCCAATACATTCTGCACAACTTTCGAATCCAACTATTCAAGATACAATGCAGTTACTCTGACTCTAAGTCTAGTCATCAATACCAATTTCCGCGTTATGGGACAATAACCGACAAACCGCCTTTGGAAACAATAACGATCTCCTTTCGAAAGGTGCTGTTAAACCCCTTGTATCCATGAATGCACCATCCATACATCCTCCGACTCACGTTTCCGATTCCGACCCTTCAACCATTAGGACAATATTCCAGGCCAAATATCAAGTACCTTACCAATGCTTCCGAAAAACAACTGACAACTCCACCAAAACATTTCAATTCCTATTTTTCCTACACCCTTTTCTTCCTACATGTTCTTCCTTACTCTGTTTGCCTTGCAAACAGTCCTCTGAAATCCCGAAATTTCTGATTCACTCCTCTTATCCCTTTTTGAGTCCGAACTTCCGATATTCTCTGAATTTCTCAGGAAATCCGTGATTGCAACGATTTCAACCAGACAAGATCAAGACCACTATCGAGAAATTTTCCGAGAAGACACCATTCATCTCCTTAGAAAAGCCAATATGTTTCCAATGAATCCTTCGGTCCTCTGACACTCCAACTCCTTACCGACCTTCCAACGCTTGAGGTAGACAATGGGATGTCTACCTTAAAGGGGGAGTAGCCACTATGTTGACAATTTACCCATTGCAATCCCCTACGCCGACTCTGATCTTTTTCCGACAATGTCCAACCCAACGCTTCAATTCCTCATAAGTCACTAATTACATCCCACAATCCCAGAACTCCTTCGACATCTATGACGGTTCACATCCCGATATTCCGACCCTCTCAACTTCTTCATGATTCTTACCCATCCAATCCCAATCCCAAGTCAATCCCGACATTCATCCAGTTCTGACTTCCCCGATTCTCCGACACCCTTGAACTTCAAACATCCTTGATTCACTGTTTCTCGTCTTCCTGAGTTTTCCGTTTCTCTGATCATTTTCATTGCTCTGATCATTTCTGTTGTTCTGAGCTTTCTGTTTGTCCAATCATTTCATTTTTTTTTCTGATCTTAAACCAACAAGAAATTACTTCATTGTCTAAACCTTTCTACACTACTTCACTGAAATTCCTCTGATTTAATTATATTACTTTTCCCCTTCTGACTCCTATTCACTGCATCGTTTCCTCTTCCGGCCCATTGACCCCTCGGTCAAGCCCCGATGTTTTCCCCAATTCCTCCTCCACTTGTTTCTCTGAATCTGCATCTCCCGGATTCACCGCTGACAAGCATGATACTCGACAGCGCCTACTACACTACAAAAGACGCTCACCGCACACGCGCCTATCATCATCAGCTTTCGCCAGACACATCATCTCCACACTCATTCTATTTTTCATCAATTCTATTTTCAATATGCCATCCAGCATTGCCACCACCATGTCCCATGATTCGTTTCAGATGACCGCCAAGCCAGACATACACGTTGGACCACGCGTTGAACTTCCTAGTCGGCGTTCTCCCCTTGATGTTCATTTGTCCAGTCCTCCTCCACAAGTCGCACATCGTCGGTATTATCCCCTATATGTCGAATCTCCTGAAGGCCCATACCGAATATTCCCCTCATATCCTCCTTATCACATTCACGATTGCGTATGGGTATTCGATCAAAACCTTCCATGCTCCCTTCTACGTCATCGATTTTGACCCAAACTTCGAACCAGTGAATGGTTGGCATCGCATCGTCCTCAGGAATAACCGGTACATCAAAGAGCACGGACCAGGAACAGAGATTTGCTACGGTTATGTGCCTAAGGACTTCGTCAAGAAGGGCTCGTCTTCGTTCCCTCTCTGGAGGAAATTCGTATCCAAGTGTCGTGATTGGTTCACATGTTTCTGAGTCGTCATCAAGTCACATGACTCACTTACTCATCTTCAGAGATATTTGACAAGCAACTGGAATCCTATTGGATGGCTATGACTAATTTTCTTCACATGACTCACTCGCTTCTTGGCTGTACTTCTATTTCCAATTGTTCCACATGGTCTATTGTCTGTGACTCACTTCTATTCTATTTCTGGCTTCTATTTCAAATTCGCTGCCATATTTCCCCTCATTTCTTCGACCACCTGACTCATTTTTCCATTTCCTTACAAACCACCTTCCTATTTTGGTTTTCTGCCTCTCGCTGTTAGTCATTTCTCCTGTCTGCTGTCGACGACATCGTTGTATGGCATACTCGCATCGTTTGTTGTTCTGCTCATGTATATAAGGCCTGTTTCCCCTTAGTGTACCCCAATTCACCTCTATCAGTTGGATTCACTCGTCTAAGTCTAAGTCTAAGTCTACTGCTACGTCTACTACTACTACGTCTACATCAAGGCCAGCTTTGTCAATCACGTGACATTTGCTGTTGTATCTCGTCTACGCTTACGTCAGCGTATTACGTCATCATCTTCGTCACTGCTACGTCCTCATCTTCGCCTTTGTTCTACCTTTGTTGCTGCTGATAGCAAAGCGCACTGAGCCGAACACCAGTGTAAGTAGCCGTGCAACGACGACACCGCTACCCACTGTCTTTCGGATCTATTTCCGAAAGTAAACCGACACCGCCTCCTGACCAATTCCTGCCTCCAGTTCCTGGCCAATTTCCACCTCCGGTTTCTGGCCAATCTCCGCCTCCTCCGGAACCTCCTTCCCCGGAACCTCCTTTTCCAGTATCTCAGGGACGACATTGGTGTCCATCCCAATGTCGTCCACCTCCTTCGCTTTCCCCTTCCCCTTGTCCGCTGCCTTCTCCGACTCCGGTTGCAGCCCAACATTTCCATCCTCATTTTCCAACTCAGCTTCTGAGCCCAACTCCGGTTGCGGCATCAATGCCCCATGGTATGCCTCCCACCGCTTCTTCTGGAATTTGAACTTGATCTCCGCTATCCGGTGCGACTTCTTCAACGTATCATTGAAGGTCACCATTCCCTCCACGTTGTAATGGAGCCATTTCGTGAGGGAATGGATCATCTTTCGGAGCCCACGGACCTCCGCCACGAGCCCTGCATCCTCCGCCTCATCCTCTGTGTCATCCTCCATCATCCATTCCTTTCCTTTACCTTTCCCCGACGACGCCACCCTGTCCGATCCACAACCGCTTCTGCCCAACGCCTTTTCATCGCCAGTCCTGGTCCGGCCTCCACGGTCTCTCCACCCGAACCCGCCTGGATGCCAGTAACGACGACTTCCCCACCATCTCCGCCACGAAATCTGCGTCGCCTGGCCTTGTAGACTTCTTCCGGTCATTCTGACACTGTATGCAGGCCCGCTTCCGCAACTTTCCAGTTCTCTGCTCCTCGTCGACGCACTCCAACCCCCATGCCTGACAGAGCACGCACCTTTCATCGAAATCGTCGACCTCCGACCACATGTCCTTAAGACGCCATTTGCGGCCTGCTACGAATTCCGAGCCACCTTTGGGATTTTGGTCGACCTTCTCCGGCTAATCCAATTTTCTGTCAATCCATCAATCAACACATAAAAAAAGTCCGACTTACCGAAAACATTTTGAGTCGGGCCTCCTCCCACCTCAACTCCCCCCACACCACCCGCATCAACTCGGCTTTCCACTGATCCGCCTCCTCCTTCCATTTCCTCCGATTTGCCTCCTCTTTCTCCTTCACTCTCGGATCCCATTCTTCCTGCTCCTTCCTCTCCCATTCTTCCTGCTCCTTCCTCTCCCACTCCTCCTTCTCCTTCCGCTCCCGCTCCCGCTGTTCCACTGCCTCCCTCTCCTGCTTCTCCTGCTTCTCCTTCACCCTTTTCTGCATTTTGGCCTCCAACTCCGCCCTCCTCCACTCGTATTCCCTCACTTCGGTGGCGAGTTCTTTGCCGGAGCTGACTTCAATGACAGAGCGGGTGGGCAACAACGACTTGGAACGCGATGGCATTTTGGCTTGGGTGGTGGTGGTAGGGGATGAAAAGTGATTGGCATTTTCACAAAGCGTTTTCTCCTATATATATGTTTGATCCAAGATCTCAGCCTTTACGGATAACCGACACCCAAAACTTCCCATGGTATTCAATAGTGTAATCAGCCTCGAGGGCTCAGCCGTAAAAGGGAGATACTGTTAGATCTCAGATCCAACCCGTGTTATTCCAACATTTCACGTATTTCGATACGCCTTTTCCGCTTATTTCCAACATGTCCCCATTATTATTCTTAGTCACGGCTCTATGTTGATATTACCGCATATGTCTTATTTTGATTCCCATAGTCGCTCTGACTTCGGAACTCTGTATCACACACCCTGATCTCCATTCCTGATTTCAGAATCCTGCATGTCTTAAATATGTTTCTCTTCATCGAAGCTTCTTTAGCTTGTAAATTGTATCATATTGTATCGTATTGTATCGTATTGTATTGTATCGAATCGTATTGTATTGTATTGTATTGTATTGTATTGTATCATATCATATTGTATCATATCATATCATGTCGTATCATATTGCTTCACTACCTTTCGTGTCACTATCTCTCGTATCACCTTCTATCTCTTATATCGTACATCTTATACCTTTCCACATCTCGCACCCTTCATATCTCATTACCTCAACTTGTTATTCCAATAACAACTCGTAACATCTTGACATATTCCACCCACCCCCTATCATTCAACCTTTATTACACTTCATCGCTCCAAACTTCTACCTGCAACAAGGCCTTCAAACCTTGTTCGGTATTCCAATTATTCCGACTATTCTGATTATTCCGACCACTCCGATCATTCCGATCATTCCGACCCTACCTCATCCGACACCCCCAACCCTCCTTGATTATACTCGCTTGCCAGAAAAGCTAGTCTTTACTCGATATTGATTTATCGTTACTCCTACCCATCCGCATTGACTATTCCATTCCCGAATACCCGAAGCCCCCGCTCATCTCCAATAAGTCTCAACGCATCATTGGCACTGACCTTCAGAATAGACCCAATCAATCGGAAAACCTGATAACACTCCGGTCTTCAGTCCGAAATACCAGGGCACTAGAAATCCAAGAGGGTGCAACCCATAAGTTGAAGCCAACGCCCATGTCCATCAGTCTTCGGATCTCCGACTTCTGAGTCATCCAGTATTTCCACGCATTTCTGAATATTGTGACTACCGACCTCGGTCAAGGAGAGCTCTGACCAAATCCGACCCCAACGTCAAATCTGGCGAACCCTAAACAGTCCGACATCAAATCCAGCATGCATCCCTAACAGGGATGTCAGAATGAAGATGATTGGAATATAATCAATATGCAAGACTCGTCGTATAAGTCAATATACGTGATAGGCAATATGACCAATCATAATGAACAATCAATATTCAAACTAGAGAAAGAGATGTACAACAAGCCTATTTAAGGAATAACTGAGGGTGCCGAATTGGAGACATAACAGGTAATGATATGAGATGTGGAATTCTGAGATGGGTGAATACGGAAATGAATACAAAGTCAAAGATAGGACATATGGATATAATATCGGGAGATTGATCTCTGACGGATGACTAAGGATGTTTAAATGGAGATTTCGGAAAAAGTCAGACAAAGGCTTCTCGAAAAAGGAGATTTGTTGGAGATTGTCGGAGGAGGAGGTTCAGAGATTGTTGGAAAGGAGATTGGTGGAAAATCCGAGGAAAATCGGAGAATGGATATGGGTTCTAACAAGTTTTCTGATCAAGGAAACTCAATAAATGAGTTTTTTGAACCAGGAAATTGTCAGGAATCAGAAAACTGTTAAATAACCATGGTTTTCTGCAAGGGTTTCTTCAAGATCCTCTGAGAATTTTAGCAAGCTTTCCTCGTTGCAGAAAAACCTGTGGAAATACACAATATTCTCTGAGTTTCTTGAACTCAGAAAATCATTAGTTTTGGCAAGTATTTCTTGTACAATTTTCTGGGGCACATTTCTAGAATTTCATGAGGTTTTTCTGGGGACAGACAACTCTCTAAAAACCATAGATTTTTTAGCAGTTTTCTTTCCCCAGAAAATCTTCAGGAAACATAGCAGATTTGGAAGATTTTCTGACTCAGAAAATTGTTGTTTGCCTCCAGTGACATTGCACAGGAAATTAGTCTGGATTCAGAAATGCTGAAAATTCCTTGTGAACACCTTGAGAACATAAAGTTCTTGGATGTGTTTTCTGTGGCTGAGAAGCTGACCAAAACTTAAACTTCTCAATGTGTTTTCAACTCCCAAAAACATGGCTTTGAAAATATAATGTATTTTGGATGTTTCAGACCCAAATAAACATAATGTTTCTGCCAGTCACAAACAGGTGAGAAACACAATGTTGCAATGGATTCACCAATGATACTAAACTTATTGTTACAGCCATGTTCTCTGAGTCAGAAAACTCTTCTGAAAACTTTTTATTCACAACAGTCTAAAATGAGACTTAAACCATATGTCTACTTCATATTTTCTGAGATCACAAATGTGTGCTAAATTCTATGTTTTAGATCCAGAACATATAATCACTCCAAGTGTTTCTGAACATGGCATACATTGTGTTTCCCTCATATTTTCCAATCAAGCAAATCCTTCAGGTTACTTTATATTTACCAATCTAATCTTATTATTTCTTTATGTTCCTGGGCCTACAAAAACATTATGTTATCTCAACTGTTGATTTCTTTATGTTCGTGAATTGATCCAGTGCGTGCATTCCTTGGCATTATGTTTCCTGATGAGCTCATGGTGTACATTATGTTTTTGGAGACATTCTTGCCTCACATTATATTTTCCAATCTATTGTGTTTTTGGAGACATTCTTGCCTTACATTATATTTCCTAATCTACTGTGTTTTCTAATGTGTTTTTGAAATTAATCTGCCCCTTTGTCAGATCTTGAGACCTCGGACACTCCCAGCATTCTCCCCCCTGCACTATCATCTCTACCATGAGCTGTTGACTCCACCCTTCAGCTCTGGGATCGCTGACAGCTCTGCCATGAGAGCTGTCAACTCCATCCCCTCCAGCTTGAGCGTGGCCAGCTCCGACCCTTGTTTCATCCTGCCGGTAGTAGTGAAAGTGTGGTATATAAACAACTGGTCATCTGGGCGTTCACTTCTTGTGGTGAACACGAGGAGTGGACCAACATGAAGAAGGAAAGTCGTGGCAGGGGACCTGTAATTTAAACAGAAAGCAATGTAATGCATGAGTCGACTATACTTAGAGGAGATCGATTCAAACTTAGGTGAGGGCGAATTGCTTCTATCTAGTGGCCTTCTATGCTACGATTTCCAAATTCCTGGCAGCAACTCCCGTATTGTACAGTAGCTCCAGTCGCTCCGTTGACTCATTTCCAGAGTTGAAAGATGATGGCAAGTATGTTGTCGGCATGATGAAGGAGAAGGGAGGTTTGAGTATGAATATTTGAGTATGAATTGAGGGCAGCTATTAATACAATATATTAGGCTCACGACTCCATTTACCCATGCAAGTGAGCGTGACTTCGATAACGCCCTTCTCTTTCACGAGAACAAAGTTGAAATTTAGTGTACCGGTAAGTATCATTTCACTGCCTATGCGTAGAGCATTTGCCCAGCGCTGACAACTCTTGGCGCCCACGACTAGTCTCATTGATAATGTATTGGCGAGCCTAACCTAAAGTCTGTTTGTGAACTGATCTACAAACGAGGATATGGCAAAGTGAACAAGCCACACATCCCTCATGACAACAACGCCGTCATTGAGGCTGCACCCAGCAAGCACGATCTCCTCTTCGTTGAGGACCTCGTCCACAATATTTTCACTCCCGGCCCCATCTTCAAACAGGCACATTCAGTTCTCAGGCAGACATACCTTCATATTCACGGGCATCCAACTTCCTCTGGCCTTTCACACAGAACCTTCACTGTGACAGTTGTCGCATCTGTATACGTGGTTCTGATGAGCGGACGTACTTACAAGGCGTGAAGTCTTTTTTTCAATGGGTGTTTACTGGAGGAGTTCTGTTCACTTTTGTAACACCTCACATCTGCAACAACAAAACAATATAAACTTAATAAATGCCAGATGACAAGAGTACAGGTACTTACACTGGACACCTTGTTGGGGCTTGTAATTGATACGTCGGGATAGCTAGCTGCATATGTGAATGCAAATAAACTTCCAGCTGACTCAAATTTGGGTGCTGGGAATAGTCTCAGGTATGAAAGAGTCTACTCGCTCATATATTTCCATGGCAAATCAAGCCCAGAGTGAGGATGTTGAGTGAGGGAGTAGTATCAGCACTAGCTTGTCATGTGTTCAATGTAGAGATTCGGATCCAGCATGAGCCTGAAGTTTTTAAAGAAAAGAACTCACGAGGTAACGGGACTGCTAACAGGGGTCGAAATAGATGCGTCTATTTTGTGGGCGATAGCTTACTCCCCTGGTTCTACATATCCTCCAGAACACCACGTCTAGAGCGGTGAGGTAGACGGAGAATTATTGAAGAAAATACTTGTACCGACTGCATTGCCTGCAATGGTGGGCTTGGTTCTGAGGTGGGAGATTTGAGTACAGTTGCAGTCCTTTAGATGTTGTTCTAGTCGCCATACATCCGCCTACTGCTGCAAGCAGAGGTATCAGTGCGAGGGTTAGAATGATCTGCAAGATAAGGAGGCTTGATCTGGAGATCAGGCTACAATTCCACCCTTCTTGCGCTTACCACTCACTCTTCTGTTCCTCTATCAATACCTACTCGCCCTGTCAAAACGTATGAATCAAAATCAAATAGAGCGGTGAGGTGTCTGTGAGAATGTGTTCAGCATGAGGCTATCAGCAAGAATATTACATACTAAAATAGTTGAGTATTATAAAGACCAGCCCTTTAGACGAAGGTTTGATCAGATGAAGTGGGCGTAGTTGAAATGACCAACACAGCTGTTCACCCGTGCTGTATGCAACTACTTAGTAAAATTTTGAAATGAGATCGAAGGGGCGTTAATGAAGAGAATACACGTACCCACTCAGACGATGCAACATGACAATGAAGCCACAGGTCATATCATGGGATGGATCAGAATGCAGTGTCATTACTTGAATCGCCCGAAGAGCTTGAGGAGATCAATGGGTATGTCTGTATAGTCTTTGAATGCTTACCCAGCCTGAATACATGCCAGGGCATGAACGTTCAGGTACTACTAGTAGAACATACTCACCGACAAGTCGCCAGCATTTATCAATTCGCCTGGATAGTGCGACTGTCACATTTATAAATCTGGAAATGTGGTTCAGCCTATAGATACTGGTCTTTCAAATTTGGGCACATCTTTGCATTAGCGTGACCAACTTGATGGTAATATTTCTGCCAAGTTCATTTTTGAAATGGATGGTGTGTCGAAATATTGATGAACACACTGCGCACAGCGGTCGCTTTTTGAAAATTGAATAAAAGCCGTGCAGAGACGCGGACACACATAAAGTGTTTCTCCACCACCAATCATCACACTCCAAAACCTCTAAAGAAAACACTGTTCTAAAAGCTAAAATGCCTTTCGATCTGAGCATAGCCCGGCTCTTCCTTACCCTCGGGGAACGGATCATCGTAACCATAACATCGTTTGCGCCAGACTCTCTTGCATTAGGACTCTTGAAGAAAGTCCTTATTCACAGCGCAAACATAGTGGAAACTATGTAAGCAATTTATTACAGTCTGGTTATTGTTTTACTCATGTCTCTTTGTTAATAGATCGGCAGCAATAAACTTGTATTGCACCCTCCAAGGCGAGCCGGAAATCCAGGCACGCCATGTGGTTGATCCAGGTGAGCCTCCAAGAATTGATGTAATGAATTTTGGGGAGTTTGATGCAGAGGAAATAATTCAGTGCATGTGGGACATGGTGTAGGAAGCCGTCGGTAGTCCAGTGAGGAGATATAAAATTGGGTGTGGATTTGGCACACCAATGCCCATGTGTATGTATATGTCCTGTAGCTGAAATATGCATATGTGTTTCTTGTTTATGTTAATTCCCTGGTTCTATGTGCTCATGGGGCATCCTTCACCTCTTGCGGGGAATAGTTGCAATGCACCTACCAGCACTGGAGGCTTTCAGTCACCAGAGACCACAATGAATTTTTCACTGCAAAACTTTTTGCAAAATCTTTTGAAAAGTGTGAATTTTCCCAGAAGTTTTGTAAGGTGGAAAATGTGGGGAATATTTGGAATTTTGTATGGGTTTTCCACCATGTAAAATTTGGGAAAGATTTTGAATTTTTCATGGTATTTGCCCCATGAGAAAATGTATGGAATATTTAGCTTCTTCCACTAGCAAATTTCAAAATCTTTCAAAACATATTTAGAGCCAAAATGTATGCAATATGCAGGCTATTTCACTTGCAAAATGTTTTAAAATTTTACAATATTAGAAGAGATCTCTCTGAATGTAGCCAATATTTAGTATTCTTCACCTTCAAAATGTGAACAAAATTCAAGATATTGTGGGAAATTGTTTCAAAGGAAAATAAATAAATTATAGAGCATATTCCACGTGAAAAATAGATGCAAAAATCCAGATATTCCAATTCATTTTTCCTGAGACAAAATGTATTGAATATTTGGGATCTTTCACTGGAAAAATATCCACAAAGTATAATATATTCAAGTTGGTGTTTGTGAGATAATGATGGAGGCAATATTTAGAATACTGCACATGCAGAATGTAAGTAAAAGTGGAAATATTGGTGCATAAAAGATAGGAGATATTTGGCATATTCTATGTGCAAAAGGTGAACAATTGCCAGAATTATCCAATATTTTTTGTTGGGGGAAACATGGTTAATATTTGAGATATTTCTAGTGAAAAAAAACAGTGGCAAAATTCAAGGTTTCACAGTAGGCTTTTTGCAAGAAAACATAGGGTTGATATTTTAGGTTTGCCACATGGAAAATGTATGCAAGTCTCAGAATTTTCTACAAGGAACATGGGGGCATTGTTCAGGATTTTGGAATGATTTTGTCAATGGAAAATGAAAGGAAGATTTCAAATAATATGTGTGGCAAAATGTAGGAAAAATTTCATATTTTCCAAAATGTGCCTCTGGAACTGGGACCTCATATCAAATTTTTCCTACATTTTGCCACACATATTATTTGAAATCTTCCTTTCATTTTCCATTGACAAAATCATTCCAAAATCCTGAACAATGCCCCCATGTTCCTTGTAGAAAATTCTGAGACTTGCATACATTTTCCATGTGGCAAACCTAAAATATCAACCCTATGTTTTCTTGCAAAAAGCCTACTGTGAAACCTTGAATTTTGCCACTGTTTTTTTTTCACTAGAAATATCTCAAATATTAACCATGTTTCCCCCAACAAAAAATATTGGATAATTCTGGCAATTGTTCACCTTTTGCACATAGAATATGCCAAATATCTCCTATCTTTTATGCACCAATATTTCCACTTTTACTTACATTCTGCATGTGCAGTATTCTAAATATTGCCTCCATCATTATCTCACAAACACCAACTTGAATATATTATACTTTGTGGATATTTTTCCAGTGAAAGATCCCAAATATTCAATACATTTTGTCTCAGGAAAAATGAATTGGAATATCTGGATTTTTGCATCTATTTTTCACGTGGAATATGCTCTATAATTTATTTATTTTCCTTTGAAACAATTTCCCACAATATCTTGAATTTTGTTCACATTTTGAAGGTGAAGAATACTAAATATTGGCTACATTCAGAGAGATCTCTTCTAATATTGTAAAATTTTAAAACATTTTGCAAGTGAAATAGCCTGCATATTGCATACATTTTGGCTCTAAATATGTTTTGAAAGATTTTGAAATTTGCTAGTGGAAGAAGCTAAATATTCCATACATTTTCTCATGGGGCAAATACCATGAAAAATTCAAAATCTTTCCCAAATTTTACATGGTGGAAAACCCATACAAAATTCCAAATATTCCCCACATTTTCCACCTTACAAAACTTTCGGGAAAATTCACACTTTTCAAAAGATTTTGCAAAACTTTTTGCAGTGAAAAATTCATTGTGGTCTCTGGTGAGTGTCAATATGCGGCTGAATCACATTTCTCCAAGTGAGTTTATACCAGTCTTTGAAAACTATCTCCTGGGAGCATGAATAATCCTCTAGGTTCAAACTGTGTTCTGAGGTGGGATATTTGAGTGTACAGCTGGGGTCCTTTGGATGCTGTTCTAGTCACCATGGATCCACCTACTGCTGCAAGTAGAGCTATCAGGTGCAAGGGTTATAATGATCAGCAATAATTTAGAAATCAGGTTACATTGCGCTTACCACTCACTCTTCTGCTCCTCTATAAATACCTAGAGTCGCTCTGCCAAAACGTACAAACCAAATGCAGCTCCTGGAGTGCTTTAGTTCAGTATACTAGATTGCTCTTTGTAGCTTGCCTGGCAGGGAATGAATGAGCTGTTTTACTTGCGTGAACATCTCCTTAGTGTTTGGTAGCTTGTTTAAGATAAAGTGTGTTGTGGAAGAACTATGTTACTGCCAGAAATACCTGGAGAACTCAGATAAGATAATGTCTGCGGTGAACCTTATGACTGCAGTTGGCTAACTTCAAAAAACATTATCTGTCAGCATTCCCTCAAAGGTCTCAGGTTCGCTTTCAGCCTTTCACCTTCATCTTGTTTCGGTCATCGGGTGCTGTCTGTGGCCTGGAACCTAGTGACTCTCTTCAGGCACACGGTGGAGTTGACAGCCCCTCATGGCAGAGCGGTCAGCAATTCAGGAGCTGTCCAGGATTCAGTATTTCATGAGGGCGTGCCTGTACATGTGAAGTTTGCCGCTGTTGTGATACTTCTCCCACCTGTAGAGCACTTTGACCTAAATACTATTTGAGTAATTTAAAGCTGAGGCGCTTTGCTATTGCCGCTGGGCTAGCTTGAACACTGCGGCTGGACAGCTTCTGATTCTCAGTGCGTGAAAGAAAGTCTTAGTCATAGGTGATTGTAGCTTGAGTTAAGCAAGCAAACTTGCAGGTTAACATGATTGCATTCCTTTGTTCAGAATACCCCAGTAACCCATTTAAAACACTATTATAATTATAATTACGCTTTCTCCGTCACCATTGTGGGAATTCCATTGTCATTCAACGGTATATTTACAAGGTTAGAGGTTTCTGCTCAAGTACCCTTCAGTGTCCATGAATCGTACTAGTAGCAGCAACCTCCAGGAGTCCAGAATCATTGTCCCCTCCAATGAAGAAGATCGTTGTCCTAGTCACAGCGAACCTATCATCATCTCTTCCGATGAAGAAGAAATGACACTTGGTACGGTGTTTGTATTTGTTCACGCGCAGGGAATACCTATTAATTTTGTGTAAAAGAAACCTACGTAAAATGTTTTGGCCCTGGCCACCCAATCAAGAAAGCGGCAGTAAAAGTTTGTGTCCCAATTGTCTTCAATGGCTGTTTCTTACGTCTTTGTAAGCTATATAAAGTAGAAAAGAATCTGGCGAATGCTCAGAGGAGGCTCGGATTGGCGAATAGCTCCAAGCTTTGTTTGAAAACCCGACTTAGGTTTCTTGTCTGGATGCTGTAATATTTCAATTCCGAATTGTTGTCTAAATGCTCACACACACATTCAGGACAAGATTTCAGATTCTATGCAATGTGACATTTGCAGGGACACGCTACGGAATGCTTACACGTACGTGTTCTCTCACTAAGAGACTCCCATATACCGACATCTTTGACTTCCTAGGTTGCCGAATTGCGGTCATGTGTTTTGCGGTGCATGTCTCATTGGGTGGTTCAGCAGGGCACCAACACGGGGATTGCACGAATGCCCTAAGTGCCAGCAGAGGGTGAGGGCCTCACCAGTTGAAGCCTACACATTATGGGAGATTATTGCAGCATTTGAGTTGATAAGGCTGGAGAGTTCTTCACCTCCAGAGGATCACGATCATGCTTCAAGGGACATATTCTGCGGTTTTACATTCCGTTGAGATGACATGTAAACTATTAGAGCCTGAACTTTAGCCAGAATTTTCCAATTGAAATGCGCTTGATATTTTCCTGGTCATTTGTCACGGCTAACAACTGTGAGCGGAACCCCACAAGGAGGGTAACAATCACTGCCAGTGCCGTGAAAATGAGCCATCTTGCTAGGATATGTTGTAAGGGGTGTGGGGTGACCTCAAAATAGGCATCAGTGCAATCAGTGACCTCCATGGCAAAACTAACCAGACCTCATAGGTTTCCCAAATTATAATAGAAATGTCTCATCCTTCCTTATTGCATGCTGCGCTTGCTAGTCTTTTTAGGTGGCCGGATGAAAAAGCCTGTTAAAACCACAGGTAAAAATGAAATCTTGAGAAGGATAACGAAGGATAAAACTCACCCGTATTGTCTGGACAAGATGCTTGGCTGAAGGATAACGGTGAGGGTTGGGAAACAGGATGAGGAGATGACCCATGAACAGCTGGAATGTGACAATTTCTGGACCACCTTACCCTCTCTATTCCATATTTGAATGAGTTCGTGGTCTGATCCACCAATCATGAATCATCCTCCGTGAATAAAGTGAACTTGTTTAGGAACATTGACGCAGATTGGTTGTTCAAAGACGGCAATACATGCCATCATGTCCGTATCATAAAGTTCCACCCCAGATTTAAGATTCCCAACAAGTAATAACATGCCATCAGCCGAGGTCGCACTAGTGCCACTATAGTGAAGGTTAAATTATCCGTATAACCGATAGAATACAGATACACTGCACATTCTATCTATGAGGTGGTCTATGTGCTGTAGATCGCCTGTCCCCGCAACTAACTTGATGCTTGTAAAGATTTCCATTAGCATGGTTGGTTTGTACACGGACACAAAGTGGTTCGCACGCTTCATGGGTCTCCATAAAAAGAACCAGGAGCATTTCACCCATGGCTAAAAAATGCACAGAACATGCCACTGCATTTTTATCATGCATATATTCCAAAATTGAGGTGAGCTGTGTAAAATATCATGAGGACCTTAACTGCAAATAATGGGAGGAAAGACCTGCAATCTGCCTGTAAATTGTATACTCAACACAGCTTTCCTGCTGAAAATGCTACCCGATTTTGATGTGGGTCATATTCTAGGGATTGTACTTCGTGCGGTTGGTCGTGAATTGTTTCAGTGTGTCGAAGCAGGCCCTAGCAGTATATAAGTTTGTCAAATTGATTAGATATTCTAAATGTATTGCTTACCATAGGATGATCATAGTTGTACATATGTATCGATCCATCTGCACATCCAATGAATAGGAGGGAGTCTCCACCAGGAGCAGTAGTATATTTGTTTGCGACCAATAGAAGACAGGTAACTGGCCCATGACGATCTATCAGAACCTCCTGAGATAGCTCACCCGTATGACAATCCCAGATGATCACATGGCAATCATCACCTGTGCACATGATGAAATATAAAAGAAAAAAAGAAAAAAAAAAACTGACCACCACTAGCCATCATGCTTCCGGTCAGATCAAACACAATATCATTGACTGGTTTTTGGTGACCAGTCAAGACAGTTTCCAGTCTATATTGCAGAACCTAAGTGAATATATAAGTTGAAAGATAAATTAACAGATAAAAAATGCATGATAACACATACCATACTAACAACCTAATGAATAACCCTTCAACTCACGAGAGAGCGGGAAGCGGGATCAACTGTTATGTGGTGTAGTCACTGTTCACATGACTGAACATTTAATCATTTATGAATAACACATACCAATGTGTTGGAGTAGGACATCTGCAGCTTGAATGGCGAGGCAGCTAGCACACCAATTTTATCCACTGTCTCATCAAAGGGACCCGTGCTGGAGGGCAGTGGCGTCTCAAAAGATTCGGAGTCATCAATCCAACCAGACATAGTGGCCATTGATTGAAGGATGTTGTCCGAGGCCAGTTTAGCATCTAGCCGCTATTTATGAGGCACTGATGATATCTGTCAGCAGTGGTTGCATGATAGATAAAGAAAAGCCAACTGTGCTAACGCTTCAGTCAAACAAAGCAGTCGGAGCCAACTCACTGCTCTTGGTCATGATCACGTGACTTCAATGACATCACGCCTTCAAGCTTCAAGTTTGGAATTGGAATGATACATTACGATGGTACGAAGATGCGTAAGAACTTTCCTCATGTCTGTTATTTATATGCATATGAACTATGTCTTGCAACAGTCCTACAACAAATCCATCTATGGTTGCCCTATTCAAGCCTGGTGCTTTTGAGGCTTCCTTTGTGCGTACGTGTCGCCCCCTATATAAATACCTTCGACAATAACTGGAATTCAACCACCATGTCGCCAGGTGCGCACCACATTCCTTATTTTCCTCCTATATTGAATCATCATTTATTTAGCCCGGAGCATTTTTGCCCTCCTTCCTCTGGTAGTTGGGAGTCACATCCTTCAATAGCTTCTGGAATTGATTCAGGAGATAAGTCAAATTCAAACGAGACACATATCAGTCCACCAGTGACACAGGAGCACCCTGGCATAAATGCAGATACCAGAGATGAAGACTCTATTCACTGGCCAAAAGGGCCCCTCGGAAAACCCTCAGGGGGTGGTTATTCTCTGCCAGTAGTCCTGGGATGGAAAACCACAGATTATAAGGATATTCAGGTTTGAGAATGATCTATTTTCTGAAAGTGTATTCTGATTTATGTAAGTGTTTTCAGGAGTACTTACAAGTTTCGGTCAGAGAAAGCCTCGACCTCTCCAAAAATCTCAAGTTTCAAGAGGCTGACATAGTCGAGGACCTGTGCTGAAAAGTAGTTGCTCTGCTTTGTGATATCATTTTTAGAGTGTTCACGATCGATTAGGCCGATACGAAGTTTCCAATTCTCAAGTGGTGTAAAGAACGTTGGGCAACTAAAGATTTTTTAGCCACATACCTGAAAAATACTTCACAATGAAAAAAAAAACAGATCTGCAAAGTATTCATAATTATTCGCTGGGATTTACCATTCCTAACACTTAGGCTCAACAGACACTAGATTCACTATCCACGGGGGAAATGTCTACAAGCAGCGCTCTTGAAGAGCCACACTAGCACTCACTTGTTTCCTTGAAACAAGTGAGTGCTAGTGTATGTTCCTGTATGGACATTGGTAATAATACCATGGTCAACAGCATAGGTCTGTCAGATTTGAAGGGAGTGAATCAAGTGAATCTCAGTCAGTGGTAAGTCATGTCCAGATGGTTTCCAGACTGTTTGCCAGACTTCATACTCATGAATGTTGCTCCAAGGTTTCCAAGAAACGCAAGACGTAGGATTCCAAAGTTTTACGGTTCATCCATTCCTACATGCATTTTGTCAAAAACCACCTTTGACCTGTTATCTTTGGTAGAACAAAGTTATTAACAACAAATGTGGTTAAGAGAACCCTTCCGATGAAGCCGAAAGTGTTATCGACGATGTATTCAAAGTATACAGACTAAGACAGTTGAGTGAATGGTGCCATGATGGTGCCTACTTGTCGAAACTGGAATAGAGAGGGAGTTTGAAAGAAGAAAGTAGAATTTACTTAGCAGACAGAGTTCTGGCGATGTTATCGACATTGATCATTAAGAATGGAGAGGGATAGAGATGGGAGGGTAATGAGTTCAGAATAGTTGTTAGACTCATCATTTGACTTAGATGTGCAGACGACACCAAGTAAAGAGAGGGGGAAGACTTATGATAATAGAACTGGGAAGACTTATGATAATAGAACTAAAGAAATACATGCGTTCTATCCTACTGCTTTTATACTAGACGTATTCACCAAAGTTGGACAGATACTATGTGGGCTACATACTAAATGGAGTTATAACTGTCGTGGTAATTGATGTTCCTATCTCCTGTTATTGAAGCCACATATATTGACGATCGGTTGTTAGGTTGAATGATCCAATCTTGGACACTGAGTATCACTAGTATCACTAGTGTCAGTAAGACGTGGAGGGGATAGCGATCGTTATAAGTGTCGTTAGGTGTCGGATCATGACACATTCGTAGTGTTTTTCTAAATAAATAAAAAACTCTTCGCGTGCACTTTAAATAAGCTACTGATTTATCTGTCTTGAATCTCGATAGTATATGTTTCCATATTTCATATTCACTATCATTGAAAGCTTTCTGTCTCATAGCATCAAAAATTCAACTAGTGAGCAGATCTACAGAGCATGCAGTATTCATTTGAGGAGTAACACAGTGATAGCAACGATAAATAGAGTGCACTACACCCGCACACACTGTGGGAAAAACACCAGAGTATTTTCTCAGGGTAATCCACACCACATATAGGTGAAAAACCACATATTTTGTGGGCCTGTTGTGTACCCAGGTAAAACAATTCAGTTGGATGAATTTTTGAGTGACCAAGTTGGGATTTGAATGCTGGGAACGGCTAAATATATGTGGAAGTGATGGTTCAGGTACATTTACCAATATTTCA
Source organism: Ramaria rubella (assembly GCA_015039355.1). Taxonomy (NCBI): domain Eukaryota; kingdom Fungi; phylum Basidiomycota; class Agaricomycetes; order Gomphales; family Gomphaceae; genus Ramaria; species Ramaria rubella. The sequence continues at coordinate 49,716 of MU134326.1, forward strand.
GGGAATATAGTGGATCAAGTTCAGATAGAACATGGGCTTGGCACGAGCATTGGAGGCTATAGGCACTGTAACTCTGGTGAGATGATTGTCAGCATAAGACGAAAAGTGATTGTGACCAGGAATGGTGCTTCCCTGGCACGTTTGTTAGTTTATCTCATTGTGCGTTGTGGTGGGAGGGGTCCTTGGATACTTTTGATCTCGGGTGTTGGTGTTGCTACAGAACTTGAAGGTCAGAGGGTCTGGCAGGTACGGATTGTCCACGTCAGCTGACTTGAAGTTGAGGTAGGTTCAGGATAGCATGTACGAGGGAAAGGAGATTAGTTTGTAGATCTGGGTTTCCTACAGTCTTTTATGAAAAAAAAAGAAGGCAGAGGGATCATCGGTTGGGGCATTGGAGGCATATAATGGAATAGGTGCGCCAGCTGGTCCTCCAATGGTGGCACGTTTGGACAGTAATATCGACCTGATTTAAGACATATGTATATACTGTCAATACTGTGAAAGGCTTCGGCCTATAATTGCGTGATAACTCTGCTTGCCAGTGCTTGGTTGTATGTATATTAGTTTGCTTTGCATCCAATTAAGGCCCCTTTGTATCGCAAGACATTGAAATAAACATCTCAATCTCATTACGTTAAGCTTCACAGAGAAGTCAAATCTTTGACATGATATATGCCACTAATATGACATCTGCAAATTGTTTGGAATCTCACACATCTTGAAAGGTCATTATGGCGATGGTGAGATTCTCACTCGGAACCATCTGTAAGTCAAAAGGTCCACCTGTCGCTCAGCAGCTCACTATATGTCTCAAATTAATCTAATCGCTTGATCAATATATTCGTAGATTTGGCCCATACCAGTGTCCATTGCACCAATGTTCCTCATCGCGCTCTTGATCTGGATCACAGCAGTTGTCTACAGTTTGTGACATATTTAACCTATACGCCAAATCTCATTATCTTGTTGTTCAGAGCCTTTTCATTTTGGTCTTCTCCATCGCAAGTCACTGGATAATGGCAGAGTAATGACACTATCTGCAGCTCCCATCGTACCACTGTGTCTGCGTCCAAGGGCAAGAAATTACAATCCTTCTTTTTTCCAGATTCATGCCTTTTTCAACCACGCTCAAAGAGCATCTAGACTTCTCCGAAAGCAACGACGAAATCGGAATTACATTCACGTTTATTGTCTATTTGGATTTTTTCGTTGTTCTGCTTGGGAATATCAAAATTAGCTTGCCCCAATTTTCTCACTTCTTCTATACATGGTACAACTTTCTTTGGTTTCTTTGGCCACTATAGAGGGGAGAAATGCTATCAAATGGTTCAGTAGGTTCTTTTGCATCCTCACATACATGATGCAGTCCACGTTCAAGATATACAGGCAAGCTCCTTCACGAGAGACTGAAATACGAATGTCAACTAAGCTTAAGATTTTCACATCCCCCATTGGAACATTGCAAGAAGATATTCATTTTTATATGAGGGGGAGGTCCACGGGAGGTTACAATAGGTAAATACACTGATTATCGCGTAATTGATAATGTGGGTTAATGCATGCTACAGCGATTAGCCATGATGCAATAGTTCAAGACATTTTTGACATACTCCTTGAAGGGCACTTGATTCCCAGCCTCAATTGTGTTCGACATGTTCTATACTTTGATGGGTGGAAGAGGACAGCTCTGGAACCCAAAGCCAGAGTACGTGACTTGGGGCTGCAAGATCTCAATAATTTCTATGCGCGCTGTACAAAATGGTGGATCTTCAAGGAATGAGAGTAAGTGACTAAATCATTGCAGATATGTGTCTGACAATCCCCTGAAGGTGTTTCCAACAGACAAGGTCAAAGCCTTTTCTCTTCTGCATGCTCCTCATACTCCTCTGCCAATTTTTGTCAGGAACATGATCTTTCTTCATCTTTAGCCGCGGTCTGTACAGCGGGCTGGTTCCATAATGCTTTGTCTACTCCGATTCCTGCACCATCTCCATTTTCTAGGGATCCAGATGAATCATCCTTGAACGTCGAATCGTTATCTCAGGAAATATTAAAGGCGTCGCTTGCGGATGATATTACAGAACCAAATTATGAACCAACGAACTTGAACTGAGTATGGTCTAATATTGGGACTTACTTTCCTCGCCCCGTTCTGCCTTCAACGACAGAAACATCTACCCCCCTCCTATACCCTTCGTTTGAGGCATTTACGGCAGATCCACTGAGTGAATTACATGCCCAAGTCATTGATATGGTGACAAGATGCAATGTTTTTTGGCTGCAGACCCCTTTTGGACCCAAGCACCCAAAGGAGTTATTTCCCTTAGAAGACCAATTAATAATGCTTGATTGGTTGGCAAGCTCAGTGTCAGGGGTTAAAACTCAAGGCAGTGAAGATGTTGCAATTTGAAGCAGTCAGTTATTGGCAACCATTGAGCAAGAGAGGTCACAATTGTTACAAGACAGACATAATTGGTGGCTGCAGTCGGCTCAATTGCCAGATGACTCGCCAGGTCTTTGTGAAGTCAAACCAGGTACATTTTTTAGTCACATATTGACCATGGTATACTTTGTTTAATTCAAAACTGTAGATATATATGATTCAATTCAGATCAATCACATTGACTCTCTCATTGCATCCTCACTACTAATGGTCGTTATACTCCATTTGTTATCCAATATCGCCACTCCAAGCTGCAGATTTCTTCTCAAAGTCCAAAAAAGTCAACTTTATTCTATATTCACCCAAATTTACCCCTCAGGAATTTCAGAATGTATTAGCGGTGTGATGATGAAGTTCTTTCTGGAGTCATTACCTACACTGCATAAATGGTTTCCACTCTCTTTGGACTTCACCTTGTATGCAGTATGTCCAAAGTGTTCATTCCTCTATGCTCCCGTTAATGGTCAATATCCCGTCCTCTGTACTCATGATGAGTTTGAGCAACAGAAGAAGCAGGAGAAACAGGAGAGAGAGGCTACAACTGTTGGTGGGAAGAAGAAAATGCGGAGTTATTGCAAGAAAAAGACTCAAGGCAACGACGATGAGTTCGCTCCAGCACCATTGTCGGTTTACTTTCGGAAATGGATCCAAAAGACAGTGGGTAGCGGTGTCATCGTTGCACAGCTACTTACACTGGTGTTCGGCTCAGTGGGCTTTGCTATCAGCAGCAACAAAGGTAGAACAAAGACGAAGATGAAGACGTAGCAGTGACAAAGATGATGATGTAATACACTGATGTAAGCGTAGATGAGATACAACAGCAAATGTCACGTGATTGACAAAGCTGGCCTTGACATAGACGTAGAAGTAGTAGTAGACTTAGAAGACTTAGATTTGAGACTTAGACGAATGAATCCAACTGAAAGAGGTGAATTGGGGTACACTAAGGGGAAACAGGCCTTATATACATGAGCAGAACAACAAACGATGTAAGTATGCCATACAATGATGTTGTCGACAGCAGACAGGAGAAATGACTAACAGCAAGAGGCAGAAAACCAACATAGGAAGATGGTTTGTAAGGAAATGGAAAAATGAGTCAGGTGGTCGAAGAAATGAATAGAAATGTGGCAGCGAATTTGAAATAGAAGCCAGAATTAGAATAGAAGTGAGTCATAGACAATAGACCATGTGGAACAATTGGAAATAGAAGTACAAGAAAGAAGTGAGTGAGTCAGGTGATGAAAATGAGTCATAGCCATCCAATAGGATTCCAGTTGCTTGTCAAATATCTCTGAAGATGAGTAAGTGAGTCATGTGACTTGATGACGACTCAGAAACATGTGAACCAATCACGACACTTGGATACAAATTTCCTCCAGAGAGGGAACGAAGACGAGTCCTGCTTGATGAAGTCCTTAGGCACATAACCGTAGCAAATCTCTGTTCCTGGTCTGTGCTCTTTGATGTACCAGTTATTCCTGAGGACGATGCGATGCCAACCATTCACTGGTTCGAAGTTTGGGTCAAAACCGATGACGTAGAAGGGAGCATGGAAGGTTTGATTGAATACCCATATGCAATCGTGAACGCGATAAGGAGGATATGAGGGGAATATTCAGTATGGGCCTTCAGGAGATTCGACATATAGAGGATAGTACCGACGATGTGCGACTTGTGGAGGAGGACTGGATAAATGAACATCAAGGGGAGAACGTTGACTAGGAAGTTCGATGTGTGGTCCAACGTGTATGTCTGGCTTGGCAGTCATCTGAAACGAATCATGGGATGTGGTGGCAGCAATGCTGGATGGCATATTGAAAATAGATGAAAAATAGAATGAGTGTGGAGATGATGTGTCTGGCGGACTGGAGGTAGCACAGCAGATGATGGTCTGGCAAAAGCTGATGATGATAGGTGCGTGTGCAGTGAGCATCTTTTGTAGTGTAGTAGGCGCTGTCAAGTATCATGTTTGTCACCGTGAAATACAGTTCTGGTTCATAATCCTTCTTGCCCTGCTTGCCTGATCCGCCCTTTCAAGCACAGGCATATGCAGGAATGGCTATGCCAACTATTGGCCTGACCTGGTCTACACAAATCAATGGATGACGCATGGACTGGATTGGACCGTAAGGATGGCTTGCTTTGTGATATCTGGAATGGTTCAGTGCTGCGGAACTTTCTTGGTCCAGATGGTAATCTCTTTTCATCTCCACCTGAGGAAAGTACCTTCATGGAAAACGGGCAGCTTCATTACACAGAAGGAAAAACTCACTTGGTATTTAGTCTCAATGTTGATTGGTTCAACCCGTATGGAAATAAACAGCAGGGGGTTCATCATTCTGTGGGAATAATTGCTCTCGTCTGTCTGAACATCCACCCCCGAGACCGTTACAAGATCGAGAACATGTACCTTGTTGGTATTATACCAGGCCCCAATAAACCACCACCTGATCAATTAAACCACTTTCTGGCACCATTGATAAAAGATCTCCTCCTGTTCTGGAAACCCAGCGTCCGCATCTCAAGAACAGCTGACTATCCCCAAGGTCGTGTCATACATGCCACTCTCATCCCTGTGGTTTCCAACCTTCCAGTGGCGCAAAAAGTTGGTGGATCTGCTGGTGTCATGGTGACTCGATTCTGTGCACTATGCCTCTGCAAACGCCACACTTATCATGGAGTCAACCCATCAAAATGGTCTACACGAAGTTGGGAGAAATGGAAAGCACAGGTGAAGGCATGGAAAGAGGCCATTTCGGTGCACCACTGGAATACTTTATTTAAGAAGTATGGTGTGCGGTGGATGCCACTCCTTGATCTGCCCTATTGGGATCTGTCGCAATTTGTAGTGGTCGATTCAATGCACAATTTATTCCTCAGACTCTTCAAAAATCATTGCCCTCAGCATATTCGGTATTGATATCACTGCAGGAAAGGAGGAAAACTCAGACCCAGATCCACCCTCTGAAGCAGAGCTAGCCAGTGCCTGGAAGTTGCTGAATCAAAATCTAGACACAGAAACCAAGCTACAGCATATTTCCAATAAACGCAAACCTGTCCTTGAAGCGAGTTGTCGAGAGCTTGGTGGAAAACCACATCCCTCTCTTCAACCTCCATCTAAAAGTAAAAATAAAAGAAATAAAACAGTAAAAAAAACCCCAAATCACATGGAACAACCTGGCAGAGGCAATTATGCAGGCAATGTTTTCAGACGTATTTTAAAGTTTGTCTTTGACACATTAATTCATATAGAAAATTCTAGCCTAGCCATTCTGAAGATGAAGAAGGCACGTCAGATACTGACTCGGAGAAGCCCAAAGCCATTGTGCAGGGAAAGAAAGAGATAACTGAGATATGTCATGATATATCACAGTTGGTTGCACCTTCTTGGATCACACCCCCTCCATCGGATTTCGGCAGTCCATCTCAGGGGAAGCTGAAAGCAGATGCATGGTGCACCTTATGCACCATCTGTCTGCCCATCACCCTGATACGGTTATGGGGCTGCCAGGATCGACAATCTCAGGAGTCTCTGGACACTGACCGCAAGTTTGCTTCAATGACAAACTTCATGGACCTTGTACAAGCCATTCTTTTGGCAACATCTCGGACTTTGTCACAAGAACGTATCGATAGTTGTCTTCTCTTCATGAAACATTACCAAGTGGTACTCAAAGATCTCTATCCCAAGGAACATCGGGACAAGCCTAACCTACATGCTTTGCTCCATCTGCCCAACTTACTCACAAAATTCAGTCCAGTTCATGCTTGGTGGACATTTCCATTTGAACGACTCATAGGATGCCTCCAGAGAGTAAAGACGAATCAGAAAAATTGGTTTGTTTCCCTTATTGGATATAGAAGTCTACTGAACATTAAAGACAGGAGAAATTGAGACGACAATGATGGATTCAATGTCAATGGCCGGAAATCTTTGCAACTTCATGAAATCACAAGGATTTTCAGACTCATTGCAAACTTTAGGCTTGGAACAACACTATCAGCAGTGCTTTGAGTCAGATTCCGATGGAACATTGCTCGATGATCTTGTGTGGTTCAAAGATATCGATGAGCAAGTCCCTGACGAGTCTATGATCTCACCTGAAGAAGAACCAACACATAAGGAGAGCATCTTCCAATGAGACACGTACAAAGCATTAGGGAAATTCTATGGAAGACAAAGTTTGGATCTGAATCTGATTAAACCTCGGGCCATTCATCTCCAAAATATTGAACATAATGGCGTCCATTATATTGCAAATCGTTCTGCTGGGTAAAACGAAGGGGGATCCTTGAAGAAACTATTTGAGGAGGTGGATGAACAACTTGAACTCACTGAAGCATCGAAAACAGGCATCAAGGGTAGTAGTCAAGTCATGGTTTTGCCACCAGATAACCTCAGAGCTAAGCCTCGACCAGCTATTATCAACGATATATTCTACACTATACTTCCCAGCCACCAGATGCCCATTTTACTTCTCACTGTCCAATTTCATTTGCAGCCCCCTCCAGGTCCCAACATTTATATGAAATTCCCTGCTCTCCAGGTGTCTCTTTGGGGACATGGATTCTTTAATTTAGAAATTGTTCCTTCAGATTGGATCTGATTCCCTTATGCAAGCTGCTTAATAAATAACAAGGAATGTGTGGTAATATCCCTTGACAAGGTGAATGTCAAAAAATTGTTCATTGTCACAAATCTAACACTGTGGTAGACTGGAGTGTATGTGCCTGCCACCGTTAACCCTCCAATAACACCTGATTTGGTGTTCGCCGATTAACAATGGTAATTTAATGGACATAACTTGTTTTGTAGTTACGTATGCATTGATCGTGAGGACATTCTAGTCAAAGTTGGTGACCCACATGTGATATAGGGTTCAACAAGTCAGAGCATTTGAGTAGGCTTACCTTTACGAAAATGTCGTTGTTGATCCGCCAGAGACAGAGGAGCTAGACGATCTTGTGAGGTTTAGGTGCAATTTCGTTGATACTAGAGAACAGCGAAAAGCCAAGAGCCAGTCAGCATATTCCTCTCAATGTGCAAGGAGAGATCAGTCCCTAAAGATGGTTAATTGAAGGCATCATCATTGGACTAGTGTTCGTCAAAAATAATCATATGAATCATAAAAGATTGGAAATGAGGGATGGGTTCATACCTTGGGAGCGGCCGAGGCAGCAGATGTTCTCCTCGCTCTTCTGTTTGCACTTCTTGAGGAGGGTCTCCAAGACCTCAATAGCAGGCTGGCTGGATGAAACAAAGTGAGGGCTCAGAGATGATGGCCAGGCTCGTTCAAGCCAGAGGTGATGGAGTTGACAGCTCTCATGGCAGAGCTGTCAGCAATCCCAGAGCTGAAGTGGTCGAATGGTAACTGATAGCACAGGGGGAAGTGTTCTGGGTATGTATCACCATTAATGCCACACCAGAACATAGCATATTCGCTGTGTGGTTGCTGTGCTGTCTCTGAACAGGCTGTGCCAGCCGACAGTTTGCCAACAAAGAGCTGTAAACTTGAAGATGATGCACAGAATGCTCAAGTATGACGGGATGATGAGCTTGTGAATCTTGATAGTTGCACTAGGGCTGGATATACGCACGTAGCTTATATCCCTGGTGTCAATGCACCTGCATTTTGTGTCACATCTCGTTACTTCTCCTTTGTCCTGACCATCATCCTACCCATTTTTTCTTCGCCCACCCACCTTCTTCTTCTTGCTGTTTCACTGTCTTAGGGGGGTGGAGTAGCCATGCTCCGAGGCTCTGGAATCCGACCCGTGGACGTGTCAGGTCACGTGACCTTGAGCTCCTCTACCCCACAAATTTGAAAAAGAGTTTACCTGTTCCTCTTGTGTCTTCAGTCCAACACACTGGGGGCATGAGCATATTTTTAGTGTAAAAAATGTGATAAAAATGCTTTTTCCTTACAGATTATTCATTCACTGTTCTGGTTGAAAAATCTCCCAAAAATGCTGCTTTTTTATCAAGTTTTAGGACCTGAAAATCTGGTACATACTTCACATTTCTAGGCATGGGAAATGGATGTAAAATAGAAATAATGAATTTACTCATTGATTTCATGCCACAAAAATGTAAGGACAATGTTGGTTTTCATTGACATTTTCAACAGAAAAGAACCAAAATTTATCCGAGATTTCATAGTAGAAAAAAGGTGAGAAAATTAGTAAAATATATGAGATTTTCATGAGATTTTTCAAAACTATTAGCCAATGAATAATCCAACATTTTTCTTTAGTTTTGCAAGGAAAAACCTGATGGATAAATGTTTATCCAATGGATAATCATTCACCCATAGGCAATATATAACAAGTTTTCTGAACCAAAAAGGCAATGAAAAAGTCAATGGATAAGAGTTTATCCCTTAGATAATCATTCTGCCATAGGCAGAACATTTACCCCATATGGAAGAATGATTATCCAAGGGATAAACTCTTATCCATTGACTTTTTCATTGCCTTTTTGGTTCAGAAAACTTGTTATATATTGCCTATGGGTGAATGATTATCCATTGGATAAACATTTATCCATCAGGTTTTTCCTTGCAAAAACTAAAGAAAAATGTTGGATTATTCATTGGCTAATAGTTTTTGAAAAATCTCATGAAAATCTCATATATTTTACTAATTTTCTCACCTTTTTTCTACTATGAAATCTCGGATAAATTTTGGTTCTTTTCTGTTGAAAATGTCAATGAAAACCAACATTGTCCTTACATTTTTGTGGCATGAAATCAATGAGTAAATTCATTATTTCTATTTTACATCCATTTCCCATGCCTAGAAATGTGAAGTATGTACCAGATTTTCAGGTCCTAAAACTTGATAAAAAAGCAGCATTTTTGGGAGATTTTTCAACCAGAACAGTGAATGAATAATCTGTAAGGAAAAAGCATTTTTATCACATTTTTTACACTAAAAATATGCTCATGCCCCCAGTGACATTATCTCAAGCATACATACAAAGGTTTGCCTCCTGCCTTCAACATTCTATTCACGGTAGGGTGCATTGCGTTTGATACTGCAGGGACATTACTCTGCGCCAGCTTAGCTAACAGGCCATTGTTTAGATACCTTGCAAGACAAGCTTGTCGACCTGTCCAAGAGCCGCAGAGGAGATGTGGACATCCAAAGCTGTAGCATGGTCGCTCATTGTCTCGCCTGACATAGGTAGTACATCCTCCAATCTCCATGGGTTTCACCTTCTCTTGTCGTACTTGAAATGGGGTTCCTCATGACAAAAAAATTCCCAGCTCATACCTGACAATTCTCATCTCCTGTTCAACTACTCTGCACACAGGCGGTGAAACAATACCGGTACGCTCAATTTCAACTTCACTCTCACAAAAGAGAGGGGCGTTATTGGAGTAGGTATTATTAGAGGAGTAGAAGAGTGAGTGGTAAGTGCAATGTAACCTGATTTCTAAATTATTGCTGATCATTTTAACCCTTGCACCTGATAGCTCTACTTGCAGCAGTAGGTGGATCCATGGTGACTAGAACAGCATCCAAAGGACCCCAGCTGTACACTCAAATATCCCACCTCAGAACACAGTTTGAACCTAGAGGATTATTCATGCTCCCAGGAGATAGTCAAAGACTGGTATAAACTCACTTGGAGAAATGTGATTCAGCCGCATATTGACACTGAAAGCCTCCAGTGCTGGTAGGTGCATCGCAACTATTCCCTGCAAGAGGTGAAGGATGCCCCGTGAGCACATAGAACCAGGGATTTAACATACACAAGAACCACATACGTGTATTTCAGCTACAGGACATATACATACACATGGGCATTGGTGTGCCAAATCCACACCCAATTTTATATCTCCTCACTGGACTACCGACGGCTTCTTACACCATGTCCCACATGCGCTGAATTATTTCCTCTGCATCGAACTCCCCAATATCCATTATGTTGATTCTTGGAGGCTCACCTGGATCAACCACACGGTGCACCTAGATTTCCAGCTCACCTTGGAGGGTGCAATACAAGTTTATCGCTGCCGATCTATGAACGAAGAGATGTGAGTAAAACAATAACCAGACTGTAATAAATCGCTTACATAGTTTCCACTACGTTTGCGCTGTGAATAAGGACTTTCTTCAAGAGTCTGGCATGAACAATGTTATGGTTACGATGATCCGTTCCCCAAGGGTAAGGAAGAGCCGGGCTATGCTCAGATCGAAAAGCATTTTTGTTTGCTTTTAGAATGGTGTTTTCAGGTTTGGGAGTATGATGATTGGTGGTGGAGAAACTGCTTTGTGTGTGTCCACATCTCCGCATGGTTTTTATTCAATTTTAGAAAAGCAACCCATTGCACGCAGCATGTTCATTGAGATTTCACCACACCATCCATTTCAAGAAGGAAATTGGCAGAAATACTACTATCAAGCTTGGTTACACTAATGCAAAGGTGTGTCCGACTTTAAGAGACCAGTAGCTATAGGTTGAACCGCATTTCTAGATTTATAAATGTGAAAGTCACACTATCCAAGTGAATCAATAAACGCTGACAACTTGTCAGTGAGTACATTCTACTAGTAGTACCTGAAATCTCACACCCTGGCATATATTTGGGTTGGGGAAGCATTCAAAGACTGTACTTGATATTGATTAGATCATTTCAAAGTACATCTCTAATGGACATTTATTTTCATTTCCAGCAAATTGGGTCGCATAAGGTGGCATGGATACATATTATGTTTGTGTCTATCTCAATGATTTAAAGGTGAGGTCAAGCTGGCTCTTCTGTAAATTGCTTAGTAACTACCTATTTATCTTGTCATTCAGATGTGGTATTTCAGCTCGCCGTGGACGAATGAACCGCGCCTCAACCAGGAGGTCCTTTCCTATTGGTCTTCTGAGAACATGGATGATTTTACGATCAACATATCTCTATCAGCTAGCTCCCAAGGAGTTGCCTAATCAATAATTACCACTTGAACCTGTCGACCATCGGATACAGCTCACAGTGTTGAATGGCTTCATGACTCAAATAATGTACATTTTTTGAATGCTTGATCCCCTCCCTAGCCACAAAAATGCATGACATGAAAGAAGAATGCGTGCCCCAAAGTACTACTACTAGTAAGTGTCAGTTGATTGCATCGCCCAAAACGGATGTGTGGTTTGTTTATTGATCCAATATGTACTCAATCACGCAGGATCATTGCCCAGAGCATCATTTGTCCACATCTGTAAAAAGACAATATTCAGTCTATCCAACATTCCGCACAAATGCTGCTGTTGTATGTCCGGAGGAGTACTAATGAAATGATTTCGCAATGGCCATAACCCGATATTTTGCTATTATATATATCCAATGAAAATGTGAGTTGTGAGTCTCTCATCATTCACAACACCATGATTTTCTTGGCGCGCAGGTTATAGGTCATGTGACATCTTCCACGTCTCCTCCAACCAGGCTCCCTTCCCCTAACTCCCCTTGCCTTTCTGGTCGGCTTTGGGTGTGCAGAGCCCCTAGTTCCACAATTTTTATTGTGTACAACATCAGAAGCCACAGGTGCAAACGCAATCACCCCATCCTGTCAGGCTGGGTGTCGCTCTGATTGCAGTCAGCATGTGTGCTAGGACTTTTAGTATCTCCTCATCGCTCATCATTCATTACTATACATAGCTTCAGGATTAAGAACTATCGGTAAGAGGATCAAGATACAGTTAAGATACGTTCAAGATACATGGAAGCATTGAAGCCGAACTCAAATCCATTTATCAAACAATATTGTGCGGTCAGAAGAGAAGATGCTCATTTGTCCTCACTCAACCACTGTTCAGCATGAGATGTTCTACAAACCTGCAGCATACAACAGGCTGGGATCAGCATTGGCGAGGACAGGGACGTCGAGTCACAAACCTAGCAAGAGCTTGGACTACAGGGGCTTTGTCGTGGGGCCTCATATTAACCACATTACATCCCTGTGTCCTAACGACAGCCACCACTCCTCTCCAATGAGTGCCTGTAATTGCTTCGATCTCATGGTTGACTGGGAGGTTAGGGCCGCATATGTAAGACATGAAATATGTTTGAGAACTCTCAGTGATGATAGTTATGTAACAGGTTCTTGGTTTACGCCTGCCAAATACGTGGATTAGAGGTAGAAGAGATAGCCCTTCATGTGTCACAACAACAGGAACCCTTTCATCATGGGTCCCAAGACCATCAAAGACACGAGCTTTCACAGAAGTGACGGAGTGCTGAAAGAGAGTAGGGTTGGCTCATCGAGTGACCAGGTGCATATCATTCCACTCACATTGATATCAACAAATGACCATTTCATTTTAGACAATGACTGATGCCCGTGGATTGTTGGCCAAACCCTCAATAATGGGAAGAGTGGGAAGAGAGGGGACAGACAAGCTGGCATTGCTGCATAAACAGGACTTGCTTATAAGGTGTTTCTTTGAGTTGGCATCGTGCAAGTAAGTCCAACTGATTCCGATCACATGACCTTTCTACCTTTCACTCAACACAAAGACATACCGGCTAGGGCATGTTATTAAGGTAACAACGGAGAGTTAACACACAACTATTGTTTGACCTATTATGCTCATCTAAGGTGTGTATTTATATCATTGCAACGTGTACTATATTCTAACGCTGCTCCCCCTTACTAGCACGCACGCATTAACTCTCCACTTATCATACCTTTCATGGCATCTGATTTCAAAGGGAAGCGACGAAGGTCTCCAACCCCTGAGGATTCGCCCGCGTCTCGGGTAACAAGGAAGATAAAGCAACAGGCATCTGGTTCAAGCATCCAAGATCAACCCTTTGCGATACCATCATCTTCACACTCAGTAAGCTCTCGTAGTGTCTCCAAACATTTTTACTATCAACTGAAAGTCTATACCACAGGTAGAGATGTCTCATCAAGGCTCTGCAGATCCCACAGCAGGAAGCAAGTTAGATCACCATCGGCCACCCCATCATACAGAGTTGCACCTTGGAGAAGCAAACATGTTTGCCATAATAATTCATCAGTATGTATACAACCCTCCTCCATTAACACCTTTCACTCAATGTCACGACAGTCCATCAGTAAATCTGTGCTGTCAGGATCCTTTCATCAGACGGTATTACACAATGGATCCATGGCTGGGGGCTCTCGATCTCATGTGGTTGAACAATCTGCATTTTCCCCTCAAATTCAGTCGGAGACCCAAGTCCCAGCAGATAATACCAATGTGGCTACATGACCCCTCCCTGAGCCGCTACCCCTGCCTGGAATTACTTTTCCAAATCAAGGTTACATTCCTTGATTCTCAGAACCCCAATTTAACCAACTCATTCAAAATACACCGCCTACAGCTGGGCCTTCTTCCATGGTGAGTTATCACAAATGGTGATATCTCTGTCGCTGACTGACATGTTTTGAAGTTACCTCAATACGATACTCCTGACCAGCTTGTTACCGCAGATGACATATTCGACCCTCAGGTATGCATCATTTTCCTAGAAATGGATCTCACGATGCTAAGTTTCCTTCTTTGCAGGAGCTCACTCACACCAAAGGATATATGGAGCTCTTTCAGTATACTCCCTTCGGCCATGGTAATAGCCAGTCCAATCATGAAGTAGGTGACTCCTTTGGTGTAAGGAGAAAGTTTAACATGCGTGATCATAGCAGGATTCCATTTACTGCGCAGGACCCTCATACCCACAGCAAGATCTTACTGCTGAAGATACACATTCTAGAGTCCACTCAGAAGATCCCTTTATGGACTCCGATATCTCCTTGGGGGGTGCAAGCTCAATTGACTGGGGACACATACCTCAATATCAATCGGAAAGGCAATTGGAAAGTACAAATACCAATTTTCAGATGCAAGCTCTTCAGAACACATAAACTTCACATGGTTAGTACTGTAAAATTTAGACTTGCTGAGATCATGCCCATCACTAATTTCTGATTCTAAAGTGCAAAACCTTTTCAAATGATCACGGACAACAAGTCCCGCAATCTCAACAAGAACCTCGATTGGAGATACCTATAGCTCATTCTCATAACTACACCGCCACAGAACACCTCGGAGTCCAACCTCTGGCTTCCACATTTCATGTGTCAACCTTTTCAGATCACGGACAACAAGTCCCACAATCTCAACAAGAACCTTACTCGCAGGCACCTATGGCTCATCCCGGTAACCACATACCCACAGCACACCTCGGAGTCCAACCTCTGGCTTCCACGTTTCATGTGTCGACCTCGCAGCCAATATCTTATCCCCCCACATTGCCGCCTCTACCCCCATCTCCCCCTTCCACCCCAAATAGGCTTGATGAATTAGTGCAGCGGCAGCAGCAGCTTGAGTGGCACATGGGAACACTTGCATCAACCTGCCAAGCCATGCAAAGTACTCAGAAGGAAATCCTGTCGTATCTCCAGGTTCTAGGTAATGCAAATACAGGCAATATTCAAATTTCAGAAGACATTCAGTCAACATGTTCTCAGCCGGCACACACTACTCCACAAGAACCTTGGGAAGTGGTGCCTCGGCCTCGCCAAAAAAATGATGAAGAGAGGTATCTAGCGGTGCATGTATGGAGACAATCAAGTGCTAACCTTGGCTGACATTGATATTCTGTCTCAGGCATGCATACAAGATTTTATGACGTACTTTTCCATCCAGCTCAAGAGCAGTGCTTCCAATGAAGAAGTGCACAACTATGTGGTAGAGGACAGTTTAGGTCCAACAACAGAAGGCTTGTTCTGTTTTGCATATCAGCACGAACGACATCACCAATGGAACCTCGTGGCTGGGAAGTTCCTTGCATACAGGTTTATGGTTGCGCTAACCAAGCAATGGTATTGTCACGAAGACCTCCCAGAGTTAACTCTGACAGGACTACAGGATCAATTCATAAAGCAATTTTATGATTTTCAAGATGCATGGAAGGAAGCAGTGATGAGTCCAGAATTGCAAGAGAAGCACAAACAGGAATGTTGACGCATTGCACAGCAAGCAAGAAGAGTGCAATCAGTGAGCCATCCATTTTGTAAATTCTATCCATCTCCCTCATCTTTGTAAAGCTTTTTAGTGTTCGACTGGAAACCTGTGCTCGAAACCCTGATCTAGAGCCTTTCGCAGATATTGTCAACAAACTGGGTACTGCGGGTATGAGTGGTGATGAGACTGATATCGAGGAAACCCCAGCAAGACCTAACAAACCTCTTCACCAACAGCACCATTTCCGCAGAGTCAAACTGGGATTTTGATCAGCAGAAGTTACCGAGGTACTGCATACAATTGATCATCAGTATCGAGAGCATCATGCTCTACGGCTAGGAAATGCTAGACCCGGGAACACACCTCGTGAGCGGATATTGGAACCTCTCAGGACAGACTGGACCAAGGAGGTATGTGACTTTCTCTTATATACAAAAGACTCCATGTCTAATGTCGCAATAGGTACCAGGGCTACCACGCAACTTTTACAACAAAACTTGGTTATTGCAGCTTTCAGCACCGAGACGTGCAGCACTGAAGGAAGTGGATGACTGGTCTCCAGCTTATCCCTAAACAATATAGATACAAGGCTTGCCGGCGTTTCATGCTGACCGTTGAAAAAAACATTGTCTCATATCCCAGAAATATGTACATAGGCAACATAGAAATGCTTGTAGAACATTTTGTTGGTTCTACTTTGTCACGAATTTTGCGCATACAGATGCGATGACAGTCACAATGAAGGTTCTGCTAGAAGGGTCAGAGGAAGTTGGATACCTGTGAATTTGAAGATATATTAGCATTTGTAATTGCTGCATGAGACTGAATGTGCAACAGAGAGGATATCATGTTTGCCAAGCTAGCATTGTTATGAGAGATGCGTGACTTGTTCACTTTTCCGTATCCTCATTTGTAGATCAGTTCATGGACAGACGTTAGGTTAGGCTCACTAGGACTTGATCAGAACATGCATATATGCATATCAAGGAGACTCAAGAGTCGTCTTTTAATCCTCTGTGCTACGAAAGAAAGATAAAGGGCTCTTGAAAGGGCTCCTGAAATAAGCCTGGATATCAGCTCTTAAAAGCGGCTCTGAGAAACAGCTCTGAAAAACAGTATATAACGGGTCATGATTGAACATTGACAGTAAAAGATCAGTGCTTTGAATAGCTTCTAAGGAGCGGACCAAACAGGCTCAGTCTTGAAATCTAGAGGTCTGAGTCAACTTCATCCTCATCTGCTACATATCCATCTCTAGTTGGTTTGTTTCTCATTGCGAGATATCCCTCTCTAGTTGGTTCATTTCTCGTTTCTCGTCTGGGCCGTTGAACTGCAACAGAGGTGTCGCGCATTACGCTGTTCAGGAGCTGCAACAGCTGCAACAAAAACTGATGAGCAAACTGTTGTACTTGATCTTGCATCTGTGGTGGCATTGGTTAGATGGCAAGGACTTTATCAAGTAACATAAACACAAACCTCAGGTAATGTAGGAGTATTGACAGCAGGAGAACCGCCGGAAACGAGATGAGACGAGTGGCCTCCCATCTAGAACATTTGCATAAGTACATGGTCTTATATCTAGTAGATAGACGACTTACATTCATCGTGGGAGCAGTCGTTTGAAAGCAGGCTGGTGTCAGTGACTCTACACTATATACAGTGCTTTTCAGATCGAGGCACTCTTTCTGAATCAAGACGAATTTACTAATGAGGTTGAGGGGGTGAATTGCCTTGGGTAGTGGGTGGAGGATGAGGGACTTTAAACTGGAATGATGTCCCAGAGGTGGCAGTGTTTGAGGGCCTGAGGTAACAATCTAGAGGTGCGACATATGTGGCCGGTTTTGTGGTTGAAAAAATCATGTACTTACCGGCACTCTCCTCACTTCTGTATTTCTTCCACGGACAGTTGGCCGTAAGTCCCTTTATCCTTGTTGGGTATTGCATATAGTGATATCCTGCTGATGCCCATAGCTAGTAAGTAAAAGGGGATTAAGGCAGGATTGGCCTACCTGTTCTAGTGTGGTGGTGCTCGCAAGGGGTGTGGGATAGGCACTGGTAACGTTATGTGGAGCAGAAGGTGCTGGACCCAAGCTTACATCCTTTGTGCGAGTTGTGATGCTCGCAAGGGGTGCAGGATAGGCACCGGTAACATTAGGTGTGGCAGAAGAACTTGAAGGTGCCAAACCAGGGCCTATGTCCTTTGTGCAAGTTGTTAGCATATGTGGAAAGTCTGAGTGTGAGGTTCTTACCTGTGAAGCAGGGGTGCTGACAGGGGCTCTTGACGGCTGTTGAGGAAAATGCACTGCAAGTGTCTGGTTTATCCAGGAGTCTACGGGTTGATTCATGGCTAGAGGGAACAAGGAAAGATGGAATATTGAGGAACGACACCTCACCTGAGTGCTTTTATACCACACTTTTGCTACTACTGGCAGGATGAAACAAAGGTCGGAGCTGGCCACGCTCAAGCTGGAGGAGATGGAGTTGACAGCTCTCATGGCAGAGCTGTCAGCGATCCCAGAGCTGAAGGGTGGAGTCGACAGCTCATGGTAGAGCTGATAGTGCAGGGGGGAGAATGCTGGGAGTGTCCGAGGTCTCAAGATCTGACAAAGGAGCAGATTAATTTCAAAAACACATTAGAAAACACAATAGATTAGGAAATATAATGTAAGGCAAGAATGTCTCCAAAAACACAATAGATTGGAAAATATAATGTGAGGCAAGAATGTCTCCAAAAACATAATGTACACCATGAGCTCATCAGGAAACATAATGCCAAGGAATGCACGCACCGGATCAATTCACGAACATAAAGAAATCAACAGTTGAGATAACATAATGTTTTTGTAGGCCCAGGAACATAAAGAAATAATAAGATTAGATTGGGAAACATAAAGTAACCTGAAGGATTTGCTTGATTGGAAAATATGAGGGAAACACAATGTATGCCATGTTCAGAAACACTTGGAGTGATTATATGTTCTGGATCTAAAACATAGAATTTAGCACACATTTGTGATCTCAGAAAACATGAAGTAGACATATGGTTTAAGTCTCATTTTAGACTGTTGTGAATAAAAAGTTTTCAGAAGAGTTTTCTGACTCAGAGAACATGGCTGTAACAATAAGTTTAGTATCATTGGTGAATCCATTGCAACATTGTGTTTCTCACCTGTTTGTGACTGGCAGAAACATTATGTTTATTTGGGTCTGAAACATCCAAAATACATTATATTTTCAAAGCCATGTTTTTGGGAGTTGAAAACACATTGAGAAGTTTAAGTTTTGGTCAGCTTCTCAGCCACAGAAAACACATCCAAGAACTTTATGTTCTCAAGGTGTTCACAAGGAATTTTCAGCATTTCTAAATCCAGACTAATTTCCTGTGGTTGTCTTCGGTCATGACACAGTTGTCAAGTTTAAAATAATGGTGGGCGAGGCCCATGCTGTGGAGGAAGTCAATGTGGTTGACAATCTGGTGGAAGACTCAGTGGATCTGCAGGCAGGTCATCTTGCCTGTCATTATGACACCGAAGAGGTTGTATGGCACATACTCCACAACCTAGCATGTAGTGTGACACACATCACATGACTGGGACAAGGATTAGTTCCTCGTGACAAGTCATTTACAATAGTTACACCTAAGCAAAGTGTCACACAATGGTGGTTGTTCATCTAGCTACATTGGATGATAATACTTTACATAGTCTTCCACAAAAGTACCAAAAAAATCTGGTCTAAAATGAAGTCAACAGTATATTATATGATGGAATCAAAGTCATGGGACAAGGACTGTGCCATGACTGTATGTGACTTTGTGATTTCCTATGTCAAATCCTGTACAACATGTATGCGATCAAAATCCCAATGACACTGGCCTTCACTAGGGAGATCTCAGAATTTGTTGATTAAACAAATGGTCAAACAAACACATAACAAATAGCACTTTTGTTCAAGATTTGTACAAAGGCCACACTCTAAACAAAGGCATAAATTGGTCCACATTTTGAACCATTAACAAATATTGAAGAAATATGACCCTATGTATCATTAAGATTTGTTTAGACCCAAATGATAAAGTTTGTTCAGATTTTCACCACAATTTGTCCAACTGTCAAATGTGGCATTTGTTTAAGTCTGAAAGTTACAGATTGATTAAACTTCCAACTCAATTTTGGGTGAAAAGTGAGGAAAAACTCTGATCATTATGTAAATTTCAGGCTTAAATAAATGCCACATTTGGCAGTTG
This sequence comes from Ramaria rubella, assembly GCA_015039355.1. Taxonomy (NCBI): domain Eukaryota; kingdom Fungi; phylum Basidiomycota; class Agaricomycetes; order Gomphales; family Gomphaceae; genus Ramaria; species Ramaria rubella. The sequence goes on from MU134326.1 coordinate 69,396, forward strand.
AACAAATTGTGGTGAACATCTGAACAAGAGTTATCTTTCGGGTCCAAACAAATCTTAATAATACATGGGGTCAGATTTCATCAATATTTGTTAGTGGTTCAAAATGTGGACCAATTTATGCCTTTGTTTAGTATGTGGCCTTTGTACAAATCTTGAACAAAAGTGTTCTTTGTTATGTAGTTGTTTTTCCATTTGTTCAACCAACAAATTCTGAGATCTCCCTAGTACTTATGGATTCCTTAAGCATTTACCGATTCCACCAAGACCATGGAATTCTATATCCTTGGACTTCATTGAGCCGCTTCCGCTTTCATTGGATTTTGACAGCATCCTTGTTATCATTGACAGACTCACGAAACAAGCCATATTCATTCCAACAGTCACAATGATCACTTCTCCAATGCTCACTCAGCTTTTTGTTCTCCACATCTTCTTCTCCAAACATGGTGTTCCAACTCACATCACCTCCGATCAAGGTTTGGAATTTGTGTCCTCATTTTTCCACACACTCGGAAAGGCACTACACATGAATCTCCACTTCACTTCCAGTTATAACCCCAAAGGCGATGGACAAACCGAACGAACAAATCAGACCCTTGAGCAATATGTTCACATTTATTGTAATTATCAACAGGACAATTGGGCTGAACTTCTTCCAATCACAGAATTCGCCTATAACAATGCTCCAAACACAACAACAGGAGTTTCTCTGTTCTTTGCTAACAAAGGTTATAATCCTGACATTTCTGTACATCCCGAACGCAACCTCATTTCATCCCACGCAAAAGACTTTGCAGTCAACTTAGACCAACTCCACCAGGAACTCCAAAAAAGAATTTACGACGCACAATCCCGATATGAGGAACCCACAAACAAGAAACATTCTCTGGCACCGGACTTCAAAGTAGGTGACAAAGTCTTCATCAAAGCCACATTTTTCTGCACAACCCAACCTTCAAAGAAGCTTGCCAAAAAATACCTCAGACCTTTTGAAATCATCACGCCCGCAGGTACCAGTAATCGATCCTTCATTCTCCGTTTACCCAACAGTATGCGTGCTGTTCACCCATCCTTCCACTTTTCCATGCTAGAACCTGCAACTCCAAATGAAATTCCAAACCGAATACTGCCTCTGCCTCTGCCAGTCATTATTGAAGGTGAAGCCAAATACAAAATTGACGAAATTCTGGACTCCAAGATAGACAATCACCGATGTTGCAGGTTACAGTACTTGGTGCACTGGACAGGCTATCAAGGTACCGATGAAGAAACTTCATAGATTCCCACTATGGAATTAGGCAACACTTTGGAAATCATTGAAGACTTTCATAAAGCATATCCCAATAAACCTGGTCTGATCCTGCCTTAACTTTTCCTTTTCTTTTTCCAATTGTCCCTATGTTTTTGTGTTCATGTCTCTAATTACACCTTCCATCTCTTCCAAGAAATCCCACTTTGCTTTTCCACTTATTTCCAACTTAATTTTCCGATTCTGATTCCCATATTTCATCCTTTTCCCATTCCTCCATCCTTACCTCCAAATCCCACTCCTGATGCTGAACCATCCCTTGCACCCATGCAGCTAGAATCTGCGTCTCTTTGGTGTGCTCCCGCATGGAACTCGCGTGGCAATCCATGGATTTCTGCAACTTGTGGATTTCCTTCGATAGTAATTCTGCTGTTCCTTCGTCATCCACACATTTTGCAACTTCTTCTGCAATCCCGATTCTCCCAGTCAACAGCACACCCTCCTATCCTTTGCGCATTCATCGCATGTCCCATTCGTTCCATCCACTATTGGCAAACAAAACATATCCCAAACCCAACATCCTGCACAACAATATTTTTCGTGCCCAATCCAATTCAATGCAGACTCATGCACTTTCCAATGATTAATGGTTCTATCCACTGCATCACTCTTCCTTCTCCCCATGTTTTCCTCCAATTCCTTTTCGGCCTTTCTCTCGTCTTTTCCTGCCTTTTCCTGCTCCAACTTTCTCTGCTCTAATTTCTCCACCACCTCATTTTGCAACTCCAAAATCTCGCAAATCTGCACCTCCAGATTGTCTTTCAATCCCGACTCGTCTTCAGAAATGAGGTCTTCAAGCAAGATGATTGGTGGCATCGACATTGAGTTTAGAGGGGAGTAGGAATAAGGAGATCAGAAATCTGGCAAGTTGAACCCCATCTGTCACTCTTATATATCACATTAGGGGTCCTGCTTAATCACCAAACCAAACTTCCCACGCTGATCTTAGGCCTCAAGGGCTCAGCCTTAAGGAGGAGGTACTGTTAGAACCCAGATTCATTCCCAGCTTTCTGTCTTTCTCTGACATATTCCGATTCATAATTCCAATATGTTTTCCAATTCACTCCACCTGATCTACTTATCCCCGTTCCATCTATATTTAGTCATTTCTTATCAAGATCTACATCTTTGGTCTTATATCCATATTTACCCTTACCTCCGATCCTGTATTCACTCTGTTTCAAATTTCCGTACTTTGTATCTTTCTGACTCAGACCATATCTATTTGTTATATACGACTCTTGCATGTACTTTGTTCTTCAGTTTGAATATTGATCCACCTTGACTCGATATCTTCTCACCTCTGTCTCTAAGTCCTATCCGATCTTCTGTTCTCCCACCTTTCCGACTTCTCTGATTTCCCTGATATTCCGACTTTCCAAAATACCAGGACATGAAGGGTTCAAGAGGGCACAACCTATAAGTTAGAAGCCGATGGCCATACATTTCCGATCCCGAACTCCAAACTCCAACAATTCCGACATCCTGATGAGAAGAAATCTAGTTCATAACAATGAGCATATATGCTTGGACAATATATATGGTTATGACATAGGAGAACAATGGATGATTAACAGAATGGTTTTGAGAGTACAATCAATATACAAGCTGAGGGAAAGCTTGGGTAAGAAGATGTATTTAAAGGAGTATGTGGAATTCCAAAATCGGAAACAGAAAAGGTAAAAATGTGTGATATGGAATTCTGAAATCAGAGTGAATACAGAATCAGGGTAAAAATGTATGGGGATAAGATCAAAAATGGATCATGACTAAGAATGATCAAATGGGGCTATGTCAGTCGAAGCAGAAAAGGCTTATCAGAATGCAGAAATATCAGAATAATAGAAAACAGATCTGGGATCTAACAAATAGCATTAAGGCAGAATGGTCAATTCCATGCACAGACAAAGCATATTGATATGTGATATCATTTTATTTGTGAAGCCATGGAGAATGAAACAATCAATGTTGCATATTGTCCTACCAACAAGATGGGCGCTGGCATCATGACAAAGGCCTTTCCCCACAACAAAATCAAACAATTTGCGGCCATGCTGGGACTATGTTTGGCTTGAGGGGGAGTGTCGGAATTCCAAGCCAACATGTCCCTGCCAAGATACCAAGACACCCAAGCTTAAGTTTAATATGCAATACCTATTTCTATCCCCTTTCATCACAACCAAAGTCCTTTATAAAGACCTTGAATACATAGATAGCTGCTTCAGTTGTTTGTTAATAACTGAGGCATGTGTTCTCTCTTATGCTTACATAATATGTCTATTGACATGTTATCATAGTTACACTTGTTTAGGTGAATAACAACACTTCAGTTGTTCATTAACAACTGAAGCTTACACTTGTTTAGCTATACTCCTACAGAGATGACTTAGGGTTTATTTTCTAAGGTGAGAACTAATTATGGTGGTATAAGGTGTTGGATTAGCAAGCTTAACGGAGCTATATTGGACCCCTGACCGATGGCTGAAAACACCATGCTGTTATGTCAATTAAACTTAACCTTCACATCATTTAAGATTGCGACGTGCATACCTTTTTTTATTTTAGTTTTGTAGGATAAATACTCATAAAATTGTTGGTAGATGCTTCAGTATTGCTGGTAGCAAATACTGAAGCGTATGTCTATAATTTCTTTTGTTAGCATCCGATCTAACCTTCGAATAGTCAGAATCGTTATAGGTAGCTCAACTTGTATTTCAGTATTGCTGGTAGCAAATACTGAAGCTCAGAATCGTTATAGCTTAACAGGTTATGGGCCCCGCCGAGTTTAATATGTCTACTTCCAAAGACGACTCCCTTTTCAAAGTTCCCAAGCTTGCTGCTGATGGATCGAATTGGGTTGCATACAAGACACGTATGTCTTGGTCGATTGCTGCTCGTTCACTTGAAGGGCACCTCAACGGCACCTGTATTCGGCCTACTGAGCCGAAATACAGTAATTCCGATATGTCCCTATGGAGTGCAGACGATAAGCAGGCATATGCAGGATTCAAGACAAACCTCAACAAGTGGACACTAAATGAGAGTGTCGCACGTGCGCAGATTGGCAATACCATTGGTGACTCAATGTTGATGAAAGTACATCGCTGCAAGACTGTTGCAGAAACTTGGAAAGTAATCTGCTCCGAGTTTGAAGGGAAGTCCCGTATGGTTCAAGTCGACCTACGAAGAAGAATGATGGAAATGGTAGCCGAGGATGGCAACGATATTCGTATGCACCTCGACACCTTAAACCTCATGTACGAACGTCTATCCGGAATGGGCGCAATGCCCAGCGACAAAGACTATTCGACCATCATCCTTTCATCTCTGCCGGAATCTTATTCTCAACCTCTCCAAACTATTAGTGATGCCGCCCAACATCTTGGAAAACCTTTTACCCCTAGTGATTACATTTCAAAGGCCATAGATGACTATGACAAGCGCAAGGTTAATTCCGAACGCAAGGATCACGCAAAAGACTCAGCGTTGTACATCAAGAATGGCAAACGTTCCAAAACTCTGGCTTCGAAAAAGGATATCGAATGCTTCAATTGTCACAAGAAAGGACATTTAAAAGCCAATTGTTGGGCCAAGGGTGGAGGAAAGGAGGGACAGGGTCCACGCTCAAAGAAAAGCAAAGACAAGAACAATACGGCAAATACAGCAACTGAGAGTATTGAAGATGGTTGTTGGTCGGCTATATGTGGTAGTTCCGACAATTTTATTGACAACCTATTCGAAATCGAATACGATGACAACCTACCTCCAACACTGCTTAACATCTCAAACAGCAGTGACATCGATGAAATGCCAGGATTGGAGACAGCTTCCAATAGTGACTCAGATGATGAAGATGCATACACCTCCATCAATGTTGTCAATGTTGCCGCAACGGTTGCCGCTCAGCCTACTTCACCAGGCACTATCATAGAACTCTACGATTCAGGAGCCACACATCATATGACCCCGCACAAGCACCTGTTGGAGAATTTCGTCACTATCGCACCGAAATCCATCAATTCTGCCAACAAGAATACATTTCGTGCTATTGGTAGAGGAGACATGAAAGTCACGATCCCAAATGGCAAATCGGAGACATCAATTACCTTGAAAGACGTGCTTTACGCACCTGACATAGGCATGACACTGGTGTCTGTTGGCCTTATTGATTGTGCTGGCTATTCAACCATGTTTGAAGGTGGTGCCTGCACAATTCGTGACAAAACGAAGAGAATTGTTGGGCGCATTATTTACAGAAACGGGCTATACCAAGTCGAGAGGAAACCGAAACATGAGAATGCCTATACATCAACTGAAGCTGTCACTGTCATGGAACTCCACCATAGAATGGGACATATTGCACCCGAAGCTGCCAGACAACTTGTCAAAAATGGCCTTATCACGGGTATTGAACTTGATGATTCACAACCAATATCTGGGTCCTGTGATTCATGTGAGTATGCCAAAATGACTCGGAAGGCTATACCCCATGAAAGAGAAGGCAAGAGGGCGAGTGAAGTTGGTGGGGAAATCCATACCGATGTCTGGGGACCATCTCCGATAAAGACAATGGGAAGCAAAGCTTATTATGTCAGCTTTATGGATGACAAAACTCGCCATACTACTGTGCACCTCCTCACACACAAGAGCAATGTGTTTCAAGCATATTTAATATTTGAAGCATGGCTTAATACCCAACATGGTGCTAAAGTTAAAGCACTGCGTTCAGACCGCGGTGGAGAATACCTCAGTGGTCCATTCACCACCCACCTTCAAGAGAGGGGAACAGTTCATAAACTAACTGTTCACGATACACCTGAGCAAAATGGTGTGGCTGAACACTTGAATCACACACTGCTTGAACGCACACGAGCTATGCTGCATGCGTGTGGACTCTCAAAAGGGTTGTGGGGAGAAGCTCTACATCACGCAGTGTGGCTCAAGAATCGGACATCAACAAAGGCATTGATTGGTATGACACCTCACGAAGCACTTACAGGTGAGAAATTGAACCTAGCCGACTTGCATGAATGGGGAAGTAGAGTATGGGTTCACACTGCTGAAAGTGGAAAATTATCCGGGAGAGCTAAGGAAGGCTGGTGGATGGGATATGATTCTGAAAGTAAAGGTTCACAAATTTATTGGCCAGACAAACAATCAATTTAAGTCAAGCGAAGCATTAAATTCGATGAAGAATTCGTTCTCATACCTGGGAATTCTCCACTTGAGGGGGAGTGGATAGAAATCGAGGCACAACTCCCAAAATTTCGAACAATCAAGAATCTATCACCATCGACACTCTTAATACACCTCTCAATTCCACCATATCCCTACCAAGCCATACCGATGTTCTGAAAAATTTTGAAAACTCACCCGAAGTCCCCAGCCAAAGTCAGCGCATCCGGAAACCTTCCAATTATATCAGAAGTCTTCAGACCGGCGAAGGCACAACCACGGGTCTTAAAACGGCACCTTTAGTACCAAAAGGCATACATATTACCAAACCCTCGCCAGAAGAAACAGACCGTATTATTCAGGATGAACACGACAAAATTGATATGGCTGCAATGTGTCAAGTGTCCATAAAAGACCAGAGTGACGCAATCTCCAATTGGTCACTTGTTACAGATACGGAGACTGGAAACGAACCTAGAACTGTTGAAGAAGCGCTAGCTGGATCAGAAGCTGAATTGTGGCGAAAGGCAATGGAAGATGAACTGAATGCACTAGCCAATGCAGAAACTTGGATACTTGTCGATCGACCTGCAAACACGAATGTTGTGGGATCATGAGGGGTATTCAAAAGGAAGAGGGACGCTACTGAGAAGATTATAAGGTATAAGGCAAGACTTGTTGCCCAAGGATTCATGCAATTACCTGGAATCGATTATCTTGACACATTCGCACCAGTAGCAAAACTCACCTCGAATCGTATAGTACTTGCGCTCGCTGCACACAATGATTGGGAGCTAGAACAAATGGATGTCAAGAGCGCCTACCTGAATGCCAAGCTTGACGAGAAGATTTTCATGTTTCAACTCCCTGGATTCATTGCTCCAGGATACGAGAAATCTGTTTGCCTCTTGAAGAAAGCCATGTATGGACTTAAACAAGCTCGTCGTCGTTGGTATGAGTTGATCTGCGGTACTTTTACTCGATTGGGCTATATGCGATGTCAAATTGATCACTGCGTATTCTTCAAACACATTAATAGAGATTTCGTGATAGTGGTGGTGGCTGTAGATGACTTAACTTTGGCTTCAACCTCAAAGACTTCGATGTTGATGATGAAAGAAGAATTACGGTCAGAATTTGAGATAACAGACCTTGGCGATCTCCATTGGTTACTTGGAATAGAGATTAAACGCAACAGAATTAAACGCACCATATCGTTGTCTCAAAAAGCCTACATCGATACAATTATTTCGCGTTTTAATCTGGAAAACGCGAAGAACATCTTCACGCCTATGGAACTTGGACAAAAATTATCAATCAGCCATAGTCCGTCGACACCGAGTCAGATCAAAGAAATGGCAACCGTACCTTATAGAGAAGCCATCGGATCTCTCATTTATGCTGTGAGCGCAACTCGTCCCGATATAGCCTATGCAACTTCAGCATTAGCGCACTTTATGCAGAACCCTGGAAAAACTCACTGGGAAGCTGTAAAAAGACTACTCAAATACTTGAAGGGAACGAGAGAGTTGGAGCTAACATATGGAGGAGAGCCAAGTGGTTTCGATGCATGGACTGATGCAGATCACGCTTCGCAAGAACACCGGCACTCCATTTCTGGCTACGTTTTTCGCATTGATGGTGGTGCTGTCTCTTGGAGTTTGAAAAAGCAATCCATTATTGCACTCTCAACTACAGAAGCTGAGTATATCGCTGCTGCGCATGCTACTAAGGAAGCCATTTGGATTAGAGCTTTCCTCAGTGAGATAACGCGCCCGCTTACTATTCCCACAACTCTATTTTGCAACAATCAATCTGCGATCGCGCTTTCAAAGGATAGTCAATTTCACACTAGAACGAAACATATTGACATACATTTTCATTTCATTTGCGAGGCCACCAAAGACGGAACCATTATCCTCATATATTGCCCTACCAACTCTATGATTGCAGATATTTTAACGAAGGCTTTGTCACGCACCAAGCTTGAAGGTTTTGTTCAAGAACTCAGACTCCGTTTAGCTTGAGGGGGAGTGTTGGATTAGCAAGCTTAACGGAGCTATATTGGACCCCTGACCAATGGTTGAAAACACCATGCTGTTATGTCAATTAAACTTAACCTTCACGTCATTTAAGATTGCGACGTGCATACCTTTTTTAGTTTAGTTTTGTAGGATAAATACTCGTAAAATTGTTGGTAGATGCTTCAGTATTGCTGGTAGCAAATACTGAAGCGTATGTCTATACTTTCTTTTGTTAGCATCCGATCTAACCTTCGAATAGTCAGAATCGTTATAGGTAGCTCAACTTGTATTTCAGTATTGCTGGTAGCAAATACTGAAGCTCAGAATCGTTATAGCTTAACATAAGGACCCAGCTGTGAAACCTACTTAACTAAGAGGTACATACGACCTGTTTAAATATGCTAGTCATACTGGGTAACCCAGGTGCAGCATGATATCCTATATTACCAACTCCAACAAATTATTTCCCTGGTGTATGCAAGCACCTCTCCATTCCCATCAGGGAAACCTAAGCAATAGCTTGGAATATACATTAGGAAAGATTTCAGGATGTTTGACACTACAGCTCTGTGCCATTCAGGCCTGTATACAGTAATTAAGGTATCTTGATAAAGATACTTTGACTTGGACATCACCCCAGACCCTCAATTGTTTTCTTGTCAGTTTCTTATGTGAATTTAAAACCAGGGGGCCCTCCCCATATTGCCAGTAGCACCAATGTTCATCCACCAAGCTGTTTGAATGAAACAACCATCATACATGAAGTAATATAAAACCTACTGATTGGGCATGATGGCGGCTCAGAAATGGTATCATTTGCAGCGAAAATTGAGGTAAAGATCATGCAACTGCGTCTACCACACCTTCAATCAAACATGGATTTTCCACAATTCTTGAACCCCAGCGAGAAGTGCCTCAGTCTGGAGCTCAGCTGGTAGGATCACAGCTGACAGCTCAGATGGAATCTGAGCTCATCTGTGCACACCTCATGGATTTTTCATGTTTTGTATTCACAGGCTACAAATGCCAAATTTATTTATTTTGGTTCCTGTTCTTTTTTTTTTTTTTAAGAAACAGACAACTGTCTTGCCAATAAACCCGTTCCATTCATTTTGCTGAGTCAGCGTTCTGAACTTCATTCACATGAAATTCATTTGCCTATATATACAGCTCTTGGTTCACCTGTACCACACCCTCACATTAGATCCCCCCACCCACCTTCTCCGCCCCAGGGGAACGCAGCGAAGGGTGAAATGAGAGCTGTACATATGTAGTTTACGCCCCTAGCCGCTGGGGCCTGCAGTGTACATTCATAGCACACAACTCTGTTTGACAAAGATACCTCTATGAAATGAGGTCATAGTATTCTTTGTTCTTTGTTTCTAATCTATGTAGTTACATTCCTTTATTGTAAAATGTTGTATTTAAAGATATACTCACAATAATATATAAAATTTCTATTCCACCATTGCAATGGAATTCTGGTTACCTCAGATAACACAATGAATGTCTTGTGGGTTGGCTAAACAGTTTATTAAAATCATTTTCTACCATCCTAAGTGAAACCAGCCAACCATCGGTTCACAGCAGACCTGATGGTATCAGATACAACAGCTCAGCTGTGCGGGGATGAGAACCGACATGCTCCAATTAACCATCCCTTATAGTCCAGATTTCCTCAGCTGGTCGGTCCTCAGCGGATTCCCCTTGCGGGTTTGCTGAGAGCCAACCAGCTGAGCCCTCATCCAAGGCACTTCTCACTGGGCTTGAACCTTCTAAGTCTGTCTGAAAATGACCATTGTATTAAGTGCTTGGGTGAGAGTGAAAATGCCAGAATGTAGTTGTGCTGCCTAGCGCTCACAGCAGATTACCATAAAGCATCAGGACTTGGGCTTCCAGCAGAGTTCCTTTCAAGCCATGTCAATCAAGAATGCTTCTCGGAACACGATGGTACCTGTGCTCACAGAACGTATACCAGTAGTGTTCCATGATAACATCTACTGTGGGGATCCAGAAGAGAAAGATAGAGCCTCGCATCAGGAAAACGGACCTTGGTGTCTAAATTCTAGATGTTTACGGTGAGGCCATGTAATATATCTGATAAATATATACTACTTAGCTCTAAGGGTATTATCTAGCGCACCTAGTGGTAGCTAGACGTTCGAGCTCCGCCCAAAATGACTTGGACTAATCACACAGGTTCCTACTAGTACAGTCGCAATGCCACTCCCTTCTGACATCCACACGCTCATCATCCCGGACTCAGAATCACCATGTGGCACGTGCCATTTGTTATCCCCAGCTTTGCCAGACCCCTCACATAACTCAAGGTCACGTAATCGATGTGTTTCACCATCCGGACGTGGCGCTGGAACACGTTCAACGACTTGGAGCCTCTCAGCCTCCTCACAATGTAACCATTGAACCCTGGGCTCCTTCCGATCCGCTGGAATCCAAAAGAAGAAGAAGAATAGGAGACCATCTATTGTGTCCTTGCCAAGCAGCCATATCGCCCCTCTGTGCTCGTCCGACTGCTCTTCCATGTTCCCAAACCGTGACTCCAAATTCGATTACATTCCAGACTATTCTCTCGAAACTGCACTTCGAGAGCTCATCGTCATTCGCCGTGAAGCGCGTCGACTTGAGGATCGCTGTGATCTCGAACGCAAACGTTGATTTGAGTTGGAGGACCGTGAAATGCGGGATCAGCTGGCCAGGTGTGAATGGGAGGATGAAGTGATTCTAGAGGCAATTGAGGGAGCGACTAAAATAGTAAGTTTGTTTTTTCATCTTCAATTTTATGGACTAACCTTTGCAGCCCAATCCCAAGTACATGGGTGCTCCCGGAGGCGACCCCTCAGTCCACCTGCAAATCTTCCCTGACAACCTGCGACTCGGTCTTGTCATTGAAAAGGCAAAACTGAGTCCTGTTTTCGAAATTGTGGCAAAAAATAAGGGGGGCTTGGGATTTGCTGGGGCAGACTTGGGGAATAGGGGGGGGGTTGGTGATGATGCAGAGCCGGAGGAGCCTTCAGAACTTGAAGAGTTGGAGGAGGTTTAGTTGGGATTGTGATTGAGCTGACCTTTTTGTGCATGTATGGAGTTTTTTGTGCATGTATGGAGCTTTTTGTGCATGTACTAGTCATTTTATGCTTGTACTGATCTTTTTTTGGATAGGGAGCAAAAAAAAAAAAACCCCCCTACACCCAATTGAGCTGGCAAATGGAGTGGCACTGAATGGGATTGTGGTCACATCCCATTGAGACAGTCTGTGGGTCCTGCTTCAGAGATTAGTCCTGATTCTCACAAGGAGGAAAAGATTGCAAAATTACCACACCTGGAGAAAACGACAAACATGAGGTTGAATGACCTTTCTGGAAGACCCTCAGCAATGGAAACAGCACACCTGGACCACTCTGAGGAGGAGAAAGAACAACCAAAGGAGTGAATGCCCACTCCACCAGACTACTCCCAGCCGCAGCAGGAACAACCAAGGGCATAAATGCCACCCCAGGACACCCACAACAGAAGGAACAACAACCAAGGTTGAATGCCCACCCCAGAACACCCACAGCAGCAGTCACATAAACAAAGGGGGGAAATGGTCACACCAGAATACTCCCAGCAGTGGCAACATCAACCAAGGGAGTAAATGGTGTCACCGGAACACCCACAGCAGCAGCAACAGCCACTGAGGGAGTGCATGTCCACTCCAGAACACCCACAGCAGCAGCAACAGCAACCAAGGGATTTTAATGCCGAGTCTGGAACATGTCCAGCAGCTGCTACAATAACCAAGGGAGTGCATGTCCACTCCAGAACACCTACAGCAGCAGCAACAGCAACCAAGGGATGTGAATGTGGACCCTGGAACACGCCCAGTAGCTGCCACATCAACCAAGCGGGTGTATGTCCACTCCGGAACACCCACATCAGCAGCAACAGCAACCAAGGGATTTGAATTCTGAGTCTGGAACATGCCCAGCAGCTGGTACAATAACCAAGGGGGTGTATGTCCACTCCGGAACACCCACAGCAGCAGCAACAGCAACCACAGGATGTGAATGCTGACCCTCAACCACGCCCAGCAGCTGCCACATCATCCAAGGGAGTGCATGTCCACTCCAGAACACCCACATCAGCAGCAACAGCAACCAAGGGAGTGAATGGCCACTCTGGAACATCCACAGCAGCAGCAACAGCAACCAAAGGGGTCAATGCTCCCACTGGAATACTCCCAGCAGCAGCAACATCACCCAAGGGGATGCATGGCCATACCGGAACACCCACAGCAGCAGCACCAACAACCAAGGGATGTCAATGCCAAAGATGGAACACTCTCAGCAACAGCAATACCACCCAGGGGGGATACAGCCATTCAAGACCACCCTCAGTAGTGCAAACAACAAACATAGGGGTAAATGTTCACCCCATACCACTCCTAGCTGCAGACACCCTCAATGTGGCGATACATTCCCACTCTCACACACTCTCAACATCAGACACAGCCAGTCCCAGGGGACAAGGGTCATTCTGGGACACTCTCACCAACAGCCACACGCACCATTGATAATATTGTACATTTATTCCCCTGTACCACTGTTATTTCTACCAAAAAAACATTTACGAAGACAAATTTTCCAAAGACATGCTATTACATTATAAGACACTCTGGTAAGTAGCTTGATCCTGGAATGAATTGATCCAAAACTTGTCTACCTTCTCCAAGCAATTATTTCCATTCACTTCAACCTGTGTCCCATCAGGCTCTTGTCCACCTTGGGAAGCGTGGACTCAGAACAACTGGTTGCACAATAGATTCAAGCTGAATGATACCCCCAACAGGCCTTCCATCAGACCCCCTTAGACACTGTATAGCATACATATCCATAGCACCATGTGTGTGTGCACCTGGTTTTGAAAACCATTCCACATAAGCCAGTACATTCCTTGCAGGTTCTGAAGTGGTTTGAGCCTGTTTTTGAGATGTGGTGAGTGTAGGGCCAAAGATAAGCTTCACTTGTGCAACTCAAAGACCTAGTGGCACATCATAAACATTGAGGACAGGGGAAACATCCTCAGTGACAACTTACCATTAATTCCATCTTGTGGATTTTTATCCTCACTTTGTGGATCATCAAGTACTGTATGAAATTGTGGTGTTTTGTCCTTGGTAGTTGATAAACGAGCTAAAATAGACTGTCATTTGGGTATGCCTTCATCATAACCTATTACAGGCATGAGGACACTGCATCTATGCCAGATTGAGATTGACTGCCATTCCTGTGGAAGTTGGTACTGTGCTGCTCTTTGTTGAAGTTGATGAGAGGATACAGCTTCAGTGAGCTGCACCAGATGAACCTTCAATGCATGAACCAGATTAGGAAGTTGGTATTCCACAGAAATCCTAGCAATGGCTTGGTTTTTTCTTGGAGGTCTCTTAGCAATTGAATGAGATGGTGGTGAAAGTTGTTCCACAAATTTAGGTCGAAGCTTAGTGATAGGAGATGGTTTGACCACCAGAAGATCCTCTGAATCAACTTCTGTATCCATTTCAGCTACCACTAGCTGTGGGTTTTCCCCCTCTATCTCAAGTAGGAAATCTGGGGAGCTATCTTCACTGATTTGCCAGTCACCCTCCATCCACCAAACATATTGGCTATGAAAATACAGTTTTTCCTGACGCTCCAGCCAGGTTATCATCTGTGTGATATAATTCTCGTGATTGGTAGCTTTGTGTGCTTTCTTGGCCACCTCAATATGATAGCGTTCAGAGATTTCAGTGGTGTAGTTGAAAGGAACTCCAAGCCATCAAATATTCTCTGGGTAATGATGACAAGCATGGAGCTTGCGAATCTCAAAATGATTCTGATCCCTGCCACCTCCATTGAGAAATGCATCTTTGTGTGCATGGAACTTTTGATTAAAATCAACCATCCGTTGTATATCTGTCTCTGATAATGTCTGCCACTGTGCATGATATATAAAATCCAGTTCAGCACATGTGGCAATGATGGCACCAGCACTTTGTGCACCATATATCACTGGTAAGAAATTGTGCTCAAGATCCTTCCATTCCCTCCCAGACCACTGAGATATTTTAGAGATACCTCCAGAAAAATGTCTGTAGCCAGGTGTTTTGGGAAGTCAACGGAAACGGTTGTCAATCTCAAGGTCTCCAATCTTTTTGATGCTCCAGTCTGCAGTATGGTCACTAAATGCCTTATGAAGTCCATGAAGGACATCATTGCAAATGACCTTGCAAATATCTGTGTAGGGAAGATCTGACCAGAATGGTTCTTCTACACCACTAAGCTGCACCCTCTGGCATGCTTGAATAAAATGCCAAGTATCTGCATTAGGATTTTGGTGGGAAACCATTTGTATCTTGTTTAAAATAGCCTGTCCTGTACGCACATCACAGACATGAGGAGAACCAAGGTCATGTGTTTCTGCAAGGCAAGTAGTACATGCATTTGCACCCAATCCTGCAAGCATATTTTGTTCCTCTTTGTCTGAAATCCAAGCTGCCAGAAAGACTCTGTTCATGTGCATGTTACCATGTGAATCAATCATGGGAACTGCAGTGTGTCCAGCCTCCTTCATAGATTTCAGGACTATGCGCATGCAAGCATGGAACAGACAATGTTGGAGACGGCCTGGCATGGCCTTCTGCTGAGTGGGATTAGGAAACTCTGTCTTTGAGAATTTGCACACAGGGACATATGTCAGTAAAAGAAAGGCACAACAACTTGGTTGTCCATGAATATCACTGTCAATCTGCCCACTAGTGATGTAGGCAGGATGCACTTTCCCATCCCCAGAAAAAATTTGTAACATGTGTGGAATCTGAGGCAATAATGGCAGGGTTGACAGTTTCATCCTCTCCAATAACATCCTGGTAGAAATGCCAAGCATCCCCAGAGTTCATTTCACCATAGACACGGTCCTTGAGTTCCTTGTCAGTGAAATATTTCACTGGTCCATAAGTCTGATGCTCATCAAAGGTAGGATTTGCTGCCAAGAACTGTAGACATTCAACTGGATCATGATAGAATAAGAGCTGAGGCTCATTAGGAGCCTCAGGAAGTGTGACTTCCTCACAATACCACTGTGGGCCTGCAGGGAGGAATTTGTCAATATGCTCATACATTTCCTCAGCATTTCTAAAGCTTGGAGGGAGGTGTTTGTTTTTAACCTAAAAGAAAGCATTAGTGCACTGAATTAAGATGAATCACATCACAGGAGCAGAATATATGTGCAGTCCATAACAGTATCTTGGACACATTGGAGATTTTGATAACTCACCCATGGTGTGTTCAGATATGCATTTACTTTCTTTTTTTGACAATCCTGAAGTGCCAAGCCATTCAACCAGACTCCATTCATCTCCATTTGCAAATGGATAGTGTGGCAAGTCTGCTGGTGTCTTCTCCTTGATCTCATCAAAACCAGTTTTTACACCTGTCACATGTATTTTCCCAGCATTAGGATAATCCTGCTTTGAGTGGAGACAAAAAAACATTCTCTGATGATGGCTGTGGAGATGCAGCAGTAGATGTCTGAGACATATCCCCACTATGCTCTGGAGAAAACATCCTTGGTCTTTTGGAAGGACCAGGTCCATTGTCTGGGGGCTGAACTTCATCAGGATTATCAACATCCATGAAAGATGTCTCATCCAGATCCCTTGTAATTGGGCCATAAGATGCAGTGGCTGCAGTGTGCAGCCTCTGAGCAAGCATAGCATCCTCATGCTCCTGAGATTTTATTCAACACGAGCAAAATGGCTATTGAGCCTTGTAAAAAATTGGCCACAAAATGGGCATTTAGATTTTGCCTCAGTTGTGGCAGCTTTAGGAGCCATAATAAAGACAGCAGGCAATAGCTTGAAGAATGCTGCTACAAGCCTAGGGATAGCACCAGAAATCTAGAGGGCAGAGGGATTAGTGTCAACAGTCAGTAGCAACTCCTCACAGAGCAGTGGGGGTCTGAAGGATCTAAGTTACGAAGCTGATGCAGCATATGTGCATCGCGACTATGGCTCTCATGCATGGTCCGTGCACGGCACTTTGCAAAGCTTTCATTTTCAAAGTCCGAGGTCCACATGTTCCTTTCCTTTCCTTCCCACCAGCTTCATCCATGTGCGTCACTCGTTCTCAAGCCCCATCCGCTCAACCAACCAATCCCAAACCGCCTCCTAAGGCCAAGAAACCTGGCCTCAAAAAGCCCTTAGTATCTCAGTCAATGAACATGGCGGTGCCACCCGCAGTAAGTCTTTTTTATTTCTTTCATTTCTTATGCTAATTTTACATAGCTTCCTGATTGGGGCCCTCCACCTGGGATTGGAGGCGCTATGTTCAGCCCCCCAACGTTAAACGAGGACAACAACCCTTTCTTCGCAGAGCCACTGCCATCAGCTAACATTCCTCCCTTTGTCTCCCTTCCTCCTCCCTTTGTTCCTCCCTCTCCTCCCTTTGTTCCTCCTGCTCGCCCCCCTCCTTCCCGCATTGATACGACGGGTGTGCCGTCATCACACACCTCGCTTACTGTTCCACATCTTGACTTGCGGAAACCCCCAAGCAAGGTAAGAGCGTCCTGTGATTTCTTTTTTTTTTTGATGTTAGTTTAACTTTCCAGAGAAAGTTGAGTACGCCAGCCTGCAGCACATCCAGCGGGAGTGCACCAGCTGGTAGTACGTCTGGCCTGAGTGCATCAACTGGCACGTCGAAGCACATCATGATACCACACACAGCCACAGCCCTTCAGCCCCATCTCTATGGTTACCTAGACTACCATCAGCCTTCATCCTCAACTTCGGCTTCCCTGTCTCATTCATCAACTGCTCATTCTGTATCTGATCGTTCCTTTCCCTCTCGGCCTCCCTCTTGTCCTCCCTCTCGTCCCCCCTCTTCTTCTGGCCAGGCGCTGCATAGCCTATCCAATTCTCTAGACCCCTCCCTTTCTCAGCCTCCCTCTCGTCCCCCCTCTTCTTCTGGCAAGGCGCCGCATAGCCAATCCAGTTCTCTGGACCCCTCCCTTTCTCAGCCTCCCTCTTGTCTCCCCTCTTCTTCTGGCCTGGCGCCTCATGGCTAATCCAACGCCCCAGACCCCTCCCCTGCTCAACGGCAGGATCACATGCTATCCGACAACCATTTCCCTTCCCTTGCACCCTCCGACCCGGAGTTGGGCCGCGAAGAGGCTCTGACGGTGCATTCATTGGACAAGGTGCCCACCACACCGTCAGGCCCCAGCCCCCGTCCACCCAATTTCACCGCCAACCCCACCCTTGGCTCCGCCACTCCCTCTACCTGTCTTATCCTTACCCATGCACAGCTCACGTACAAGACACATATTCTCGTCGAGCACACGTTCCCTGAACAGTCCAGTCTGCGCCATATCTTTGCTTGTGAGGCATGGGAATCGGTGCACGACAAGTACGGACCCAACGATGGCACAAGCGTCGCATTCTCAAAAGACATTGAACGTTTGGTGAGTTTTCCTTTTATATTATTTTAGTTTGTACTGACGTGTATCGCTAGGTCCACGCTCTTGCCGTCATGATGTGAGGGGCCCCAGCTGCTCATTTAATCAAACTCGTTCCAATCTCCTACCATCTTGACGACACCGACCCCTGGATCTGACCTTTGATCGCTCAAGGCCTTCTAGACAACGGTAATTTAGTCTACCCCTTGGTTTATTTCGATGAGCATGGCACGGTCCGGCAGAGCCAGTGGAATCGTGAGGTATTTTATTTTATTTACTGCATGTTTTACTTTTTATTCACGATATATTTAGTTAATCCTTCGTAAGGAACCCCCGTTTGGCCATCTGATTCTTGTTCAAGCTATTGATATGCTTGCCTTCCAAGGCCACCCGCCTATTGCATCAGTGGCCCTGGATCTCTTCAAACCCATTCCTCTCCCTTTGATCACTCTTGGTGAGTGCTTCAGTTGTTAAGCTAACTCTGATTGTGTATTTTGCTACAGGTTCATTTTGCTTTAGATCACTATGTTCCTGGGGCTGACTGCAATAAACGAATGAAATTTGCAGCTGACAACTATCACCCCATCTACCAGAAGTACATCAACGCTCTCATGACCTTCAAAGATTGTCACCCCGACCTATGTGCCACAGTGCAGTGCAGGTTTTGGGATGAGGGCAGGTGTTGTCTTTTTTATTCATAATCTCTTGTGTCGATATTGATGCAATTTAGGGTTGCCGCCAAAATTCCTGGTGAGGAATCGGACACCATAACCTTCTCTGACGGCTTGTCTGAAGCTGCCCTTGCGGCTGAGATTGCTCAACTTTCATAATATTGTTCTTTCTTTGTGCGACTGGGTCATTGCATGGCTTAATTTGTAGTCAGCCTTAATTTTAGTAATTCAAAGTTTTTTGGTTATCAATGAAACATGAAAATACTGAACCTATCGTAAATATGGTATAATAGTTCTGTAAGGCCTGGTTAAAGTCTCTGCATTGGCTGCACTACATAGCTGTCAGCATATGTAGGGAGAATATATACATGTTGGCGCATGCAGCTAGAATATATACATGTTGGTGCATACAGCTAGAATAGGGCACATGCAGCTGGAATATATACATGTCGGCGCATACAGCTAGAATAGAATCATGTCGGCGCATATAACTGCACTATGGGCCAGCCTTACGGTCTACCTACAATCTGGCCTCTAGGATATCGGCCAGAATCTAGCCGACGCAGCCACGCTAGGGCGCCTAGGTATGCCAGCTAGTACTACCTACGATTTGTCCGTTTTCCTGATTGAGTCATGTAGGTTGCCAACGCTGACAAAGTAACGGTCAAGTTAACCTCTACAACCTACGCGGCTGCCACGTCAAAGCTAACGGTGCCTTACACACTCCGAGTCAGAGCCACCATGTTGAATCCATTTCGATATTGCATCGGAAATCAGCATCCCGTTAGTTATGAAATTGCAGTTAGGGATTGCATGATCAACTTTGACCGGTTAACGAATAGAGAGTAAGCATGTTGCCTAATGTGATGCCGGGCAGTGGAAATAAAGGGCTGGTGGTTGATGAGGGCTTCCAAATTTGAAGGATTCTGTCAAAGGAAAATGTTGTGCAGGGAACAAGGGGCATAATCAGGGTTGTCCCCCTTGAATCTTGCGCGCACTGGGTGCGTAGTGTTTCCATTAGCCACACCATCCTACCGAGAAGAGTTCTTTAGGTTCAGCACACCGTTGGACGCACTCTGGACAACATCAAATGCCTTTAAGCACTCCTTAAGATAGAACTGAGAGGAACCCACTGAAAATGCTTCGGGTTCCTGCCTACAAAGACAAGTCCGACGACTAAATCTCTTTTCAATTCGAACGATTTCACAGCAAAATGTGATCTATTCAGTAAAAATTGGTAACAGAGGATAGAAAATCGGGGACCAACATATTCATCGGTGTGACCATTGATGAGAACATCAAGAAGGGTCGTAATCGAGGGGTTCTTGAAACTGAGATCATTGACCGTCTGGAAAGCGCATGGGACTATATGCATCTCACCCATGAATTTGGATTCACAAATCCCAGAACGGGAACTCAAAGCCGGAAGCTTGCTCAAGTTCGCCAGGTGGCACTTCCAGGTTCTTGAGGTCAGAGCTATAATGTGTTTTCGACTGAAGAAGCTCAGTACAGTATGTGCTTGGAAAATAGCTCGCCTTCAGGATCAGGTCCAGTCAGTTGGGGAGCTGTAGGCTAAGTGTTGAAGGTACCATTGCAGTGCAGAACGGCAAATGGATTGGATCCGTTAACTGATCTAGATACGTCATGTCAACATTGTAAATAATGTGTTATCCACAGTCAGTTAGGATTTTCTAGGCTGGTGGTCCTGCCGGCATTGAACGGGTTGTGTAACTCTGACCCCTGAAAAGTGAAAATCACTGCGTGGATGAACGCTCGTTAGCAATTGGGCTCACAATAGTTGTCGACTGGTTGGTAGGCTCCTTCGTTCAGAGTTCAAGTTAGCGATCACAACACAGTAGATGATTTGGACTTGGCGTGCAATGACGCTTTACTGTTGTCCAGCAAGGGTAGAATTGACAGTGGATGGCTTGGGGGACTAGGGGATGCCTGGTGTATAGAAAATTAGCGTAAAATATCCACTGATACCTTTTACTAAGGCGCACCATCAGTTTCAATGACTGTCCTCAAAGGTTTCGAAATAGAAAAGGCGAAGGCACCTAGTCGACGTCAATATGTCGGATTTCCGGTGTGAACAGAACGATATACATAGTTTGCTTACCAGAGGCACATACCTATGTATGGTACGAAGACGTAACGTTTTCCAAGCTCCACATTGAGCCGAGAGCGTTCGACCAGAAATCCATTATTGTACAGTCCCTTACCATCAATCCCCGAGTCAGGAACAGGTTGTGGAGCCCTTCCTGCAAGCCAAGCCTCTAAACGACAAGTGTATTTTTACATTGTTTTTTTTTACTCTAATACGCTGACCAGTTGATTCCATAACGCTAAGATGGCACCAATCGGAGAACAATGATCGTAAGAGCGTCACAAGCATAGCCAGCCAAGATTGTGTTGAATGGACTATCGGAAAACGTGCGTGTTGGCATCATTTACATCATGCAGGTCCTGTGATAGTTTGGGTTGGTTATGGACGGTGATTAACTTGAAGGTTAGTGGATCCCTGGTCACTGTGAAACACGTACAGATAAAAGGGCCACGAATGTCATCGATATGTTGTATGCTTAAATGGCTGTGGTACCTGGACGAATGCATTTTATTTCACAGTGAGAAATGAGAGCAAATAACAGAATGTACCCGAATATTACTCGCTTGTTCTCTGAGCCAATGGCTAAGTGTACTTTGTTCACTGGCAGAAACAGCTAACAATGATGTTCGTGAGTATAAAATCCCTCAGTGCAATAGTGCATTGAGCAATAAAAGAAAGGCCATCATTACTAGAGGAAATCAGGAGAAATTACAGTTATGACTGATTGAATCCCAGGCAGAAAATGAGATTACATAATTATTAGCCAAAAAAGCTTTCCAACGGAAAAAAAAACGGGCCTACGCCATGCAAGTGCTTTTTTTTTTCAAAGTGGAAATTGTTAAACAAACGTGGACAGAAATTAGTGTAAGTGTTAATAGACTCACAATGCTGGTACTCCTCTGCATAGTCGGATCTGCGAATTGATTGTTCACGTTGACGACAATCCTATTTCCCTTATTGACAGTAAAGGACCCTGATAGATCCCGTTGACCAGCTCTGTACTGCATGGGTAACCATTTGGGACAATAGTATTTGCAGCTAGCGTCCAGTTTGGGGTGATAATATATATTGTATGAACAGCGACGGTGCCAAAAATCAGTGAAAATGCGACTGCTGGACCGCGAGAACACGTCAGACCGATGAATGTGGGGGTAAGTAGTGATCCAGCTGACAACACGAAATATTTATATCTTCGAATTCCGGTGCTAAGACGAATGCTGAGACGAATAAAGTGAGGCTGGGCTTCCAGTTGAGGGACATCTGTAATAACAAATCGACATCTGACAGCAAAAGATGACTTGGCCGTATCATCGTTGCGAGTGAAGTTCAAACATAACGCGAAGAACATTGACGTTAGAAAGACCCTCTCACAAAACTCCGAATTGACTATGTCTGCCAAAATAATTTTCCGCCGACGTTATGCACCAAACATATAAGAAAGAATTAAGCTCACCGTATTACTTTTCAGCCGACATGGAAGCACAGCAGAAGATAAATTCTAGAATCCGCAGATATGATCGACACATCCAAGACTGTTTCCTCGATCCTCGAGTCCAGCCGCGCTAAACGTCAACTCATGCGTATTGCTCAAGATTACATCAACCCACTGAACTTCTCCATGTCCTAATGAATACACGTATATCGAGTTAAATGCCCCTTTCTTGATGTACGACCCGGGATAGGGGACAAGTTGATTGCTTTCTGAGCATTCAACATTGGTCCAGGACTGCAAAAGGTGAAGGGCGCTGGTCTTTGCGCAGTCCTGAAGGAGTTCATAACTTACTAAACATCACTTACCTATACATATATAACCCATAGCGGACACAAGAAACACTGGCTGCTTTGTGCAGTGGCCGGGACAATACTATTAAGGTGAGTCAAGGGACGCACCATTATCACAACCGTGACATGACAACATTCGCTTTTAATTTACTTCAAGCCTATGCATTGGATGCCTTTCCGTAAGGGATTTAGAGCTTTAGAGAGCACTCTACAGTCCCGCGCCGTTCGAATCGGGTCGAGCGCTTGACGTTTGAGACTCCGGAGGCGAGTCGATTGTGATTCACCCAAAGCAAAATCTAGAAGGGGGATCCTTCTAGATGTTGTAAATGTCGTCTCAAGATCCATTGGTAGGCAGCCGAACTCACATTTGATACCGGTAACCCACGAGATACGCGTCACACCACCTCTCGGATCCCACCACCGTGACAATACGCGTCCTACTGGTCCCATCCCCAGCCACGACGGCTAACTACGGAAATTAACTACGGGATAGGATCCTTCAAACTCTTCAGCAGCTAACCAGAAGAGGGTCTGAAGAGACCCAGCAAGTTGAAGCAACCACCTTCGCTCATGAAGCCCTGGCTTCGCCGAGATCTACATCCGCAAGCTTGTGGGCGCATAGGACTCTACGATCTAGAGTGGCTTAGAGCATGTGCTCCAAAAGTGGCTTACGGTTAAGGTCTTAGAAAAATTCTATATCGAAGCTCCGCAGGGACAACTACTTTGGTCCAGGAGTGTGCTCTAAATTTCTAAATTCCTTAAGGAAATGCATCCAATAATCCGAGGTATCACGCTCATAAATCCTTTTGGTTATTTGCTGTGAAAAAATCAGAACTGTGAGTACATCTTGTAATGTCAGGTTTGTCCAAACCGTTCACGGTGCATGACTTCAATTCCCTCTGTAGAACGCGTAATCTATCATTTCCGCGAGAAGGCTTCGCTCCCAAACGGTCAAATTGAACTCTTCCCAGCTTAAAACACCCGGGTATTTTATCGTGTCAGTAACTCTACGCGAGACCCTTGGATTGGTAAATAGCACGCCATCTCACGTGCTTAATGCTTCGGATTACTTCTATGCCGTGATATTCAGGACTTCGTGAGATACACAGGAAGCATAGGGTATTGTTTCTGTCTATTATAGCTGCGGTCAGGTCCTGTCCTTCAAGTATTTCGACCTCGCATGGCTGGAAGAAAATGAGAAAAAAATTGCAGCAATGCAGTGTGACAAAAGCATCCGTGTTAGGAAAACGCCACTGCAGTACGGGATGATGTGCTGGTCTTATCTCTCACGTCATTTTAGCTCACATGCTCTCCCAATTCCATCCTACGACTCGTTATATAAGGGGAATCGTTTTCTATTGGTTTTATCCCTAAGTTTATAGGCATACTGGGGTTACAATTACTCCTTGTCAGGCGGTTTCTATTTTATTCCGTTTACAAATCAAGAATCTGCTGCAACGATGGAAAGCAAAGATACCCATCCTGTTCCACCTTCACCATCTTCTTCGATTGCCAAATTAGATGATGCCTATGGAATTACCTTGTCGTCAGCCAGTGTAGGGGACCTAGCACCAGCCGCTACCAATGCCCCTCGTTTAACTGATTGGCTCTTCCGGCGACATCTGCTCAAGCCTCTCGACGAAAATTCGATTGCGACACAGGTGTCTACTCTGATAATCTAAGAGCTTGACGCCTTCTAACCTTCCCGTTACTCTGTAGGTTTCTGTATACGATGATCCTATCCTGGCACCTCATTATCGTCCGAATGAAGATTACGAGAACATACATAGGTTCGATCCTAACGCCAGATGGACTTATCGCGAGGAAAATGTAAGACAGCCGTGACATTCGTACATCGACTACCCTGACGTTCTCTCTTCACAGGAGCTACTACGTAAGGTCGACTGGCGTGTCATGGTTTGGGCAGCCATTTCCTTTTCGGCTCTCAACCTTGATCGCGGCAATCTATCCCAAGCAAACAGTGATAATCTTCTTGATGATCTTCATCTCTCAACTAACGATTTCAACTTTGGAAATTCATTGTTTCGTCTGGCCTTTCTCTGCGCCGAATTACCATCTCAGTTGGTCTCCAAACGTCTAGGACCAGATCGCTGGATCCCCATACAAATGTGCTTGTGGTCCCTTGTAACAGCCGCCCAATTCTGGCTTTCCGGTCGGTCGTCGTTCTTAGTATGTCGCGTGCTGCTTGGGTTTATCCAGGGCGGCTTTATCCCCGACTTGGTATTATATCTCAGTTGTGAGCAATATATACGCCATGCGACCCTATTCATATTCAAAGTGTATCCTAGATTTTTACAAAAAGACGGAACTCCCTCTTCGGCTAGCCTGCTTTTGGGCATCTTCCAATATCTGCAGCGTGGTTGCCTCCTTCCTCGCATTCGGAATCTTGCGGATGCGAGGAGTCCTTGATAAAGCTGGTTGGAGGTTCGTTGCACCTGCTATCCACGAATGACACTATCAATTGAGCAATTCATCCCCAGATGGCTTTTCTTAATCGAGTATGCAAGCCACTGTTATCCAACCGTGATATATCTCAAAAGTTTGCACAGAGGCCTAATAACGCTTTTGATTGGAATTGCAACTTTTTTCCGCATGCCGCCTTCGCCCACACAAACGAAGGCCTGGTATCGACCTAAGGGGTGGTTCACAGAGCGCGAAGAGGTTATTCTTGTTAGTAGGATTCTCCGGGATGATCCATCTAAGGTCAGCAGGACGCTCTTGTCCATACATCGTCTCAAAGCGTAATTGTGCATGTACAGGGTGACATGCACAATCGCGAAGGTCTTAGTTTGAAACGTCTTTTCCAAGCCGCAATGGATTATGATCTCTACCCTGTGTATATCCTGGGTTTGATGTTCGGCATTCCAACATCTCCCCCAGCAACATATCTTACGCTCAGTCTACGTAACCTCGGGTGTGTTTGACACCATCTTCTAAATAGTTAGTCCTTTTCATCGCTCACGCATTTTATCCTAGGTTCTCCACTTTCCAAACTAACCTCCTAACGATCCCGTCGACCATTGCCGGAATCTTTACCTTACTCGGTATCACGTTGCTTTCCGAAGTCGTAAACGATCGCTCCATCATCTCCATGGCGGAGGACATCTGGGCACTTCCATGTTTGGTGGCTTTATACACGTTGCCTGCTAACCCTAACCCGTGGATCTACTTTGTATGTTTTACCCCTCGACTTCGAACATTGTTACTGATCACCATCATTCTCAGGCCGTTGCTACGGTGTTATTATCATATCCTTATGTAAGGCTCCCTTTTTACTTCACCAAAAAAAAAACTATTCATTTTGTATTTTAGACACATGCTATTCGTGAGTATTCAGTTACAATTAAACACATACCTCGTTTTGCTAAATCATTCGATCCAGAGGTCGGGTGGTGCTCTCGTAACGCCGGTGCAGTCGCTAGTCGCACTGTGAACGCATCACTATACAACATGTTCGTACAAGCTTCTAGTATTGTATCCGCTCAGATATATCAGGCAGACGACGCACCTCGCTGTAAGATCAATTAACTCTTCTTTCATACACCGAACGCTAACGCTATTGCTCCCCAAAGACCTACGAGGAAATCGCACTTTAATTGTTATCTGCTGTGTGAATCTATTTGTTCTCTACCCAGGGACCCGATGGTACTACCGGTGGCGCAACGCCCAGAGAGACAAGAAGTGGAATGCCATGACAGCTCAGGTACGGCGTGTGCGAGTGGTTTATTTTGATTTTTGTTCTGACGTGCCATATAGGACCAATCACTTTATCTATCAACAACTACTGACGTAGGAAACAGGCGACTTGATTTTCGGTTTGCATACTGAAGGGTTTGCGAGAGTCCATTATCTGGCGGGTGTATGCTGAATTTAGAAATCACACAATTTGGTTGGAAACATGACGCGGAAGTTCGAGAGGCATAAGTCAAAGTTCACATAAATTTTGTATGAATAAGAGTGCTGGCGTGACTTCCACCCGAAAATCCCGTGTAGACGGGCCCTGTCGTTGACACTGGGTCGCTCACTAGGCTATGTGTGACATACCACCACCTTAGGGTGAGGTTCGCCTGCACGTGAGTGTTGCTAGCCTCACGGGTGGAACTGGAGGAAGGTTAGGCTTCTCACTCTACTGTCTCGACTATGCATCAACTCTCTGGTTGCGTTGTGTTTGTTGACTGTAAATTCGTACCACTCCATATTTGTCCTGCAGTTCATCAGGAAAACGAACCAGTTCGCTTAGCAAATAGCTACGTTAACTCCCTTATACTATTGCAGCTAGCACTAGCTAGCATCGGCTACTTGTCATAGCAGACCTAGGCTTTGGTTCGTTTTCCTGATGTTACGGTTACATACATAACTTGACTAATAGAGTCGGACCGTCGACTGGAAATCAATGGGTCTTTATACACTAACTATCTTTGCCAATCCCAAGTAATGGTGGTCGGAAAAACCTCCTCAAAAAAATAATGCAGTATCGCCGTGAGGCGTGAATTGAACCTACGGTGACCCGGAGAGGGCAAGCCGAAAATTCGTTTTACTTTGGACATCCCTACTGTACACGCTTCTAAAGAACGAAAAGAAAAACAAGACCAGCTACGGATTGCGATAAGATAGCGGGGGAAACATGTGCCGGGAGAACTTGAAACGGACATCCTAGACACCCAATGGTTTTTTGTACGAACGTGCTCAGGCGGTCCCGGCCATCGTCCTGAGAATGTCTATGGAAGAGCAGAATAAACACTCGCCCTTTGAATTCAGAAGAAAGTGAGAGGGACCTTGGTAGGTCAGTCATCTGATGAAAAGGCTCAGGCAGGAGTCGACGTCGTCAGTGTGGCCTGGAACTGTTTATGTAAAAATGATTAATTGTTGAATCAAGTCTGATGAACGATCGACAATCTTTGTTGTTGGACCACGCTGGGAGAAGGGTAAGTAATCAGAAATAAAACCAATTGCGCCACAAATAATCAAACATACTTTTCCGATCCCCAGAAGGGTGTTACGTAAAGGATACAAGAAGTAGGTTACATGTAAAAGCATAAATTCAAATTCATAAAGATGCTCTGAAAGCAGACAACTCGAAAGAAATATATATATCCTTGTTCCTCTTCAGCTACTTTAGTTCTTTTCTCCCGTTCACCAGTTCGGGACCAAACCTAATCATGTCAGTAGATAATCGGTACATAGTGTAAACGAGGGTACCCCCGCGCACAATCAACAATTCGACAATTCTCGCCCGACCCTGCTTGAGGTCGTTGCGAGGCCTCGTCTTTAAATTGCTTGCGAGGAATCGCACCACGCTGGCAAAAAATCGAAGCAGTTGTTGGACATGGGATGACAGGCTCGTTTACCGGAAACTCCTCGTTTGGTAGTACTATCGGGTGACAGGAGTTTGAAATTCCCCACGAAATATTCCCTAGGGCCGTCAATTGTCCTTGAACGATCCTGGAAAAAAGATTGAACATTAGCTAGTTTGTATAAGATTAATACTATGGGTCTTTCCGATTTTTTTTTTTTACCTGTTTGAAGTTAGGAGTCGAAATAGCCCGCAGACCAAGTGTTTGAATCAGATGCCGGGCTATTTGGTCACAATTCGCCACGATTCGTCACAAAATCGTCACACAGCACATCGGTATTAAACCACGCCTGCCGGCTGCGGCATAGGTACAAGTAGGTCAAGTAAATAGGCACTTTTATTACATGGATAGTGACACACTATGTAAGAATTACATGAAGTGTGAGCAGTGTACAGAGAATTCAGAATGAGGAGTGTGTGAAACAAAAAAAAAACAAAAGTTCTTGTGGGAGGTGTCTAGAAGTGGCGTGGATAGCTCTCCTGCGTATACCTGGCACCGGAGGTGCCAGGCTCTGAACGAGTGGTGGATGGGCTGGGGAGAAACGAACCCATGGTAAATGGGTCGAAGATGGATGCGGTCGCAGAGGCGACACCCTCCTCCTCAGTGCTGGGGTGCACCACGCTCGCACTGGAGCCCCCTGGAAGGCTGGGGGGGGGATGCTGGAAGGCTTGGGGGTGGGGGGGGAGGGTGTACGAGGGGTGGGTGTGGGCGTACCGTAGCGACCACACTAGGTCCGTCGAGGGCGCATGTGCGTATGCACCTGTATACACAGGCGAGAGGTTTGGGGCAGGCCGGTGCATAGGCCTGTGGGAGATGTGGGCATAGGCTCCCTCCCCTGTGACCGATGCAATCGACAATGGTGTGTTACGACGGACGATCGCGGGCGTGTCCCAGGCGCTCTGAGGCATGGGCGTGTCGAAGGGCGAGGGGGGGAAATGAGAGGGGAGGGTAGGATGGGCAGGCAGGGCAAGGCCTAGATGGTGTTCATCCGGCACTGCAGGTTCTGTGAGGGGTGCACCGCTAGGTGCACTGGGGGGGTGGAGCCGGAGCCTGTCAGTGGGGAGGGAGGAGGCTGGAAGGGAGGGGGTGAGGAGGGGTTCGCTGGGTACAGGGTTAGGCAGGCGGAGCGTCTCAGGGGCGGGAGCCACCACACCACCGGAAGAACCAGCCAATGATGCAATGGCCGCACCACTCGAGTGGTGCATCCCGTGGGCCCGCTTACTTGCATATAGACCTGTGAAGTGGGGGTGCTGTGCGAGCTCTGGATGGGCTTGCATATGGGCCTTAATTTGTGCTTGCAGCTCGATGACCTTGCCATTGTCGTCCAGCTCAAGTGCGAGCGCGAGCGAGCGCAGGTCGTCCTTCTTTTTGTAATATGTGAGCGGTTGGTTGAATACCTGTAAAACTGCATTGTGAATACGAGTCGTAGTATGTGCACACTCGGCCTTCTCTTTCTCCTGGGCCTTCACGGCCTGCTCAGCCTCGCGTGCGACCCTCTCCTCCTCTTGCTTCTCCCATTCGACAAGTCCTTCTGGGCAAGTCAATACACGGGAGTGGATGTTAACCCCACACGCCTTCTTGCGCTCAGCCTTGAGCAAGAGCTGGAGGCGGAGGTTATCCACCTCCAGCTTCTGGATGGTGGCATGGGCTTCAGCGCAATTGGTGCGCAGAGCTTCCATGGCCCATTCGACGTGCGAGAGTTTGAGCGTGGCTTTCGTGGCGGCATGTTCCTCCCACTCGAGGGCAAGCTCTTGTTCCCACATGCGGATTTGAGCAGAGGACGCCGCAGAGACACTGCACGGCGATGGGACCGATGGCTGGGGGTTGGAGCGTGTGCGCGAGTAGGGTTTGATGAGTTCCCTGGTCACACTCCGGGTTCCATGGCTGTGCGCCTGGTTCGAACCACGCAATGGCCAGGGATAGGGGGTGGCTGATGTGGGGAGGTCCGGGGCCATGTGACTGGCCCCTGAGTTGATACCATCTCCATTTGTGGATGTAATGTCCACAGTAGATGGAGGAGGTGAGGGCACAGGCCCCAGTGATGGTGGGGCACTTGCAGGGGACGCACCAGTCGTAGGGGCTGCTGGTTGTGAGGGTGACAGCCCAGGCAAAACTCCAAGGCTTGGGAGTGAGTCATGGATGGAAATTGTTGGCTCCTCGTCCATGGCAATTGCGCCATTATTGGAGTCAGACGACATGGCCACGTAGTCTGCGTCATTTGAACCGTCAGAGTCTAGGTCAATGGCATGTATGGTTAGCGTGGGTGCACTTGGTTGCTTGATGCTCAGCTCAGCTCCCCCAGCTGTCTCATCACCCTGCATATTGGTGTCACCGTCGCTTTCACCGTCTGTCATCTGAGCGCTCTCCAGAGACGAAGGGATGTATGGGAAACCCACTGGCCCTGTCCTATTTGGAACCCACGCCAGACTCGCAGCAAAATCTTCATTGGTGAAGAGATCTGGATTAAAAGGATGGATCCCTGTTTTCCTGAAAGCTGAAGTGATGCATTTTTTTGTCATCGAGCTCTTGCGTACCTCTAAATATTCCTTCACCACCGTGGAGGTAGTGATTGATGCCCCTTCAATTGTGGCAGCTTGCGAATGACGTGCCCAGGCCATTTGCACAGGCCCGAATACACCAACGTCAAGAGGCTGGAGGCGGTCGGTCGTATGGGGGGGAAGCAAGAACAGAATTACAGAGGCCTTGAATGCTGCGTCTTTCAGCTCATCTGTTTCATGAGATTTGTGGCCATCAGAAATTAGAAGTATGGGCTTCCCTGACGTATTCCGTGCTTTTGCGTATTTCAGGAAAATGTCGGTGAACCATACTAAATAGACCTCTTTGTCAGTCCACCTGGCTGGAGTTGTAGTAACACTGTATCAATGGTTAGCTCCCACATGAGATAAAGCTATCCCATAAGACTCTCCTGCCCAATCCGTCAGCCTCCTGCTCCCACCACGCACCCGGCCGACTACCATTGGGGAGCACCATAAGGGCAGGTATTGCCATTCCATCTGCGCACACGGCCTCCAGTACAGTGACCAGCTGCAACGAGTCTGATCGCTTGACCATCTTCTGCCGCATCCCTCGGGGGAAAATGAATTGAGTCGCAATGTGTTTCCTTCCCCCTCCCAATTGTAGCCCCTTCTCATCCTCGTTGTAGATATTCTCCGGAGGAATGTCATACCATGTAAGAATCTCCCCAAGCATCCGAAAATGATTTGTGACGATCAGTTTTCTAAAGGCTCTCACCCTCTTCGAGTCAAGTCCATGCCCTTTGCCAGCCTCAAGTTCTGCTGCATGTTTCTCAAGAAAGCGGGAGACCCATTTTTGCCTGGGGGTTCTACCGCCAGAAAGCGCAACCACCTGCTTGGTGAGAGTCTCACGTGTATATGGCTCACCAAGTTGTGCCTTATGCTTGCACCATTCAATCAAGACCGCCATCTGTGCATTAGTTAGCAGTTGTTGCTTTTCATGGGCATCTTGTGGTGCTTGGTGATTTCCTTTTAGCCGGTTGTGCATTGTTGTGTATTTAACCTTGAAGGCCTCAGCCGCGCCAACCATTGTTTTATAGATGCCAAGTTCGAAGGTGGCTTTTGCTTTCTGCATATGCGATTCCGAGGAGCCTGACAAGGACCCAGTGGACCCCTCCGACTCAGGCATGGGGGGGGGGAAATGATGGTGGAACCCGGCTCAGCGGCCACGTTCAGGCGGAGCTCAAGCCAGTGCTTGTCACACCGGGCTAATTAAGCCTGCGTGACAGGGACCTATTGTTCCCTGTCATTATGTGCTCACCGGCTTTCAAAATGAACCTTTGGAATTCTTAAAAATGAATAAATAATACTAACCCTGCAGTCAGTAATGCTCTTGTACTCACCAATTGGTCAGAATCTCCTGAGTTGGCCTACCTATGACCAATGTGACGTGTCCAACACATCCGATTCACATGGTAAAAGCTTCTTCACGTGTCGAGGACCAGAGTAGATGTATTCCCACATGTTCAGCTATCCACCCTCGTCCCAAACGTCTTCGTGTCGCTGCTGGAGCAATTTTATTCAAACACCTGTCCATTTCAAACTCCCGTCACGTGATAGTGCAACTGGAAGTCTTAGGGGTGAGAGAAATTACGGCAGGGATCGACACCAATCCGTTAAATCATAATATCTTTTTCTGATCGAAAGGAAATAGATCTAGTTATCAAAAAACATGTAGACCTAGTGTCATGATATAACAAATATGCTTGAGAGAATCACCACAACGTTTCAGGCTGTGAAAGAGAGTTAGTTGAATATATGGATAAAATTCCCTATTCGCATCACTCACAACAAAGTCCCTCACAGCCACCATTTGAAGAGACGAAATTAACCGTCAGAATTCCGTGGTCAGCCGCATTATTGTCTCCCTGAGGGAAGAATAAGGGGACACTTCCACAGACTTTGCAGCCGTGGTCGATTAAGGCATCTATAAGGGGGGGAATTGAAGTCGCAGGAGCTCCTCCTGTGTTTTGGAGGAAAGCGCATATCCCAGCACCGTTATCCTCGAAGCACGCGATATGCTCCCCGTTGGTGAAGAAACGGCTGGGATCAAGGTCTTGGAGGAAGGAGGAAATCTGGCTGAGCGTCCCAATCTTACTACTACATTGGGAGGAGCCCTGGCAATTTATTCCAGATGCAGCCGTCGCAAGAGTAGTCAGATTGGTTGCAGGTGCAAGGCTAGCACCTGATGCAAATCCGGCGGCCAAAAGACAGGCGAGTTGCTGGAAGGAAGTAGAAAATTTCATAGCTATTAGGCACCCCCTCTTATTAGTTCATTCTGCAGGATATGGTGAAGACGTACTGCGTGTATTTGGAGTAACAGAAGAGGACTTGAAATGAATATGCTCGCTGGAACAGTTTGAAGGAAAGAGGTCACAACGAGGCCTCCTTTTATACCTTACCATAAACTGCGTATTTGCCTGGTAGCACCCAATGCCAGAGGGTTCAAGATGTTCTAAAAACCACCCCTAGATGCGACCTTGGGCGGCCATCGTTCGACAGCGGAGTCTGCGTACTGCGTAGTCACTACCCTGCCTCTTTCAATATACATCTTCTGACCACCTTCCTCGGGCGCACTCCGAGTCAGGGAAGACAACACCAATATCCGCATAACGGATCGACTGTCTCCGTTGCACACGCAACCATTCTGGTGGACAAAGCCCTTACAGTCTTCCGAACTTAAGCTTGGAGCCATTGGTTGAATGTTGAAATACCGACTTTTGAAAACATGGATTCTTCAAGGAGAGAAGCAAAAAAAAAGGTTGAAGCTGAGCGCTGAGCTCTTAGCCAATGCTTGGAACTGAAGTATGTAGTCGGAGGACGAGCGCAAACGATTATGTACGTAAACTGATCCGGGCCCGGCGTTTCCATTCCGGATCAAAACCCGTGGGGGCTGGACCTGGCTCCAGGACCAGCCCCAATAAGTCATACACCATTTGCGCGCACCCTGAGCAGAAAGGAGTGCCTGCACCATTGCGTTCCCTCACGCACTCCGCTCGAAAGGAAGTGCCTTCACCATTGCGTTCCCTCATGCACTCCGCTCGAAAGGAAGTGCCTTCACCATTGCGTTCCCTCATGCACTCCGCTCGAAAGGAAGTGCCTTCACCATTGCGTTCCCTCACGCAGTCCGCTCGAAAAAGAGCCCCTGCACCATTGCATTCCCTGCATGCATCTCGCTCGAATAGGAGTCCCTGCACCACCACTGACCTGTATCTGCCCAGTACCCACACTCCCCTGTCCATTTGGTAGTTCATATCGGCGTCTCCGAGTGGGCTGAACCCGTCTATATTAATTGCTGGATGAAAGTCGAAGGCAAGTGATAGGACGTGTGCTATCATGTTGTTGTCATGCCATGCTGATTTATCCGTGCATTCTGCCTCTCAGGCTTCTGGTGAGTCTGGTTGCCTCTACCTCCCGATTTTTCACCAGCCTCACCACCAGTGCAGCACCCCTTTACGCTTTCACTCTTCGGGCTTGTAATCCCTCTGTCGACTCTATGGTAGCCGCCTGGTTTTTCTCTTGGCGGCATGCCAAATTAAATCCCTGCGAGGGACTCCTCAGACGTCCAGCCAGAGATCGCAGCCTCCAGCGCCTGCCTTAATGTCATGCGGTTCAGTTGCGGTACGCCACTTAAGATTAAGAAGCTTATAAAAAGCAGTGATCCGGGAACCGCTTCAGATGTCAATTTATGCTCAGAGGAACTGTGAATGAATGGCCATCAAGGTGTTTCAAGGCGAGTACCCTGCATGAAATCGACTGAGCGTCATTTCTCACATGTCAAGTCAACAATTGTTCGAAGACTTTTGAATTGACTTGGCAGAATTTGAGGTCAACAGGGATGATTTCTTCCTCGAAAAATCAAAAGACCTATGCAATAACCAATGTGACGATGAAGAGAATTGAAAACTGATAGTAAGCTACATCATTATATGAACGGTATGACATGGATTGTTTTTGCATCATTCTCGACGTGCTATACAAGCAGGTTATTACAAGTCCACTGCTGGGTATAACACGATAGGAGGTTGGCGTTTAAATTTGTCCAAGCTATTGAAGATACAGGGATGAAATTGAATTTGGGCCATGCCGCTAGGGTGTTCTTAACCACTTCCAAGGACCTTGGATCATAAGTCAAGCCACTTCAAGTTGTCCATGTTCTTCAGACTATTTCGCGGTTTTTTTTTCACCCTTTGATCTTTCGCACGTTTCTTGCAAATGCCGAGTGCAACTCAATGTACATCCCCTGACTTCCTCAAACGATGCAAGGTACCGAAGGCCCTAGCAGAAAGGGGTCCTTGCCAAAGTTATACAGCAAGCCACCCGAGCGTAATAAATGCCTGACAAGAAATCTTATCTGTGGAGTCCTCGGAGTGAGCGTCCACGGGAGGAAATGCGAGCCTCGAACGACAGGAGGTGAACTGCAGGTTTCAGCTTACCCGGCGCTGGAAAATATTTTTTTCCGTTTGCAGACGGCCATCAAGATATCCGTGAAATCCTGTATTATCCTCGAATCCTAGTTGCTGTCCAATTATTTAGCAGTACTTAGCGATAAAAATTACCCGTCTATCCTCAACCATTGGCCAACTGCCATCGCCGTGAATTCTTCATGGCATCTAACTCTAAAATATCAAATATCAGTCGTTCGCTTTCTCACACGTAGCATACTTTTAACGTCAGAAGGCTGCGCTGCACGCCCGTGCCTCCCGTCTTCTTCAAGTTCAGTCTTCTATTCCCAGTCTTTTGCCAGCCATCTAGCACACTGCCTCCTGTTGCCCTCCACCTTCCCCGCTGGCATTGTAAGCACCATCATCGTCATCGTCTTTGAGTTCTTTCTTTTCGTTTGCAAGCTCAGTTGTACTGTAAGCTACCACACACGCTCGTAGTTTTATTCATAAAAAAATTGAATCTCTGTTGGGAAACCCACCATTACATTATACCTAGAAGTGGCTCATGAAAAATAAGCCTTGTAAGCCGCACGCCATGCCTCGTTCCCCTTATTCTCGATCACATCCTGAAGTAACACAAACACAATATTAGCATCAATTATTGACGTGGAGAAAACACCCACCCCATGGCATGGAATTATCCTATCGAAGTCCCACTCGGCGACAGTCCTCACATCTCTTCTCATAGCCCTGCGAAGCAAATGTGATTCAGTAACTACACGGACGTTGCTCGATGTATGTATGTTTTTCCCGGGGAAGGGGAGGTGGGGGTGAGGAGGTTTGAAAAACGCACTCCTTATCTGTCCCTGCGAACCATACAAATTTCTGATGCAACCAGCCATATGGGCCCATATCTGCGTTGAGAAAGTATGGTTTTTTTAACACTTTCGAGTACTTGTGTTGCGTTGAATCAACGAATAGCGTATGGATGCAGTGTTAAAAAAAGTACCTGTTCCTTTGCGGGAAGGTTGAATATAAGATCTGCTACGACAAGCGTCTTGCTAGCTGGGTGGTGGAATGCGACGTCCTTGTTACGGAACCCGGAAAAGTAGCTAAAGATAGGTCAAGTACGTTGCAAGAGGCATAGTATGGGTGTGCATACCATACTCCAATCTGTGACAGCAGGTTAAACCCATTGAATTTGCATACGTAATGAAACGAACCTCATCCTCGAACCCGTATTTAGTGTCAGGGGGGTCACGGCCGTACACTGGGAGAGCGGTCTGTTCAGGAGGGGTTTCGCGACAGGAGATTAATATTAATAAGTTCACCTCCGTCAAGTTTCGCACATCCTGGTTTGGTGAGAAGTGCTTCAGGTCCTACCACTTTGGCTGTGGGGTACGCTTTTTTGAAATCCTCTGAGGCCATCTTGTGATTAGATACCGCTGCGGACCGCAATGGCAAGGAAGCAACAGACCGAGGAACATCCAGTGCAGCGCATCTCCACTCGCGATATATCTTATTTGAAGGTATAAATCAGTGATTGAGATGCAAGGAATATGATATGCATTCTCATACTTCACATCCCCTAACTCGTCCAGCTTGGTCTTCGTTTCGCTGTTGAGTGGCGTGGATGCCAAAACCCATACGTTCCCATTCTTGAGCTTGATTGCGGTAGATCTTCCACCAACTGGGAAAATCCCAAGCCTTAAGAATGGACTGAAGGAAATATTAGCTTGCGCGCCAGCATTAGGATTCCGTCAATCACGTACTAAGAAAAGGTCCAAATTTCTTGAGTAATCTACTCCAAGTGACACGACATGAGTAATCTTTGCGTATAATACAGATGGGGACAAACTTGTCGAATCACTGTCTCTGCCATGAGTACTAGGAAGTAAACGAGGAATGTGCGAGGGTGTCGTCAGGTAGAGGCCATCATTACGTCATCGCCTATTTTAGCTCAGTGTCTGGGCTTTCACATCGGACAATCATACAGTTGACAGCTAGATATGATCATTAGACAGTACGTACGGTCTCAGAAGGGGAGGAAACAACAAATGGACTGGTGACACTAAACACACAATCGAACACTGGGAAGATCAAGGCATAGAGGGATTCTGTAATACCACCAATAGGTATCGCGGGTCTGATGTATACGTATTAGCGTCGCGATTTCAACTTCATCAAAGAAAAACGCGCCTGGGGAGATGAGTAGCTCATGACGATGTGTTCTGATCCTCATGAACCGCACCTCATCCTACATCCATAACTCAGTACGAATACCAGAGAGGAAGGTGACAACGTCATAGGGTCACACATACCGCTTCGCCCCCCCCTACTTCTTTCAACCCAACTGTACAAGCCTCCACAATCCTCTGCACCGCACTCGCGTACTTCCGCCCCTGCTCGCCCTCAAACACCACACCCGCGTGTCGGATGATGCTCACTGGCTCTAAATCAGTGCGTGACAAGACCAGATATCCAAGAACGGAGCGGTGAGCGATGAGTGTTGAGAGCGTCTGCTCGAGCTCTGGTGGTGGAGATACGCTGCTCGACGTCGCAACACCCGGCTGCGTGCTCGGAGACTGCGAAGGTACATATGCGGAGGTGGATGTTCCTTGAGACGGCTGGAAACCTCCGCGATACCATCAGAGTAACAGTGGCACATGTATACCAGAATGCTCACCATGGCTAGGGTGCTTATTTTACTCGGACAGCACCGTGAACGTAGCGGTCTTTGGGCGGTGTTTGAAACGTTCAGCCAACGAAATCACCGAAAGAAATCAAAGCGAATTTCGTATTTTACTTGCTCGTTTAGCTAACGAGATAGATGTTTCAATATGCAGATTCGTTTAAAAGCACACGCATTATTCTTTTATTATACTTCTAGAACATACGCATCCGAGCCATGAATGCATGACCGGTTGACCTCCCGAATTAACCACAATCATTAATGTACATGGCAACCGCTGAGCGGGAGATGTTATATGACAAACTCTCGACGCAGACGATTGATCTGTTTCTGGCTTGCGGCACGTTTTACACCTCGTTTCTCATGATTTTCTCACTCTTCATTTCTTGGGGTGCCCTCATGGTCACTTCCACACTCGCTGCCTCTCCTGTGTTGTTCTGCAGAGTTTGTACCGTGGTCTAATCCGGGAGCCTCTCACCCATTGAATGGAGTCTGGTATTCACCCTATTGCTGAAGATTATGAGCCTACCCGACGGCGTTGTTAGGCAAGTTTGATTCAGAGCTTGCGAATAATGTCCTTGCTTTCGATCCTACATACCTCGGGGTCAACTTTGATGTGTCTTTTAAATCATGCACATCCACGCAATCATCTACTGAAGGTCATTATTTCCCTGGTTGTTGGCCGATGCAGGAACCCCTAACTTTTTATATTCAGGAAATATTGTCATGAGCGCAACGTTTTGGCAGTGCAAAATGCGACAGCCACGGTAGGCCCACAGTTACAAGTATCGAATGTACAACGGCTGCGGACTAAACAATCGTGACCCAGGTCGCAAGTCTGGGATTACTTTCTGGGTAAGGATTTTTCAACCAGACGTCTTTCTCTTTTCGTCCTATCACTCCTCTCACTGGCACTTTTACCTGCATAGACTGGCGAAACAACGACTGCCTGTCCATCGGGTTTGTACGGATATCAAACAGTTAACTCGTCGGGATCACCTCACAACCTCACGAATTGATAGGCATATCTTACGAATGTGAATCAGAGCTTTACATAAAGACATTATAGTCTGTATCGCATCAGTCTGAAATCATCTAAATCTGCGACTACGATTAATTGTATGTGCAAAAACACAACCCTACCAGGACCGCCACGGCACGAAGAGATTTTTGAATTCGAGCTGTCCGTAGTCCGCATAACACCCGCGAGTACCCTCTGCTACTGGCAACTCAATTTTATATTTGAGAATATGACGTGACCTAAAAAATAACTGAGGTCTCCCAGTTTAATGGAATCAACAAAACGTCTCACCATTGGGCGTTGCTGTAATCAGCTTCAGAAGCCTGATGCGTGGTCTTGTTCCAAGATTGAAGGGCCTCCCAAAGTTCACACAGGAAAATATTGTGGCTAACAACCACTATATGAGGTATGCCGTCGGGAAGCTCGTCGACTTTTCTCGTGGGTGTATATTGGGGTGACAATTCATGGAGAGGAGTGGTGAGCTGGACACCGTCATTCATAAGTATAGAGATAATTTGCCATATGCCCCTTGTAACAAGGTCATCCAAGCTCTCTCCGCCATGAGGGCAATGGTTCCTAGGAGGCGTGCCACGCTCCCAGTGGGAGAGTCCGGTGCGTTCCCTCCACGCTCCGTTGCTATCGCCCCGCATAATGAGTTCCCGAACGCGAGGCCCGAAATCATGTTCTCTCAGCTTGTTAGATTGGACAAGTTCTGGTTTAGAGCGATTACGTTCTGCTATGGCATTTGCTGTGCCCACGGCCCTTTTTGTGTGCGATGAGTAGATTTTATCGATGCGAACGTCCGCCCACTGCTCGCCGAGTTCCTGTGCTTGTGCAACGCCATGAGGTGTCAACTCGTCGTCTTCGTTTTGCATGCTCCTTTGGCCCGTGTACAGGTTCGATGTACTCTAAAAGAGGTGGTTTAGGAGAGACCCGAGGACCCAACACAAAGCTCTTACTTGAGCGTGGCGAATGAAAGAAATGACAGCATATCTAAAACCGTCTGAGTCTTTTGATGCCTCGGTGGCTTCTGCGAGAGAGTTTTTAGATTCGTCTGGGAGAGAATCCACAGTGTTAACGTTGGATTCCATCGTCGTTAGTTAGCAGAGGATGATACTCGACGATATACGAAACAAAGGAGTACTTGTGGACTCCTAGAGGACAATCGATCGACCCGACTCGGACATTATGTATAATGACAATTTAGGGGTTGGCAAACGTTCACGCAGATCGTTGATGAACCGATCAGCACTATCATGTAATCAAACTACGAAACAAACCCCTAACTTAAAACGCGGTCTCAGAGCCCTCAACCTGAAAATTCAGCGGTGTCCGCTCGCGCGGGCCCCGTAGCATCCCTGCGGGACGCGTTGCAATGAGGCGGACAAGAATACGGCAGGCAGGCATGGCTCCGGAGGGCACATTCAGGCGGACATCAAAAGGGTGAATTTAGAGGCTTCCGAGGCGCATCTAGGCGCGGCGGACACGGGTCATAGGAGTCCCCGGGTCCTGTGCCGTGTCTAGAAATGAGATAGAGTTTTGCTTGTAGACAAGTGTGTCACTCATAGGCCAATCGTGCGAAAATCTGTACAAACAGAGATGGTAGTGGTGAAGTTATCAGTATAATATGTCTGACAATAGTTTTTTGTCGTCTGATTCAAACTGGTAGCGGCTAGGTCCAGTGCTGCTAGATCTATTGGCGTTCCTCCAGGATTTCATAGCATTGAGGTAGACCATATTAGATTCGCGGGGATCCTTTGTGGGAAGCGCGTGGAGTCGGTGAGTGTGGCTATGGTGTTTGGATTTAGAACGGTGTTGTCCCCTGTACAATGTTCTCCTCCCGCCACATTTGCTTATGGCTCGTCGAAGTGATTCTGAAGAAATGCTAGGTGGCTCGAGTGTGTCAGGGAGATAATCGTACAAAGTGTATTACGAAAAGACTCAAAAACTTTATTCATAAAACTAGCAAGATTACAATACACTGTTACAAGAAGATCAATTTTCAGAGCCTTGACGACTCCTGATACTCTGGTACTAACACAATTTAATGAGGATAGACTCCTAGCGAGTCTCCGACCTGAACAAGATAGGTTAGCAGGGGAACGGAGATGAATACCGATAGCTACATACCCTTACCAACGTCTCAAGAGGTATCTTAGATGTTTCGACGAGATCTTGGTCAAATCTATCGACAGAGTCATGAGACAATATAATTAATCGAAGACGGATAATGTAGTACTTAATGAGCCCCTCAGGGAAGACAGCGATCACTGTCGAACCACCATAGGCAAAGTATCCTGAAGCACGCGATTCAGTTTACAGCAGTGATACATGTCATTCGCAGAAACGGACCTAGTTCCTGACCCTTCTTCACTCTATCGCCTTTCTTGACTGTCCAGTTGATGCTTCCCACCAACAGTGCTCCAATGGCCACAAATGCGATAGGCTTTCCTGTGCCTTCGTGCGTGAGGTAGAGAATGGCACGCCGATTCGCCGTAAATACGTCAAAATTTGGCTCATTCACAGCCTGAGGGTTCACCGTATAGTATTGCCTACCAATGATGAGTGAGGTCATGTCTTGAATGATAAATCTGAGACACGAACCCTTCAACATTAACAACATCTCCGACAACGACGTCTGCTGGACAGTGGAAACGATGGTAATCCGCAGGCGCGAGACGGAAAATGGCTAGGCTGGAATTTTGAAACGTTGAGACATCAGGGATAGTCGAATCGGGAGGGGGGGAGGAGGAGGCTAGGAGGCTAGGGATCGTGAACCCGCTACCTTTGACCCTATGCACAATTAGACGGTGCGAATTATTCAGAAAGAAAAGGGATATCATCCACACCAGAATTTACGGGCTGAATCTACGGTTTCGAATACGATAATTCGGGAGTCGGCCGCACTACAGAAACCAAGTGGATCATCAGCGTTTTGGACAGGTCGAGCGCCGGGTTTCAGTTTCCTTTGAATGAGTTAATAGCGAGTATGAATAATAAGAAACATCTACTTACCGATAGAAAAACTCGTTGAAGCATTTGTAGTCATGTTGGATGTCCTGCAGCAACAGTTCGTCGATAGAGATATTATATGTGTGGATGAAGCTGGGGATGGAGGACGCGCTTGAAGGGCTGTCGAAAACGATGCCTTCTTTGATCGATTGCTCTCTCAGCTGGGTCTCGACTATTTTGCTCTTGAGCAGCTTGGTCTCTAATCTCCCATAGAATAAGAGATGCATGCCGATGCGGGCGTCTATGGGGATATTTAGTTTCCTCGAGACAGCGTGAGTTACGACGCTCACAGATAGGCATGCTCTCGAAGAACTTGTCACCGGTGCCTCTGACCACAACGAAATTACCGACATGGTACTCCGAGGCAAGGGTCTCCAGACCAGGGATGTATTTGCCTAGCCACGGATGGGAGGGGACAGTATGCACCGGTGCGTGGATCGTCTTGGACACGTCATGCGTGCCGCCTGGTGTCGTCGTGTCCGTCTCACTGACAAGCTTGTGCAGTGCGCCCGCGAAATGCTCATGCGACGCATCTACATCCCCATGTAAGTATTGGACATCGAAGGGGATATCGTGACACAGTGCGCACTGGGGAGGTTGTCTGGATGAACTACTTCGACTTTCTTCACGCTCTCCACAAGTATGGTAGACATGGAAGGAGAAGGTACGCAATATTATTAGCTTGTTGTTCTGCCGCTGGGCCCTGGCGGTGTCTGTAAAAGTCCTATTTATAGCGTGGTAAGTTTCGGGCGCTTGTGCTTCCAACTCAATTTCGACTCACATGTTGAACAAACTCTTTTGTTTTATACCTATCTCTGGCACGAAGGCAGTGCGAAACCGGACGTT
This sequence comes from Ramaria rubella, assembly GCA_015039355.1. NCBI lineage: Eukaryota > Fungi > Basidiomycota > Agaricomycetes > Gomphales > Gomphaceae > Ramaria > Ramaria rubella. Next base: position 111,815 of record MU134326.1, read on the forward strand.
CTTTTCGACGGCTTCCAATGTAGTTGGAAGCAATATCCGACGTATGGTTATCTTAACCCATGCACTGCTATCTCTGATCTAGATACGATGTCAACTTAAACTCGGGATTTACTAATACTATTTGTGTGCGATCACAAGGGATAGATTGTGCTTCGACCGAAGGGGCGCGAATGACGCCTACGACCAAAGTAAGTACAAGGTCAAGTCAATTCCGACAATTGTACATACCTCTTTGTTTCTTTTCATGCCAAAAATGACGGTGCCAGTTGACAGAGCCTCGCTCTCAAAAATAACGCGCGAAGTGCTGCTCGTTCCGACAAGTAGAATTGCTGTCAATAAGTGTCAAAAAGATTGCGGTGTCCTTCACATAAGTATACGCTCCGATACCTTTTCGCAGCCAAAAACGAAAATTGGGGGAAATAATTCAGTGTACGCTCTATCATGATACGGGCAATCCTGACTGCGCGTAATGAAGATTGACCAGGTGCACAGACATCTGAGATCCAATTCATCGGTCAAATCGAGAGAGTCGATGCAATGTGAGTTCAGCCGTTGAGGAAACATTGAAAACGGAAGCATACGATATCAGGGGAAATGAGGTTTAGATCCTCGATAGTAGGCAATATTCCTGAATGGGATAATATTCCGTAACGTGCCCAAAGCAAAATAGCTGGAGGTTGTACACCCCCCGTAGATCCAGCCGAATGTGGGGGACACTTGAACGCATGGGGAATCTCAACGGACGGTTGAGCCCATTTCATTTCTGAGAAAAAATGACAAAGGTCGCTTAATTACCGTATTGATTGAAGAGAATACAACATTCATTAAAAATGGCCAGAAAATCTTTATGTAAAGAACGTGCCCGCAACAACATGGTGATAGCATCAAGAATTTCAGGATAGTATCGAATAGTAAAATAAACAGACGTACACTGGGGAAGGGAGGCGTTGAGATAGGAACATCAACAGCCTGGGTGGATTGCCGTCGCGGCTCGCTGCTATGTAAGAATCAGAAAGAAATATTTGCAGGTATTCGGAATAAATAAAAAACAGTTAGTTAATATACTTCTTTATAAGGAGAAAAACGCGCAGGCACATTTTACGAAAACTCACAAGTAGGCCTGGAGGACTAGAGTCTTACTGTAGTAGGTGGGATGGCGTTCTAAAACGCAAGGCTATGCAGTGACATTGATTTGTTCAGATTTTTCTTCTAAATAATTATGACCAATATATTTTCAACAATGTTTTTTAGACGTTATGTGAATATGGTAGTACAATGCAAAGAAGATCAACGCGTCGCGTTACGTCACAGTCACAAGAGAAGCCTTCCTCCACCACTCGCGTGCAACAATTGCCACCATGGTCTCCAATACTATTGTGATCAGCGACGACTCTGATAAAGAACAAGAACCATTCATCAACAAGTTTGAATACACGAGCGACGACAGTGAGATTGTCGTGGTCGGTGTTTCATCCCCGCCTTTAGAGCCACCGTCGTCCAGCCAGCCACAATCGAGTCAAGGAGGGGCTCGCTGGGAGTCAAGTGACGTAGAATGGGGAGGAGATACCTCTGATGTTGAGTTCATGGACTCGCAGGGGTTGATACGCAGTCAGTCGCGAATGATGGAGTCTGGATCACAGTTTGTGCGTATTCTGCCACAATTAAATGCTCTTCATCGTTAGATTTGCAACCAGAACTCTAGCGACGTGTATACGAGTCCGGAGAGTCGAAAACGAAAGAGCCGCCCGGACATTTTTGTTGATGAAGATTCGGATGACAGCCTTGCCGTCGAAGCTCCCAAGAAATCCACAAAGAGGAGACGGAAGACTGACGAGGAAAAGGCACTTGAGAAATCTCGAAAAGTTCGTCAGTATCATTATGTTACCTGCGTTATCTAACTAGATTCGGTTCAGGACGCAGAGAAATTGAAAAGGAAGGAAGAAACGCTACGTAAGAAAGAGGAAGCAGCGGCAAAAAAAGTGAGGACCACGTAACATTGAATGTTCTCCTGACTGATCTGATAACAGATAAGAGAGAAAGCCGATCAAAAAACTCTCAGAGATGCGAACAAACTTGTGGTCAACAAAAAGGACACGCTGAAAGACATGACCATCGAACTTTCTCCTTCTCTGTTGTTAAGCGATCTCTGTGTGCCCTTGAAGGATAAAATGAGTGAATTTAATTGCGGCATTCAAGCTCTTTCAGACACTGTCGTCCGAAACTCTATCACGGATCGCCCCACCGACCTCGATGTACTCGGCATTAAGCTGGTTCGGTGGAAACGACGAATAGAAGCGACATTTGACGAGACTACGCGGAAGTGGATACCGATTGCTAAAGAGAAGCGCTACACGCGGACGGAAGGGACATATCTCATCTACGTTACGGGAGATGACGTTCTACGCTCCCTTTCGCAGAATTCTACGCCCACCCTCAGGCAACAGGCTAGAGCACTCCGTGAGGCGCTTGGGCCCAAGCATCATATCCATCTGATGCTCTGCGGGTGGAAAGGCAAGGCACCCAGGAAGGAAGTGAAGGAACGCGTTGAAAAAGAGCTGGTGAGCCTACAGGTCCGCGAGGGTGTATTCATAGAGCAAGTCCCCGACGAGTCGGAGGCGGTCAATTGGATTTACAACATGTCGGCGGATCTCGGTATGTTTCGTTTGGCGTGCCTGTGCTTTGATTTACGTTCAGCAGGGATTAAGCCACATAAACTGATTGAACGGTCGCATCTCCCCTTCTGTGCTTTCTCGTCTTCTGGATTCAAAGTAGGCAAAACGGATGCGGATACCATGGCAAAAATGCTTGAGCAGTTGCCAAGGCTGACCGAGCCGGCGGCGAAAGCCATCGTAGAGCAGTTTGGCACTTTCAATGGTCTCATGGAAGCGTACGAGCAAGCAGATCGAGATAGAAGTGGACCCATGATGTTAGCAAACGTTGAGGTACGTATTATAGTAAATATTTGTATAATGGTTCCAAAGGCTGATAAGATCGCACGTTTTTCAGGTACAGCGGACCAAGACAGGGAAGGAAGTGCGAAGAGTCTTGAACAAGGCACTGTCCGAAAGACTGTACAGTGTTTTGTGGGCAAGCGATCCTAAGGCACTGGTTAACTGAAATTTATCGCCCAGACGAATAGTTCCGACTATCAATTATTTTTAAATGTTATCTACTGTAACGTATACTCGTTAATGAAACTATCGATGTACTCATCCACATTGGGGATGGGGAAATATTTAGCTCAAGGAGATGCGAGTCCAATTACAACAGTATAGCTTCATGGACCTGTTATCAGCAGGTTGTCTACAACCCGGAACCGTGGCTTATCTCTGTCCAGGAACACCGCATATTGATAGGTACCAATAGATATGATGGAAATACTAATAAGCGAACGCATACATTTTAGATCAGGAAAGTCTATACGTATAAAGTGAAACGAAAGCGAGGGCTACATACTGTATAGGGCGTTGACATGACTCGGCCTCCGAGATCCTGCCTATTAAATAGCTCGGTTCGCGTTTTTGGCAGTTCCTGATAATATTGACTCCCAGGACCATAACCACCGCGACGAATCACCACTGCATAACAGTGCGTAACCTTCAATTGACATTTGATAAAGTTCGCGGGATTTAGACACAACGTTAGTCTCGAATTGGGCTTTGGGGCACTGACGGAATATGTACTCAAAATAGCTCAAGTTTCATGCATTAAGACTCGCAGTCCTTCATACTGCCAGTACTTGGCGCCCGTTCAGATGCTTGGGCCGTTCCTCTCGGCGGTTGGCGGTTAATTCTTCATGGTAACGAATACAGAAAAACCAAAAATACCTCACCCCGATAATGGGGATTGTTCTCCAGAGCGCACAATACAAATTCCTGGAAGCCATTGGTCTAACAGTTTAATGAGACCCGAACGCTAGGCTTGTTTTAAGTACGAATGAACAGCAACTGGCACTCCGAATCTTCCTACCATTCTCTTAGCGTTGCCTTCTAAACTCCCGCCATGCCAGCTTCAGGAGCATCGACCGTATATATTTCTCTGTATGAATTTTGACCTATTGAGAGAATTTCTTGCTGACATCGTGGAAGACTGCTCCAAAAATCCGCCATATTGTCCGCTTCAATCCTGTCAATCTATGATCACGGTGAGTATTATATTATACGTTGCACCATCACCTTGACATAACGATCCATGGTTCTAGTACTTTGTTTTGGAGACGAGGTCTCAAATCTGATTACACAAACTATCCTTCACTTATGGTTACGGTGAAATAGGTCGATCAGATTTGGAACGTTCAACAAAACGTGGTCACAATTAGCTTCCTTGTGACACGCTACACGACGCCAATATTTTTGCTTCTGGGGTTTCTGAGGTTAACTAATGCTATTCATTCTCTTTACCCATCGCCCTCGACAAATCCATACCCGAAATTGACCTATGAAGTATGTAATTATACGCCCTTCCAATTGCCCAGCTCAATGAACTTTCACAGAGGTGAACATAATATCAAACCTCGGCGTCCCGTGTACCTAAATCCAAACTATTCTTCACTAACAGCTGCCATGCGTTCGATCTGCTTCGACGCAGCACAGCAACCGTTATTATCTCAAATTTACGTGAGTTTCAAGTTTAAAAGAGCAAAGGACTTTCATGTGACACACTTGGTAGTCGCACACAGTAAGCCAGGTTCACTGACCAACCTATGTCATTTTGATGGGTTTCAATATCATCCAGCTGTAATGTCCCTTCGTGTATACGCTCTTTACGGGGCCAAGCTCCTCGTCCTACTTTGCCTACTGCTCTGTCTATTGGTTGAGACCATGATGATGGTTATAGCCATGACCGTCCTGGAAAGTGAGCACTTTCTACCTAGCTGTTCGTAACTCCATCAAATAACTTCATATGATATCACAGGGTATACAGGACCTCCGAAGAGTTCTGCAACGCCATGCCCATTTACTCCTAGCTTTCCTAAATCCGCAATCCTCTTCTGGGCTAGCCCTTTAGTCGGAGATACACTCATCTTTGCGTTGACACTGGTGAAGACGAGACAATACTCAAGAAGCGGCGGTTCTATTCCGTGAGGCCTTGGTTTCAATTCATTTTCCCTCTGCGATCCTAACTTGGCACCAGCATCCTTCGTCTGCTTTTTCGAGACGGGATGATATATTATGGTGTCGTTAGTCTAATCAATGTTTTCAATCTACTTCTTATATTGGTATTATTTCGAGTGGTCCAGACGGACTGCCCTTATTGATCAAATGTGAATTTAGGTGGCGCCATTGCAATTTAACACAGTTGGTTCCAGGCCAGTATTGCGATTATTCGGGCCTCTAAGTATAGTGCTCTGGTCTAATTTACCACCTTTAGCTTCACCCAGGCTTTCGCTACGATTTTCGCTTGCAAGATCGTTCTCAACTTACGCAAAGAATCCTCTCGTTCATTTTTGATAAACCCGGGAACCAGTGATAATCTGTCTTCCATTTCTGAAACGCCCAAGACCAATGGAACGAGACGGGCAGTGTTTAGTTCAGTGGTCGCTGGCATCTTAACCTTTTTTGAGCCCCAGACGACACCCCCGTCAGGGTCTAAAGATGGTTATAGGGATGATTTAGAGCTCGAGGATGTAGATTGAAGATTTGTTTGAAACACCAAAGACTTGCAAGAGCCCAATTTGCTGTTGTTCCGCAGAATCTGATTCTAGAGTTTTACTATGATAATGCGTTATGTACCTAGACACCTACCGTACTGCTTTTCTTCGTAAAATCAGAACTTCTACTGGGAGGTTGTAATCCCGAAATTTTTATCTGCGGTGGGGGTATGGAATCCTCAAATTTCACAAGTGATGAGCAACACCCCAGCGCCCCCCCCCCCCCCCCCGGGCGGGATATTATGACACCACCAATGGTCAGAATATTTGACATGATACCTGTCCTCATACAAAATTGTATCCTGTATGCGATGAAGTTTAAAGCACCTAAGTTTTGAAAGTGTATGGCAGTCAGTGCACAGCACGCAGAATCACTTCAATGATTGATACTACATAGTCTACGAATCTGATGCAAAAACCTGTTTTCGAGTAAATTGAACTGGATTCGTCTGTGAACACCTTGTGATCGTACACTTGTAAAACATACAAATCACGTATATAATTTAATGATCTACCTGTGAGAACATGCAAAATAGGTAGCCACCGGGACTTGCCGGACGTTCGTAAACCGTCACCGCGGCGGTTGCTCAGCACCCTCTTCCACAACCCCTCGTCACCTGGAATTTGTATATTACGCTGAGATGGTGACACCGCATGCAGACCGAACGAATTCCAATATGCTGTTTGCTAATTTCAACCAGGATTTTACGTGTGTTCTCCTTTACCTCTTGACGCTACCATCCGTCTAACGCTCTGCATTACAGCTGCGTCTCGGTGGGGACGCGCAAAGGGTATAGTATCACAAACTGTGATCCATTTGGGAGGGTATTTACATGTAGTATGTCTGTTAGTTTCTTTCATATGCCTGCTAATCCTCGAGATGAATCCTAGACGATGGCGCTCGAGGTATCGTTGAAATGCTATTCTGCACGTCACTCATTGCTTTAGTGGGTGCTGCCGATCAACCGCAATCGAGTCCTCGAAAGTTGCAAATTGTCAACACTAAGGTGCGGTTGGTGGCACCGACTCGGAATCCTCCACATATGATCTGACGGAGAAATAGCGTCAGTCTATGATTTGCGAGCTCTTATTCCCATCCTCCATTCTCGCTGTCAAACTCAATCGCAAGACGCTGGTGATAGTACTTGAAGTGGAGATCTATATATATGATATATCCAACATGAAGCTCCTGCACGTCATTGAGACGACACCTAATCCGGAAGGTAGGATCCAATTTGCGCGATTGGCTTCATCTGTTCACCGTACCGCTTTAAGCAATATGCGCACTATCACCATCATCCGACTCCTCCTATCTCGCTTATCCCTCCCCAGTTCCATCGCCATCCTCAGTAGCTCCAAACCCGTCCTCACCCACACCAGCCTCTGCTACCCCTCAATCGCAGTCCGGAGATGTAATACTCTTCTCCACCCGCAATCTTACCCTTGCGAATGTCATACGCGCCCACAAAGCCCCTATTTCATTCCTCGCTCTCAACTCTGCAGGCACGCTTCTTGCCACTGCGTCCGACAAGGGAACTGTGATCCGAGTGTGGTCGGTGCCCGGAGCTGAGAAACTTTACCAGTTTCGTCGTGGGACACGCGAAGCACGTATCTATTCCATCAACTTCAATGCCGTATCCACCTTGTTGGCTGTCAGTTCCGCGCACGACACTGTACACATATTCAAGTTAGGCGCCCAAGAGAAAGGGGGCAGAGGTGGCTCAGACAAAGCCGCTGGCCCGAAGGGCGGAAGTCCGTCAAGCCCATCAGGTTCACTGGATAGCCGAGAAGGGCCACCAGGGCTGGAGGGTGGTTATGAGGCATTCATCGATGGCAAGAAGAAAAAGAATGGGTATGTCCATATGTGCTACCCATAGTCATACTATTAAGCATGTCGTAGATCTTCCCTACGTGGTCGCTCCCTACACCTAACGCGAAACTTGACGTCGTCCATGGGCGGATACCTACCTAACACTATCACCGAGCTCTGGGAGCCGTCACGCGATTTCGCCTTTCTCAAGCTCCCTACCAGTGGCGCACGTTGTGTAGTTGCTCTTAGTGGGTACGTAAGCCACTAATACTTCCTTAGTAGTCAAACACTTATAATTATTTACAGAACTATGCCTCAAGTGATGGTTATATCCTCGGAAGGGTTTTTCTATTCGTATAACATTGACCTCGAGAATGGCGGGGAGTGCTCATTGATGAAACAATATAGGTCTGCGTCTTTTTTTTTTCTGGACCATGCACTGATCCATTCCTCGCAGTTTATTGGACTCGGGCGATGAAGGTGGTGGCGGGATGGCAGACTAGCCCTGGATTTTTTTCTATTTGTCTGTCATGCTGTGTGTGGTGATATGTATTGTAGTGTTTACGATGTCTTCCGGTAATCTCTCGGAATTAATGTGCTTAGTTGCAAATCTAGCGGAGTCTAAATCCTTTTCACTGTAACTACCATGTCTGATGCCCATCATGGTAAAAGTCGAATCTCACGACTGCCCGCAGAAATTCTCGACATTATAGCCTCCGATATTGTTGGCTTTCCAGATCTACTTTCTTTTGGTCTCACATCGAAGGCACTGGCCCTAGCCATTTTTCCTAGACACATCCAGTACCACACCGTATGCGCGTCGGTACGGCATGTCCAAACCTGGCAGCATCTCGTTCGCAATCGATCATGTGCCGCCAACATTCGTCATCTTGAAATTAAGGAGGATTCATGTGACCCCTCGAGCCTAAGTGGGCCAGTGCATTTCGAACCAGATCCATTACTTGATCATATCGAATATCCGGCGAGCCTCCAGTCCCAATTGAAAATGGATATTTGGAGAGAAGAACTCGTTATTCTTGCCTTGCATGGTATGACTAACCTCCGGTCATTTGCTTGGCTGCGCGACTGCCCTCCTATTGTCACGGGGACCAAAGGCATATGGCATGCTCTACGCGATAAAGAAAATCTTGTTAACGTCAAGTTGAATGAAATGTGGCACCTCGCACCTCGTTATGCCAGAACTGAGCATGGCCTATTAACCATATACCCCTTACTCCTCAGCCCGGTCAGTTTATTTATATTTACTGATCGAAAAAGATTTATATCCGAGTGCACTTCAGCTATCCACCACCTTTTCTAATCTTGTTACATTCGATTTAAGATGCTCTCCGGGCCGAGCACAGAGTATTTTAAACCCTAAAATGACTTTTACTCCCGTGATAGACTTGCTCGTCTCCTGCCATGATCTTCAGGTAAAACCTGTAGCATTATAGTATTTATATTTCGAGTGACACTCAGCTATTTATATAGGATATAAGTATCGTTATGGAAGAGGCGTCAAGTCTGGATCATCATCGAACCGTGGATGATCTTTTCGTTCGCGGTCGATGGCCAAAACTCCGTTCATTCCGGCTCTTAGATGTCCAAGCATCGGAGGAAGACACTTTGCATACCGCCTTAGGATCATTCTTCGCTTTTCATGATGCAATTGTTCATCTGGTTTTCAAGTTTTTTGTTGCAATAGATCATATCGGGATACCCCTGGCAGGCGATATCCAGTCTCACTCTTTACCCATGCTCTCATTTTTGGCGGCCGATGACTGGATGGTAAACTTAATCATGGCATGTCCTTGTTCACCCCCGCGGATGCTAGAGACAGTTGGCGGACTGGTGCTAGACGAGGACTTTTGGAACCTATCTGATCAGTTGGATGGCATAAATAAACTTTCTGTGCATGCGGTGCAGATTCTCTCTATTCAAGAACTGGAAGATCTTCGTCTTCTCGCGGCCGTGTTCCCTAATGTCGAAACGCTTGATTTACGTTATGTTGACATGGAGGAGGAACTCTGGGACCCACATTCAGCAACAAAACGGGTCATGTTACATGTGAGGAGTGCGGTTTTGAATTCGTGATGGCCCAGATCTCATCCAATCTAATCACATACAGGCTGAATGGGCTGAGATACTCTGCCATTTTCCAAACCTTCGATTTCTACATGGTTTTGCTTTTCTCGTGCCCGACGCGGAAACAGAGAAGCAAGAAATAATCAAGTGGGTCGCCGATCTCTTCCCAAAACTTGAAATATTCGACTCGTACAACTTGGGGGGCACCATCGAGCTCTACCGTGGAAGTGACGGGCCGACCTGGCGAATAATTGACGTCCGACCATCTCCTTTCCATGTATTGGATTGAGATGCCAACTTTCATGATCAAGAGACTTGGACAATATGAACTCGAAGGTATGTATACCTACCTTGTTCCAACTCATTGGGTAATAAACGCTATGGAAAACGTCTTCTTAAATTTGTACTTAGGGTCCGTGACGTCCCGACTACTATTTATTTCTAAGCGTAAAAGAGGGGTAGATTTCCCGATAAAACATATGGCACGATCCTATCCTACCGGTACTGTCCCGTAAACCCGCTGTTTTAATCAGCCATAACTTATGTAAAGATAAAAGCACCGGCGAGATCGATGTTAATCACACCATTAAAGGCAATTAATCTGAGCGCATATTGGGCGCTTGTTTCGGCGCATCAAGGCGATGTATCTCTTGCCACCGCCACGTTCCCAGTTGTAAGATGTCATGTAATGCCACTCAGGCTCTTCAGTACAATGGAGATATTGCTGGCTTAGGTGTGCGACTCTCGTTTTACTTTCAAAATTTCATCTTGGGTAGGTCGCCGGGGTCGGATTGATGTGGAAACCTACTCATTCTTATTTCCGATAGTTCTGCTCGTTGACAGATCGTATGAGGATGCTGAGAGCTCCCTTTGGACTTTTATTGCCACTAGGTGCCGTATTTCATCTAAGTCATTCTACGATTACGAGAGTCTGACGTCCACATCTTAAGTTTCGGACTGACGATTGCTGCACTTGTTCAAGTGGCAAGTAACAGTCTAACGCTCCTGGAAGGTATACTGGGTAAGCTTATATATACTTGTTGTTATTCCTTCTCACAACGTGCGCATATCCACACGTAAACAGTTTCCCAGCTATCCTGGCTTGCCAACCTTGGCACAGTTCTTGCATTGGCATCGTATTCTCGCTCTAAAGGAGAAGATAATCTAGTCAAAATTGCTGCTGTTCTACAAGGTACGCTATTCAAGCGTGCGTTGGGTCATTATTAACCCTTTGAGAAACAGGTTACATTTCAATGATCTTAACAATCGTAATGTGGGTTTGGAGTGGCAGTCTTCCCCCAGGATATTCGTGTAATCTATCTGTCAAATTTGTGTTCTTCTTTGCGGTGCATGTACCGGCCTTGGGAACTGGAAGAATTGTGGGCCTCGTGTTTTCATCGCTAACGATGCTGGTATACACAGCTGTGACATACACGGAGTGTATGGCCTGGAGAAAGCATGGGATCTCGCGCCTCTCCCCTAAGGAAACAAGGCCCGAGGTAGAATCGGCAGCTGATACCGCCAGTCGCCACGCCCGTCGAGGGAGCGAAGCTTCCGGCACGCGGTCTTCAGGTCCGAGACGTGGAGTCCAATCTCGTAGAAACGATCCAGCTCGGCAAAAATGGCTAGGTGCCGAGGTCGATCGTATGTTATTCGATCCCCTGATAGTATATTTCTAATGTTTGTCCTCTTGAAGCAATTCTCTTCGGTATTATCCTGACCCAGCTCATTATATTTGCCTATTTTATTGCCACAACGGAGTTGATAGTTCACCAACAAGGTGCTAGCGACTCTGGTAAGTACAGTTTTAGTGAACTATAAAACGACAAACTTAACATTTCAAACTGGAAGATATGAACGAGTGGGGCTTCGGACAAGTAAGTAGTCATTTCTCCGATCCGCCGTAGTATGTCTAGATAAACACGTGCGCAGGTGCTAGCTTTAACCGTTATAATTCCCTCTCTGATTGCCCTGGAGCGAGCTTTTCGAAAGAATCGAATTGCAAAATGGAGAATCGAAAGAGAGAATGAGGTAATAATTTAAACTAAAACGATGATTCTCACTGAATCGTTATCGTAGGTTTTGATGACAGCCACTTCCCCGCGAGAGAGGGGATCATTGCACCTATTACACCGTGACTTGACAAGCCCCACCACAATGTCACCGTTAGACGTTCGCAACAGACCCTCTTTTCCGGATGGACTGATCCCTCCAAGTATCTTGACAGGCGTAGGAAGCTCTATATACTCGAACTCCACTGCCTACTCACCGTCATCCTGAGGGTTTGCTGTAGGGCAGCATATTGACAATATCACAAGTTCACTGTTTGTGTCTGTATGATGTTTCTCCTCGCTGTGATGTAGCAAGCACTCTTCCGTTGATGAAAGTAGAATGGGGAGTGGTGATATTTGTACTGTATTTACCTGAATCCCTGAAGACAGCGATCAACTTGGCGAAACCCCACACCCGTGGACGCTCAAAGAGTCAATACCGGTATTGGATGACTTTCCGTAAAGATTTTAGTGAAGCTCTCAAAATCACAATTTGTTTCCCTGGATCAGGAGACATGATTTATGTAACGTAGCTTAGCCGGCGCCCCGCGCGGGCGCTCGGGAATTCTTCAGGGTAGGGAAGAAAAAACATTCATTTTCTTTCGACTCTTCTTAGCCGAGCCAAATGAACTTGAACATGAGTCTCCCACCTGGGTTACAGGAACCTGCCGTGGAAGTTATCTCAAGCCACCACCCTGCCCATGATGCTGACTGGATGACCTTTGAAAATACGAAACTGTTCACGAATGTTTTTATATGGAACGAGAAGACGGGGAAGGTAATTCCTCTCCGTGTTATCTACAAAAGATCCTATTTTGCTTCATTCTGTTTTTTAGATGTTGTTGGGGTACAAGAAGAGGGGATTTGGGATGGGCCTGTGAGTCACATGCACTGTGTGCTTGTTCTGGAAATTCGTGAGACGGCGGAAGTACTCAGATTTACTTCAGGTACAACGGCTTTGGTGGGAAAGTGGAGCCTGGCGAAACCCCCGCCGAGGGAGCTGTCCGGGAGCTAAAGGTCAGGACAACAACGGAACAGGTACCGATTCATTGGAAGTTAACAGGAGGTACAGGAAGAGGCAGGGGTTGATGCTGAACTTACCCCGTGTGGAACACTCCTATTCTATTCAGAAGGATATGCATACGCACATCACATCGAATTGTTTTCGGCTGAAACCTTTCACGGAGACCCAGTTGAGTATGTAACTTATTTATCAGCGAGATCTTATTGGTTGAAGGGGCATATAGATGCGACGAAATGAGACCTGAGTGGTTTTCTCTTCCTTCGGAATATTGCTCGATTTCTTTAGCCTCGGATGTAACGTTACCGCCCATTCCGTTTGACCAGATGTGGCCCGACGATCGATTATGGATACCCCTGATGTTATCTCGAAGAAAGTTCATAGGACGCGTTGACTTCAAAAAGCTGTCTTCCGAGGCAGGAGAGGGGGAGATGGTAAAATGGTGGTTCGGCATAGTCGAGTAATCGGCTTTCGTTTCATATACCAGAAGTGTCAATTCCATTCCAGAAAACCTTAATGAAAGTGCATGAAATTGCCAATGTAGTACAGTCTATGATCCTTATGCAATTGTCAAGGGGCCATAATACACAATGGGACACTCTTCAGCAGACCAATATTATCCTAAGGGCCTATGCAAAATATAAGAAAACACACAGGTAATGAGGTTAAATGATTTTGCAATAATCTAGATTGTTCACGGCTGACGCTGAAGAAATGTCAGGGTTACCCCACCACTATAAGGAATGCATGTCAAACGACGTTATACCCTGAGGAACCGTTAATTACCGTAGGAAAGGGTCGAGAGACACCACTGGCACCAAAAACAGCGAATGTGAGGATGAAGATTAAAACTTGCACACCACCATCCAAGGCACCACCAAGAAGCTGTAAATGGCAGTTAATGTGCACTCTTAGCTGGTTAGTTCACTGTGCTAAAGACGCTCACGAAATTGTATTTTCGATACCACCTGATGAGGCCGTGAGCCGAGGAATACGCCGTACTGAAGTAGACCTACCCTGGATAACGCTGACGTACCCAAACTTGTGAGATGACGCCCACAAGAATTGTGGACAGGATCACAGAGTTGATACCCGTTGACATCCATGCCATGTACTGGGAGATATGTAAATAATTTTTGAGAAAGTATCTGGCAATACGAGAGCATACCATATAGATGACTGGCAGGATGATTTTGTCAACTTCGATAGGTCCGATCTTGGGCCAACGCTAAGGGGAACATAGCATCGTCGCGTTTTCTACATCTTTGAGATCAAAGAGACACACCCTCCAAATGAACCACTGCAAGATCGTCGGGATCATTCCGAGAAGCTGTAACGAATTTTGATTAATTTTGAACAAATGTGGAGGTGCAACAGCTCACCAGGCCAATTGGGACCCAAACATAAGGCCCATTGCGCCCATAGAGTTCACCAGCGAGCGACCACGTGACTGCGGCACTGTTGAGAGACTGCACCGATTGTCCACCTTTGAAAGCGTCAGTATCTTGACACATACTTAAGGTTATAATGAGACGAGCCAAACGCACTCCAAACATTAGTTCCTACAGGGTCTAGAAGTACTTCGCGCTGGTTCGTCGTAACAGCGGTCATGACTGCGTAGTTCACAAAGGCACCGAGAAGCGTGCCCCATAGCTGGGTAACGACCATCACACGCGGCGGAATTTTGACTGTTAAAGTTCAGATGACAAAGAGAAGACATCAGAGATCAGAAGACCGACGATATTGCCCCATTTTCAAGTCGCCGGCCAATAGGATAGACGTTGCAATTACATCGTGCGACCACATTGAAAACTGGCATAGTTCAGAACGGTCAGGAAAAATAGACATTCAAGTAAAACCGCTTACGTAGAGGTTTGCAACGGGCTTTCCTGGATGCATTGCACCTGCGACCATTTTCATCTGGAGATGACGTAGTGAGCATAGGGTTAGAAAAATATCAAGAAGCATTACCAGTTGATTCGTCGCTATTCCATTTCCCAGTCTGGCATAGAGTAAGTTGGAGAAAGGCTGTATATATCATCATGAATAGGGATCTCTCGAATGAACGTGGTGACCTGTTACTCACGGCAATGAATGCTATGCGGGATGTGTCAATGTGGAAATGAAAGCAGAATAAACGAGTTCTGACCTCCTAATGAAAGAGCGGTGATATAGCCCCACCACGGCAAGGTCGTATGCCCTGCTTACTTTTCAGCCTCTTACACATAAAATGAATTTAAAGATGCCGACCAGTGAGCACAACAATCAAGCCTGTACAAAATCAGTTCAACGAGAATTTCGCGGTGAATAAAATCAAGCATACCTCCAAGAAATGCCAAAACTAGTAATATGGCATACCACCACCAAGGCGCTTCTTTGTATTTCTGCATGGCCTATGAAGCACGAGCATTTAAGTTAGCGCTTAAATTAACAGTTAAAATCACGTACCACCCAGTGTCGATCCGGTTGAGATCCAGTCCTGGCTTGTCGGAAGGAGTCCCTGACGTATGGGGACCAGAAGAAGAGACAGTGTGCAATGAGTCCTCCAATGGCCCACGCCGCCGTCATGTTCGACCAGACGTTGCTCCCTGTTAGGTACGGGCGTCCCTCGATCTCGTACGCCGTTTCGTTGAGACTGAATGTCGGGCCAAAAACGAAGGTCTGGTTGTAAACGGAGCCATCTGCTGCGAAAATGTCTGTTGACAGCAGAGGAAACGAGAGGGACTGAGCACGGCAGAATGGGATATGGGTAAGGCGTGTGATAAACTGAATGCGAGACTTACGTTCCAGATATTGCTATAGTAAATACCTGCCATGGCTGCGTAGCAGATAGCAAGGCCGATCCATGAATTTACTGTAAACACATTTGTGATGAGTATAAAAATGTATAATGATGTAAATTCCAAGTGACCTTGTTGAACCAAGGGCAGTGACATATAGGTTGAGCCAAGATATTGCCAGTCGAAGCTCAACGACAAAAATCCCAGTCCTTCGTTACCTTCTGAGCCACCAAAAATATTTGTAAATATGGTTCGAGTGGAATCACTCGCGCCTTGAGAAGCAAGACATGGTATGGAGAAACCATTCAATGTAGGAAATCTATTATGGTCTGGAGGTTAGAGCCAGTTGAAAATTCAATGAGAGGGCCGAACATGTATGCAGGAATCAACTGTAATCGATAGCGTGAGAATAATGGGTGCAGAGGGGGCGTAAGACTCGCCTCATATATCGCAGCACCTGTAAACGCAGACCAAAATAACTTGAGACGTCGAGTATTCTTCTCAACGTCGAAATGTAGCGTTTGAAACACGGCGACGGTAGGGAGATTAAACCAGTACACCTATTAGTTGGTCTTAGCCAGGGACACCCAAACCAGCAGACCAAAATCGTACCATTTCGGCAGGGTACACGGTCAAAGGTCGTAATAGTCCAACGATGCCATATCCGAAACAAGCGGTTGAAAATGTTGCTAATATTGCCGTCGACGCATTGACATTCGCGTCATAGAATAACTAAGGGTCGCATATTGATATCCAGTTGATAAACTCAGGAGAGTATACACATACTCGTTGTACTGCAAAATTGCTAACAGCCGTACTTGCATTCGATGCTGTGGTGCATAGTAGTGTTGCGACCACATGCTGTGCAGATGAAATGTCAGTGCCTGTCGAGCGCTTGACATACTCCCAACGGACCTCTTTCAAACCAAATGGACCAGGATTGATGAAGTGAGCGATAGGTGCCAACCATGCTAGTTTTGGGTGACTTTCGAACGTTTTCTTGCCTGGAAGAAAACGGGCCCAGGCTTTACCAATGGTGAAGACAAAGAGAAGGAGAAAGATGGCTGAAATCGTAACGTTGATTGGTTTGTAGATGTAGATCTGGCCGAAACTATGATGAAATGCATCTGGCAATGAGAACAATATGTACTTCGGACAACGCTGCCCCGAGGCCTGCAATCATCGTCCCAATTAAGAACGAACGAAATGTCAAGGCTGCATCACCATCATCTCTGTCATCGACCGCATAGTTTGAGACATCGGCTCCAGTGGTGATGACAGGTTCGCCCCGGACAAAACGAGTCTTCCCAAATTCCCCGCTCACCGTGTAACTCTCGGCATCAGAATCCACCGCCTTGTTGTCGATAACGATTTGACTGTCCGTCTCCGTTCTCTTCAAGCCTGAGGACCGTTTCTCAAATGTTCCTTGGTCCAGCTCCTTCTCTGAATAGTCTGTGCGCGAGAGACTAGGAAGATCTGAAGCCACCATGGAATCTCCATGCAGGCTTGAGAGTGCATGAGGGGTCATTAGGAGAGCACAACGTCTGTGAGCTTGAGAGGTGTTCGCCGGGGGCGGATTCCATCTTCATTGAAATCCAGGTTTTATTACAGGAGCGTGGAAAAAGTCATTTTCGATGGGGATTGAGCTGAGCACGCCAAAACAGTGGCGTCCACTGGCGTGCTATTGCGTGAACGAGAGTAACTGGATGGAGACCAGCGATAGAAGCAGGCGCACGTGTGGAGTATCTGCCAAGCGAGGAAATTGAGATGCTGTCAATGATCTTTGCGAGCATGGATGGATATTCATCGAATATTCACGCTTGAACACGACATTAAGTTAATATCCGAATGAATTTGGACCTAGGGTTGCAACAGGTTGTACCTATAACCAGCAAGATCAGTCATTGGAGCCATGAGGGATCATCTCAGGTTCGCGGTATATTAGTTTAATTCCAACTTTTCAAGACTTCCTGAAGATCCGAATCCGAAGGTGTGAAGAGCGGTTATATAAGTCACGTGTTCGTCAAGTCGGTATTTCGTCGGTAACGACCATCAGCACTCTTCTCGACACTCGCAGCAGATTTACCACACCTAGGGCCCAAAAAGTGGGTTTCCTCGCTACCTGATATTAATGTCAGAGCTGTTCAAGCCCTAGCAAAAGCTAGCTACATCAGGCCTCAGGCCTATTGCATATTTCTATACATCCACAATTAAGTTGGGATCCATGGTCCAGAGTTTGGCCAAATTACGCTGTGGCGCATTCCCTTCATATCCTCGAAGAAATCGCTACATTGTCTGGAACCTAACCCTTGATGGAACACAAATGCTTAACGACTTCTTTTTCAGTTCACACAGGACAGCACTGACAATTATACCTCAATTGGAGGACAGATGTCCTTATTATAGGTACTTCCTTCCACCAAACCTATATTCGGCATGTTATGACTCGGGAACATGCCGCCAAAGATAAGCAAACCAGGGATGAGACCATACAAATGCAGAACATTATTCAAGCGTGCAAAAATAGGCCTCGGAAGTATCGCAGTAGATGGTGATTCCGGTGGACTATGTCCAATCGCTTAGTCCCTGAATCTTAGAACCAGGGCTCTAACATTGCTGTTCCCAGAAGCAGGGGCATAACGCATTGATTGCTACATACTTGCTTAATGTGTCTGAATGTCACGGTCGCCCTCGCAAGGGGCAATAAATTTTGGAGCATGGGATCAACACCTCATACGAACGCCCTGTGGAATACACACCAGGAGAGGCCGAAATAAGAATGAACTCAAGCCTTAGCCTGTTTGGCCAGTGCGCGCCTGACGCGGTCTCGCCGGTTCTTCTTCATCACTTGGACACTAAATCGTTCGAAGTCGCTGATATTGCGGCGGCGCTTGGTTGTGTCAAGTTTTTGGGCCCACGCAGATTTATCCCTGCGGTAGAGTCCATGTCAGCACCCGCACAGGATAGGTTTGATAAAGAGGAAAGCACGATGAATTGGGGCGCACCATTTCTCCACAATCGCCTCTTTCTCAACATACTTCCGGACAGTACCTGTTCGCGCGCCACGAGGGAGCGTCTTGACAGAGAGGGGGGTGAGGATTAGGTGACGGTAGGGAAATGACTGCCGGGGGACGCCAGTGGTAGGACCATCAATAACAGCCTAAACAATGTTGTACATCGGTTAGAGTGACCCAGCACGGAGAACAGGACAAACATGCTTACGCGTCTGTGGTCAATGATTTCGACAATAACTGCAATCTTGCCTTCTGACGGGCCGGATTTGAGGAGGACGACTGCGTGAATGAGGGTCAAACAGAACACATCGCTGCAAAATTCGAAAACCAATACCTCGGCCAACCTCTACAAAGCGCTTGAAGGTGGATGGATCCTGCAAAGAGAGAAAAGCAAAGAGTCAGTTCATGGGCTCCATCCAGTCTTTGAGTTTCCCATCCATCGGACTTCACAACCCATCCAGACACGATTCTTCACCAAAAGATATACACGTGGCCTGCAGAGCGATTGAAGAGACTAGACAACTCACCGGCATATTTTCGTAACGGTGGAGAACGTTCTTGACGGTGCTGAAGATTTGCTGTAAGGACTCGGCAAAGTCCGGGTGACTAAAGTCTACTGATCATGACACCCATGGCCAGCCAGTCACCCATACAGCTGACATCTTTGCGCCTGCAACTTGAACGTAACCTTCACACTGTTCACAGTATTTGCAAACACAGTGGCCCCGACTCCATGTCACCTGATGCTTGTACTGCCGTTCGCTGACATTCACGCTTAGAAAGACTACATAGTGACCTCACATTGCGCTGCTAAACTCCCACGTTTTCTACATAAATAATGCTCAGCATTATAGTATTATTCTTCGCCACCCCCTTACTTAAGTTATGTTGTACGGCAAAGCATATCTGTTGGTCTGCTTATGGACAGCAAGCCTTCACGCCGCAGCGTCCCCCGCGTCTCACCCAATAGCCCCGACGGTAGACCTAGGGTATGCGACCTACGAAGGCATGGCACAGAGCAATGGCCAGAATCAGTTTCTGGGCATTCGCTTTGCTGCTGCTCCGCTTGGCAATCTACGTTTCCGAAAGCCGCAGCCACCTGCGAAGACCCCGGGTGTTCAACAGGCAAAGGCGTTTAGTCCCGTATGCTTTGGCGTGGCCCAGGGTCTTTCCGATTCTTTAAGTGAAGACTGCCTGTTCTTAAATGTATGGGCGCCGTCAGAGGCATCTCCAACATCCAAGCTTCCTGTGTTCTTTTGGATCCAAGGCGGCGGTTATGATGTAGATTCGAATGCAAATGTGAGTTGACTTATATTATAGTAAATGGTATGTTTAAAAAATTACGAACAACTTTACTTAGTACAACGGCTCAGAACTGGTCCAAGCTACTGGTAACCAAATGGTGTTTGTCAATATCAACTATCGAGTTGGACCATTTGGGTTCCTTTCAAGCGAAAAAGTTCGCGAAAATGGGGATTTGAATGTGGGTTTACTAGATCAACGCTTCGCCTTGGAATGGGTCCAGGAACACATTACCAAGGTTTGTTTCTCGTGCTAGTAGGTGTACACACCAGTCTTACGTCTCAATTAGTTTGGAGGTAACCCAGACCAGGTCGTGATTGTTGGTGACAGTGCGGGAGCAGGCAGCGTTGCTATGCACCTTGTAGCATTTGGCGGCCAAGCCACCAACCTTTTCGCAGGCGGATTCGGAGTGTCACCTTTCTTCCCCACCCAATTCCGCGTTTCAGAACTCGAATGGCAATTTGACCTTTATGCCTCAAGGGCAGGGTGCGACGGGAAGAACGATCCCCTCAGCTGCCTGCGAGCACAGAACTCAACTGTTTTGCAGAATGCAAACGCAGCAATGAGTCTCCCTGGGCGGAATAATTCTGCAATATTCCCTTTCACACCCGCCATCGATGGAGAATTCCTGGTCGACTTTCCGTACACGCTGTTTGAGGAAGGGCGATTTGTTAAGGTCCCTGTGGTTTTCGGGTAATGCCCATATCACCGTCGAATAAATCTAAACAGCATCTCTAATTCGGCACCTCTGTGCATTTAGGGACGACACAAATGAGGGGACAATCTTTGCGACCAATGCGGCGTCACCTGCAGACGTCGCGTCTTTTCTTTTGGATCAATTTCCCCAGCTCAGTGTTGCAGACACAGATGCAATTAACTTTCTCTACCCATTACAAGCTCCACTAGCTGAGCACGCAGCATTTTTTCCATCCGCCGCAGCTGCATATGGCGAAACAACATTCATATGTCCTGGCATAGAGATCTCCTCAGCACTTGCCAAACATACCAAATCATGGAATTATCGGTCAGTTGCATCTTTCCTATGCGTTCCTTGATAATGACAATCTCTTATAGATACAATGTATTAACACCCACTGAAATTGCTTCTGGCTTGGGTGTATCGCACGTGAGCGAACTGCCCAACGTATTTGGACCAGGCAACACTCCCGCGGGATCCAGCACCTCAGGCTTCGATTTTGATGACATCTCCTTGACCCCTATTCTCCAGGCATACTATACTAGTTTCGTGCGTGCACTGGACCCGAATGCTCATCCAGTGGAGGGCAGTGTCTTTTGGCCGGAGTTTACAGACAACCAAAGGCTTCTGTTGCAGGTGAACAGCACTCAGCTGGAGGCAGTCCCGCAAAGCCAGTTAGATAGATGTGCATTCTGGAAAGGTCTAGCTGTGAAGATGGAACAGTAGCATCTGTGAGCCCCAGTGAGAAGTCAGAAGTGCCTCGCTCTGGAGCTCAGCTGCTTGGATCGGAGATCATGGCAGTTGACAGGTCTGATGGAATCTCAGTGGATCTGAGCAGAGACCACTGTTCCTTTTATCAATTGTATCTACAACCCAGAATTATTTATTTATTTTCCAACTCCCAGCTGCAGTTGGGAAATTTGAAATGGTGGCTTCTTCATTTTTCCAAGGGTGCATGGCTCACAGTTCAGGTTTGCTGACAATGGCAGTGATCTCCTTTAGTTGTCTGTGTGCAACCATCTATTTTAGTCTGCTGTAGTTCATGTGTCTCATGAGGCATGCACCAGTGCAGTGTTGATGTTTAGAGCAATGTTGGTCTGATAACATGACTGGTTTACATTTAAATGGGACAGTCCATTTTTGTGGTTGCTTAGCATTTGGACTTGTTGACTTGGGAGTTGTATGACTCAGCATGTTCATTTGTTAAATGATGAGTAGTTTGATTTTGTGAGGTGATGTACTGAAATGAGTATACCATCAGTCATCAGGATTTTGATATGTCCAGGTCTTTGAAATATTAATATTACAGGGGTGTACAGGAGCCAAAATGATGTAATTGTGAGATAGATTCATTTAATAATATGCTACGAAGGAATAGTCAATGGTGCAATGTGTTCAAAAGTGTGGTCATTGAGCACCACATGTAAGTATGATTATGAGGGCCTCTGCAGGTGCATATACACTCAAGGGCCACCCACACATCATTTTAAAGGCTAAAATCAAATATCTATAATAAATATGTACCTATTACATGACTATTGTCCATTTCTCTGAGAGCTTTATGAGCTCTTGTTGTAAATTACTACTTTTGAGGGTGTCACGTGGCAGGAGGATGACATTCTGCCGCAGTGAGTGGAGCTCTGTAAAGATTTCTACTTATCACACTAGACAGACTGAGCCAATAATTGTATTGGTGTCTGCGATGTGTGTGGTTTCAAGTATAGTTTCATTGCTTATCTAACTACTTTTGGACAACTGTACAGTTGTCCACTATCTACAAGCGCCCCTAATGGGTGGCTTACATAATACAGCCAATACCTCACTATAGTGACTTGTATATTATAGATAGTAGCATATATGCTACTATTATTTATACTTTGTTACATCCTCCCCACAGACTGAACCTCAGGAGGTTCAGGCAAATCTATGCTGATGGAGGATCAGCGTATACAGGTGCAGGTGCAGTTGAAGACGACTGTGTGGCTACTTCGATGGTGTTGTCATAGTAAATGGAGTTGGCTGGATCGACTTCCATTATGTTATCATCTGCTGTGACAGCGGGTGCAGGTGGGGGAGCAGTTGGTGCAGATGATTCCATTGACAGCATGTCCATATGTGCCTTCAAGCGGGGAGGTCCTCTGCCTCGTCTGTCAAGTGACGAGTCATCATTGAATGTATGTGGTGCTCCCCAGAAGCCTGGGGGGTGAGTGGGCATTGGTATATGAAGGCCGGTAAATGTCTGGCCTTTGCAGGTGTCAATTATCCTCTGCGTGACTTTGTTATAGCAGATTTTACTCTGCTTACGCACAAAGTAGGGCTCTATATTTATGAGAGCCCTGGCAGGGTCTACACCCACATGTATACCTAGCCATTTGGCTAGTTCTTCAGGGGAAGTGTCCTCAGGAGGACATTTCCACTCGAAAGCCATTTCAACACTGGTGGAGAGTAGCGTCAGTAAGTCTTGCTGCCAGTAGGTGTCGGCAAGCTCAGCCTATTTGCCACGGACTGTGAACAAGTCCGTCAGCTTTTGAAGAAAGATGAGACTGTCTTTCTTAGGCTTAATGAGTTTAAGCCATACCCAAATATCAACATCCTCCAGACGGAGGGTGTTATTTTTATGCCCACTAATAGCAGGCGATACTCCCTCTGGGGAGTATTCAATGGTGCACAATGCATCCCTAAGATTGGGAGGCATGTCATGAGCAATCTTGAATGCTGGTGTTTGAGTAGCAAGCTGTTGCTCACAGTCAGCACGCTTGATTATTGTGTGCTGCGCTGTGTTGCATGACATGGTGAATGTCACATGTGTGCAATTGTGAGCTGTTCAACGAACCTAGGTTTGTTGAGAGAACATGTGTCAAACCACTCTGTGGGTCAACGACTCATCTGCACCACTGTGGGGTGGGGTGCCTTGCCCAGCAGGCAGGGCAAGAATCCTGTCTGCATTGCAGGCAGATTGCCTATGGTGGGAGCAATGCAGGCATTCTGCGACACTGGGTACGGTGCCACTAGAGCCTGCTGCTTTGATGCGGTCTTACAACTGGATCACATCGGTCCTACTGGTGATGCTCTGGTAGTTGCAGTGGATGGACTCATTGAGTCTGTCAACAAATCTGGCAGGGAGGTCAGATCGATTATAGTTGGTGCTGGTGGCGTTGACTTTATGGTGGATAATCTATCCATCATTTCGTGGCTTTGCTGCCTCTCTTTGTTGAGAGCAGCACGTGCGTTCTCGAGCTCTGCATTGAGCTCACGCACTTCCTCTTTGTAAGAGGATACAGCATCCCTGATAAAAGGACATGCCATCTTGGCCAACAAAGGTGGCCAAGCCACTTTTAATGCACGTTCGATGTCACACATTCTAGGATCTATAAGCTGCAATTTGGTGGCTTGCAGCAAATGCTGCATATACACATTGCACTCTGGGCAGGAGTCGCAATGGACAAGGGCTATGGGATCCTTGACACCATGCACCGTCCAGCTTTGCTTCTTTTGGAGCATAGCGAATTGCTCAGAGGCACTAGGTAGCCCTGCAGAGGGATGTGGATGGGATGCATCTGCATCCATGGTGTTAATCGCTGGTACACTCACACTAGTGCATGTGTGTGTGTGAATGGGTGGCAAAAAGCTTTGAAGCGGTGATAAAATCATCACTTAAAAATGAGGCGAGTGCACCTGTCGCATCACATGATCAATTCACATGACCGTGTTGTGTCGCGCAAATCGTTGGCATGAATTCTGTTTGTGTCTAGTCCCTTTATGAAGGGACTCACTCTTTGCCATTATCATGCCTGTAAGGCATGATTAGGAAGCTCACGCAGCTTCCTAACACCTCTTAGCTCTAGATAAGAATCTAGTGCTTCTAACTCTCTGCAGGCAGAAAGTGGCTCCCAGGTGACATGTCCTAATGTCCACCATACTTGCAACTCCAGTTTGGAGTTGGGAGTCCACCGATGAGCGATGATCTCATCTACAAACCATTCTGGTTTGTTTTCATTCCCAAATTCATGGATATAATTTACCTCGTGACGAGGGAATCACTTGTTATCATTGGGTATATGTGGTCTAATTAGACTCGCATGAACCTTTGGAAGTATTCTCCAAGCCGTGAGCTCCAGAGGTAATTCAAGCTTCACATTGGAGGTGGAGTTGTCCACCTCTAAAACTTGATATGGCCCAATATAATTGGGCACTAGTTTCTTTGCCTGTCCTTTAGGTAAGAACAGGTTCTTTGTAGACAGATAAACTAGCTGTCCAATTTCATAAGTTGTTCCCTGACAGTGTCTGGTATTCGCAGCATCTGTCTGCTGCACTCAACTCACGATGATTGCATCGTGAGCATCAATCAAGTTCCACAATTCTTGTTGTGCAAACTGTCCTACTCCTCTAAAGGTAGTATCCACTGATAGTACTTGCCTGATATGGGGCAAGTATCCACCATTCAATTCGAACGGTGCGTATCCTGTGGTTGCACTGACCGAACTGTTCAGTGTGAATTCTACCATTGGGCATTTCTCTACCCAATCCTTCTGATCACTCTGCACTACTGTGCGGAGTATTTGCCCTACAGAACAATTTGCTTGTTCTGTTGCTCCATCTGTCTGTGGGTGGAATGCTGGGGACATGAGCAGTTTTGTGCCCATTAATCACTGCAATTCTCTCCAGAAGATGGAGGTGAATTTGGAGTCACGATCCGAGACAATCAACTCAGGTACTCCATGCAAGTGTATTACCTCTTTGAGGTATAACCATGCAACTTGTCGCACTGTCACTCTCATCATAGTTGGCATTAGATGCACCATAGATGTGAGTCTATCAATCATGACTAGTAAATAGTCATGCCCCTTTGACTCTGGCAATGGACCAATAAAGTCCATTCCAATAGACTGCCACGGTCTATCAGGTATCAGCAGGGTATGTAACAACCCTGCTGGTCTTCTATTATCCTTCTTTGCAGCCTGACAGGCTGCACAGGATCCACAGAACGACTCTATGTTGGCTGCCATTCCCAACCACCAGTACGATCATCTGATGTACTTGCTGGTTTTGAATTGACCAAAGTGGCCAACTACTCTGTGTGCATGATCGATAATTATTTCAACCATTCTCCTCCCCTTGGAAAAAACTTCCTGGGGAAGACACACAATGTCTTTGTTGAAGTGGTTCTTTGTCCAAACCAGTCCGTTTCTCACCCCAAATTGCCAATACTTTCTTGAGTATTGGATCTGTCCCATAGCCATTGGCTATGGCCTGTTTTAGGTCAAACTCTCATTCTACATGTGAGCATAGACTCTCTGCGTCTGCACCACACGCTGTAGCTAGTACATTGTCCTCCTCATTACCTTCCACTTGCGTGGGAGGTACTTCCCCTCCTTGCTTCATTTGCTGTGTGTCAGTGACACGCTGCTCCATTGCCTCTTGTAATCGCTGTGACTGTTGCGCTGCAGCCATTTGTATTTCTATGAATCGATCCATTGGGAGAAACTCTTCATCTGGATCTAACCGCACATCTGCGTTGATGTATCCTTCTTCAGGGTGACTTTCACCCTGCTTATCATTCTCATAGTAACGCGACAGACAGTCAGCTACTTTGTTCTCTACCCCCAGTACATGTAACATGGTATAGTTGAATCAGGAGAGAAACTCCCACCAGCACACCTGTCTGTTGGACAGATGCTGTTGCATCTCAAAGTATTTGAGACCTTTGTTATCTGTCACCAGTGTGAACTGGCGACCTAGTAGCTTATCCTCCCACTTCATAAGTGCTTCTAGGATAGCAATTGTCTCATGCTCATGTGTTTTGTAACACTGTTGCGTGGGACTTCATTTCTTTGAAAGAAACCCTGCTGGATGACAAGTCGTCCAGTCTGGACCTTGTCCATAAACTGCTCTGACTCCAGACTTGGAGCCATCTGTCACAACCCAAATGGGTTCTGAACTAGTGTGCTTCAGGATTGGAGCCTTACACGCTAGTGCTTTGATGGATTCAAAGCACTTCTCTATCAAGGGTGTCTGTTGGAATGTCCTATTGTTTCGTGCACTCCCTGATAAGGGAGTCGTATACGCCGTCAACTCTGGGAACGAGTCCTAAAAATCTTTGGACATCGTTAAATGTTTGAGGTCTTCTCTAACCTTGAATCTTCTCCATTTCATCTGCATTTTCATGGATGCCCTTGTCATCTATAATATGACCAAGGCACTCCATACAGGGCGAATACAAATCAATCTTGGATTGATTTCCACTGAGGAACAGATGTGCCTCACGTAGTATTTCAAACACCTTTCAAAGGTGTTTTTCATGCTCTTCAATAGAACTCAAATAGATGAATATATTGTCCAAGTATACATGGACTGATTGACCAATTTGGTTATGAAAAATCAACATCATGAGATGTTGAAATGTGGATGGCACATTGCAATCGCCAATCTGCATAACCTGACTCTTGAATGTGCCAAATATTGTCGTGAAGGCCATCTTGTCAACATCCTCCTCGACTATGTGTATTTGTTCATACACATCGGATATGTGAAGTTTGGACTGGTATGCAGCACAAGCTACGTCATGCCAGATCGTGTCCTGGTCTGGGAAGGGCATAATGTCCTTCACCGTGTTGTCATTGCACAGATGTAGGTCTATTGCTGTTCTGAGCTTTCTGTTTTTTTTGGAATGCATAGCGCAGGTGCTGCAGAACATACTAACGCTAATACCCACCAGCCAGTGGTGGTATACCGATCGACTTTGTCGATCAGTTCATTTTGAAGTGCCTCAGGACATTTCAGTAACCGATAATGAAACTGTTTAGTTTCATCCATGAACTTAATTTCATGGTTGATCTCCCTCCAAGGAGGAAGTTCTAATGGCACACCTCCGAAGAGGTCTGCGAACTCTAGCTCCCATCTTTCCCTAAGGTTGGGAAAGTCATCAGCCATTAATGACAGTTGATCCATGTAAGTAATTCCGTTGGTATGTTGGTCAGGTAGACCAACGTCAATGTTTTTCTGTCTTTTCTTTCCATTTTCCCTTATCTCACCTCCTGTCTGGCAAGCTCATCGATGGCTCCACTTGCAAAGAGGAGCCATTTGTGATTCACAGAGTGTGGCTTGCAAGTTTCGATTTAGACTCGCAATTTGAGTTTTATGTTCAGCTGGATTCTGGTTGTCCAGCTGTGCCTCCCAAGTATTCGCATGGTTTGGAATTACTTCCCTTCCAATGCGGATGCTTCCCTCACCTCTAAAGTCAAGGGATATTCCCAGTTTACATGGGAACGGTGTTCCCAGTATTGCATTGTAGTAATCCACATTTGCTATATTGAAGTATTCCTCAATATTATGCTCACCAAACTGGATGTTGGTGTGTGTTCCATAGTTGATGGTTGACTTACTGCCAGCACATGCTAGCTGTAAACTGATAGGACATTCGAGTTTGAACGTCTTGATGCCTACGGCACATATGAAATCTGGAGAGAGCATGACTCCCTCACACCTGCTGTCTAATAGACAGTGGGCTCTGACTCCACCAATCTCCCAATATCCAGAGATTGTTTGATTGTCTATACGTGCCCGTTTGGGGCACATCTTATCATGCAGCCTAAACCAATGATCGTAAATAGGCTTGATGGTCCTATCCATGACTCCCATGTGTATACAGAAGTCATTCTTTTTGTTTGAACCACCACTAGTTGTGGTAGTTGATTTTTGTGCTGCCTTTCCTCGTACGATCCTCCTAACAGACGTACTCCATCTGCTCGATATGAGCTTTGCATCCTCGTGTTGTCGTCATCATCCCATTGATATGGCATGATTTCTGACTGGTAATCGGTGACTAGTTTGTCGATTTTGCTCTCATGGTCATCCTGGATGTCCATTCACTCATCTCATTCACCATGTTGTGGCTCCTCCTCCCCTTCTTGAGTGCTCCCCAAGTGCTCAACCACTTCTTCTAACCATGCACCTGCTATGCGCGGTTTATTCTTCCACTGCAGGCAATTGGGCTTGATATGCCCAACTTGTCCACACTCATAACACGTTACCTCTGTGCTGCATCCTTGACCTCCTGAACCTCCAGGAGGTTTCTGTGGAGGGAGAGAAGCGGCAGGAGCTCCTGCTCCAGCTCTCTGTGTAGCATGTACCCCTGTTTGGGATACACTTGGCCTCATCTCTGCTTGAGGTTGAGCATTAGGTGGACGATATATCGTCTGCTTTGCTGCAGGGCAGCTCCCTGTATTGGGAGCTCGAGACAAACTTGGCACAGCCTGACTTCGACTATTTGTCAAGGTTGGCTTTGCCGGTGGTGTGTGAGTGCTGCTAGACTCCATCTTATGCAACCCGATATCATATTGAGACACATCCTCTACAGCCTTTGCGGCTTCATACAATTCTGTTATTGAACTGAATTCTGTCATGTAACCTAATTTTAGGACTTCATGATGCCGCGCTTCTCGAAGTGCTGCTACGAACCGTTTGCGGATTGTATACTCATCAGGTGGATGTATCATCCACACTGCATACTTTGTAATATCATTCAGTAACTCCTGAACAGTTCTAGTCCTTTGCACAATTGTGTCGAACTTGTTTGATACATGCCTGTGCGTGAGTGCATGTAAAAATTGCTGTTGTAATCCAGCGATTGCACTCTCCAAGGTCCAGTCGATTACAACTCGACCATGATGCTCAATATTTCGGGCATACCACTCCAATGCTTTGCCTTTGAGGTGAGTGCCCAAATAGTTCAACTGGAGTTCCGTGCTAGACAGACCCAGTAGGCTATTCATGCCTAGCCATCTCAAGATTCCTGAGACAAAGTTCTCGAATTCTTCAAGATCTGCTTTCCCAGCATACTCTGCTGGGTGAGGTAGTTTTACTCCAGCTTTAGCAAGCACAGATTTGTTGGGCTTGCTGTCCTTGTGTTTCTCAAGGGCAGCTTGCACCATCTTTGCAACTCCATCTACATAAGTAGATGGATTTCCTACTACCTCCTAAACCCTCCGTTCAGGATCCGTCACTGCTAGTGATACTGCACGCGGTATCACTTGTATCTGCCTGTGCAGGCAGGGAATGTGATTACTCATGTCCTGCTGCACTGGTGAATCGACAATGTCTTCATTGATCTGATACAACAGTCAACGTTTGTCAGCCATTAAGAATGCATCCCTCAGTCTATGACTACTGCTGAGGGTGAGCCACTCTTGCTTATTCGATCAGCTTGTCGAAGGCATCGCCTTCGACTCTGGCAATATATGCCTCCTCAACTAGATTATCCACATGCTTCACATGAAGTTCTAGTGCACAGTGTTTCCATCACACTGCCTTATGTTCAATCCTATCCCAGTGATCAAACTCACATTCAAGACTAATGTGAGTGCTAGTCGTGGTACTGACACTATCAGTGTCAGACTTCATCATCTCTCGCAATGACTGTTGGGTCACTGCCTTGAGCACTTCTTGCCCATTATATATTCATTTTGATCTGTGAATTCCTTCACAGATATTTTCTCTATCATGAGCCTCTAGCTCACAATCCATCTCTTCGTCAGTACGCTGGCGCATACTGATGCTATCCTGCTCTAGGGTAGCACTAGTTTCACAAGGAACATTTCTGTTGCTCAGTCCAGATGGAGGTGGCATCCTCTGTCTGTCTTGTTTCTTGCGAGCCTTCTCAGCCTTGCGGTCAACTTCACGATCCCTATTGGGATTGTTTCCACATAAAGGCCCTTGCACTTCCTCTTCCAGGGAGTGTATCAACAGTTCCATACCATCTCCTAAGGTTTGGAGTTGGTTTGCGGCATTGTCTGCTGCATGAGCTGCCTCGGCCACTTGTTGGCTCACTTGATGTGTAGTATCTACATGTCTATGGCTCTCTTTGAGAGCCGTAATCATCCAGGTAATGTGCCTGGTTGTACAATCATATTGCCGGGCCTCTTCCTCCCGGCATGCTGAACCATGTTCTACCGTCCCTGTTTGGGACAGTGAACTTTGTGATCTGCAATGTTCTTGGACATGTGGAAGCTGAGACATTTGCACTCCTGGTGAATTGTCTGTGTCACTCGTTGGCACTTCTCTCGACTCGTCAAGGGACAATCATAACTTCAACCTAGTCAAAGTTCTTTTTGTTTTCTTGATGGGTAATAACTCGTCCATTTCTGATTCCTCCTGTGTGGATCTCATTAGATCCACCAATACTCACTTTTGACTCCTTGAGTCAGAAGCTATGGGTGTTGTAGTTCTACGAGGACTAGCTATCCTCATTGATGTTCCCACTTGTCTGTCCACATCATGGGCAGGCTCGAGACATGGACAGGCTTGACTCTCGTGTCTGGGCCCTTCGCTGTGGCTCCAGATGTATCTGAGCCCTTCACTGTGGCTCCAGACGTATCTGGATCCTCTCCAGATCTAGATGCTCAGCTTCATGTTCTTATCGAAGTCATAGATCTATGATCTATCTGCTACACTGTGGCGTTCTTCTATTGATCTAGAAGAATCCACAGTAAATGTATGTTTACTGTTTCTGAATATTCCGGTGAGTAGTAAACTCGTCACACTGGAAACAAATCAAGATGTCCTGAGTCAGGAAATGCTTGGGGCATCCTCTGGAAAGCTATCATGTTAATATAATGTCTGGACTTGTAACATGCTTGTTCTATTTAATATGGCCCAGATATGTTTCAAACCCAGAAATACATGGAAAAATCAAAATGTTCATAGCATGTATTTCATAACATCATGGAGTTGTTCTATTTAATATGGCCCAGATATGTTTCAAAGCCAGACATAGATGGAAAAATTAAAATGTTCATAGCATGTATTCCATATTATCATGGAATATTTTGTGCATGCACTGGAAGAGGCTATATTTTGAACAAATCCAGTGATAATATGAAATACATGCTATGAACATTTTAATTTTTCCATGTATTTCTGGGTTTGAAACATATCTGGGCCATATTAAATAGAACAAGCATGTTACAAGTCCAGACATTATATTAACATGATAGCTTTCCAGAGGATGCCCCAAGCATTTCCTGGCTCAGGACATCTTGATTTGTTTCCAGTGTCAGTTTGGCTGAAAAATATTGGTTGATCTTTTTTATTATCGCAGTACTGCCAATTACATTGGCAATCAAAAAAGTGTAAAGAATTCTATTTATCACACTAGACAGACTGAGCCAATAAATGTATTGGTGTCTGTGATGCATGTGGTTACAAGTATAGTTTTGTTGCTTATCTAACTACTTGTGGACAACTGTATAGTTGTTCACTATCTACAAGTGCCCCTAGTGGGCAGCTTACATAATACAGCCAATAAGTCACTATAGTGACTTGTATATTATAGATAGTAGCATATATGCTACTATTATTTATACTTTCTTACACTGCCAGCTTCAAAAGTCAAAATATTTGAAGCCAGAGCACTAGCTGTTAGCAAGCTGGAGCTCTGGCTCAGCTAGCTGAACCAAAGGAATGGTCTGGCTATTGGCTACTAGCTGGCTTAAAGCCAGACTGCAGCAACACTAGGGACTTGTCAACACAAGCATGGGGGATGTCAATGATGCCACAGATGACTTGGACAACATAGCAGCTGCCAGCTATTTAAGCCCTAGGCAGGCACAGATTCCTCATCATGAACAGAGGTGCCAGACTCAGGCTGCAAGGCTGGATCTTGCAGCTCCAAAGACCAGTTGAGAGACCATTCCCAAACACAGGGGCCAGTGGCCACAGCTAGCAGTGGCAGTGGGGAGAGTGATTCAGGTGTAGTGAGCTTTCTGGCTCTGGCAATGCTACAGTGGCTGGGGCAGCCTTTGACAGGTGCAGGAGGTGGAGGAGCAGGAGCCACTGTGCATGCAGCCTCCAGGAGCAGGACAGCTGTTGAGCAGGGCATGAGCTTCAGAGACAATGGCTGACCACACTGATCAGGTGCGGCAAAATGGCCTGTGTGTTCTTGCGCACATCACTGTTGCGGTCCTCTAGACACTTAGTCCTATGCCTGTTCTAGGTAGGACCTGAAGCTGTCCCACTGGGGTTGTGTTCTAAATTGGGTTCCTTGTTGAGAAACCGGGTTGCTCAACAAGCTCTTCAGAAACCCCAGGTTTCTTTTCCCACAGGGGGTTTCTCATTAGAATTATCCAGCTGAAGAACTCAGATTCTATGACACAGTGCAATTTTTCACCGCTATGACCGCCCAGCGCCGCGTGGCTTTTCACTCGGGATAATGGTTTTGGTAAAAACGTTTGATGATGTACTTGATTGTATTTTTGATTTACAAATCTATATATTAGTTACGCGCCGACCTCTCGGGCAAACGGCTAGTCAAATATACCTCTGACGGCTATAAACCAAGCTCGCTTTCATGCTCTCTCCCGATTCGTGACACTTGTACGAACCTAACCTACTGCCAGCATACAGCTGTCTGATTCTTGAACCTGTGAACTATTACGTCCGCAACGTAACTTCCACAGTCCTGATAATAACCTGCCAACACAGTGGCCCCGACTCCATGTCACCTGACGCTTGTACTACGGTCCGCTGGCATTCACGCTTCAGGAGACTAGTAACTACACGAGGTCGAAGTAGAACGGCAGCCCTAGTGACCTCACGTAGCATTGCTAAACTCCCACGTTTTCCACATAAATAATGCTCAGCATCTTTTACCACCCTCTCAAGTTATGTTGCACGGCAAAGCACCTCTGTTTCTCTGCTTATGTGCAGCTAGCCTTCACGCCGCAGCATCCCCCGCGTCTCACCCAACAGCCCCGACGGTAGACCTAGGGTATGCGACCTACGAAGGCACGGCACAGAGCAATGGCCAGAATCAGTTTCTGGGCATTCGCTTTGCTGCTCCTCCGCTTGGCAATCTACGTTTCCGAAAGCCACAGCCACCTGCGAAGACCCCGGGCGTTCAACAGGCAAAGGCGTTTAGTCCCATATGCTTCGGCGTGGCCCAGGGTCTTTCCAATTCTTCAAGTGAAGACTGCCTGTTCTTAAATGTATGGGCGCCGTCAGAGGCAACCCCAACAGCTAAGCTTCCTGTGTTCTTTTGGATCCAAGGCGGCGGTTATGATACGAATGCGAATGCGAATGTGAGTTGACTCAAATCGTATGTTTTAAAAAAAAAATTGCGAAACAACCCTACTCAGTACAACGGCTCAGAACTGGTCCAAGCTACTGATAACCAGATGGTGTTTGTCAATATCAACTATCGAGTGGGACCATTTGGGTTCCTTTCAAGCGAAAAAGTTCGTGAAGATGGGGATTTGAATGTGGGTTTACTAGATCAACGCTTCGCCTTGGAATGGGTGCAGGAACACATTACCAAGGTTTGTTTCTAGTGCTAGAAAAGATGTATGCACCAGTCTTACATCTCAATTAGTTTGGAGGAGACCCAGACCATGTCGTGATAGTTGGTGCCAGTGCAGGAGCAGGCAGCGTTGCCATGCACCTTATAGCATTTGGCGGTCAAGCCACCAACCTTTTCGCAGGCGGATTCGGACTGTCACCTTTCCTCCCCACCCAATTCCGTGTTTCAGAACTCGAATGGCAATTTGACCTTTATGCCTCAAGGGCAGGGTGCGACGGGAAGAACGATCCCCTCAGCTGCCTGCGAGCACAGAACTCAACTGTTTTGCAGAATGCAAACGCAGCAATGAGTCTCGCAGGGCGGAATAATTCCGCATTATTCCCTTTCACACCTGCCATCGATGGAGAATTCCTAGTCGACTTCCCGTACACGCTGTTTGAGGAAGGGCGGTTTGTTAAGGTCCCTGTGGTTTTCGGGTAATGCCCATGTCACCGTCGATTAAATCTAAACAATATCTCTAATTCGGCTCCTCTGTGCATTTAGGGACGACACAAATGAGGGGACAATCTTTGCGACCAATGCGACGTCACCTGAAGACGTCGCGTCTTTTCTTTTAGATCAATATCCCCAGCTCAGTGTTGCAGACACAGATGCGATTAACGCTCTCTACCCATTACAAGCTCCACTAGCTGAGCACGCAGCATTTTTCCCATCCGCCGCAGCTGCATATGGCGAATCGACACTCATATGCCCCGGCATAGAGATATCCACAGTACTTGCCAAACATACTAAATCATGGAATTATCGGTCAGTTGCATCTTCCCTATGCGTGCGTCACTTGATACTAAAACTCTCTTATAGATACAATGTACTCACACCCTCTGAAATTGCTTCTGGAGTGGGTGTATCTCACACAAGCGAAACGCCCAACGTATTTGGACCAGGCAACGCTCCCGCAGGATCCAGCACCTCAGGCTTTGATTTTGACGACATCTCCTTGACCCCGATTCTTCAGGCATACTATACTAGTTTCGTGCGTGCACTGGATCCGAATGCTCATCCGGTGGAGGGCAGTGTCTTTTGGCCGGAGTTTACAGACAACCAAAGGCTCCTGCTGCAGGTGAACAGCACTCAGCTAGAGGCGGTGCCGCAAAGCCAGCTAGATAGGTGTGCATTCTGGAAAGGTCTAGCTGTGAAGATGGAACAGTAGCGTCGGTGAGCGCCGTGCGTGTAGATCAAAATTCGCGAGAAACAGACGGGAATTACCTAGGTATGGTGGCAGTCCGAATAAATATACTAGGTTCAAGAATTTTAGCCGAGTGATGATTGGCTGTTGCCGTGGGATTTCTTCCATATGGGGTTAAGTATAGGCAGTTTGCGAAAGATTGCGATGCAAAGATACTGACGATAAATAGCAGTGCGCGCTGTTGCGCAGCGTTGCTATTAATTAACAGCGCGCACTTCTATTAAATATGATACTCCGTGCTATAAGTACTAACTATCCAGCAATTAAGTCCACTCTCAATACGACCGTGACATGCAAAGCAACAACCCGTTCTTGAAAACGAATGCGAGTATTACTTCTACCGCATCTGTTCCAACAACTAGCTACGCTCCTCCTCCTGGTCCTCCACCAACCACTGGCCCGGTAAATGTGAGCGAAGGCCAGGATGTTCCGCATCCAGAACAAATTAGCCCTCAAACGTCGGTGGACAGACCTTATAATACCCAACCGCAGTGGTCATCAATGAATCAACTCGAACTACCCCCTTCTTACGAATCCCAAACAAATGTTCCATTGTCTTCCGAAAAAAAGTCTGCGGACGGGGCAACTTCCAGACGTTCACTTGATCCTCCCTCATTTCCGTCACAGACATATCCTGTTGCACCATCCGGTCCATTAGAGCGTTCACCGGGACCCTCTTCTCTCCCTTCCCAAGGATATTACATGGCACCAAATATATCCTCAGGTGGCTTTCCAGGTCCCTCACAACTTCAATCAACCCCCGGATCGTCCATGGATAGAGCCTCATCCAGCTTCAAACATCGAAAACCACTCGATCCTCCTCCTCCATCATTTTCACGCCCAGTTCCACCTCATCTTCACCCAGGTGCACCTGGTAATTACCCTGGAGGGCCACTCGCACCTTTCCCACCTCTACACTTATATAGTAAGGAGAAGAGCCTCGACGGCGGTTTTCCAATCCTATTACCTCCTTGTGCATTTCAACCACATCCATTTTCGCAGAGAGATATAATGGAAGGGGATTGGGCTAGGTATTCATTGATATATGATACTTTTGCACTGGATGTTGTTCTGATGTGCTCACCTAGGTTCTTAGAGGATCTTCAAATTACAGGCCGTCTATCTGGAAGCGAGAAAATCGCAGCGACTGTTATTCCTATCGCAATGCACATTGGATTAGCGGGAATGTTGGTCAGTCGCGCCATCAAAGGGCGCATGAAAAGTAAGAAGAATGAGCCCGCTGGACAGCTTGTTGATATGTGGAATGACGTACGTCGATAGTTCTGCTTGCGACAGTATAGTACTAAATAATGTTCGTTGTCGCAGCATTTTTTCCATCCCCGTCGGTTGCATGTCATTCTTGCTCGGGGAAATGAGAATTTAAGTGGAGACGTGGAAGGTCCCGCTCCTGACTTGCGGGAAGGACGGTCCCGCCGTTCTTCATCATGCTCATCTTCGTCCTCTAGTTCGGATGATGGCACTAACAGTCGTCATGGTCGCCATGCCCACAGGAGTTCTAATCCAATTGCACATATTGCGGAAGTAAGGGCGGAACGGATAGACCGAATTGTGGAAAGAAAAGAGAGAAGAAGGGAGGACCGGCGTGGGCGAAGGGAAGAGAGGAGGATGCGGAGAGCTGAGAGGAGACAAACGAAGCACGAGAAGTATCGCTTGGTGATCGTGGGTCTCTAAGGTAATCTGAGGTACCTCGGTGATGCCTCGAAGAGATCTGGTCATGCCTCCTTGAACTCATTTTCTTGTCAAATCGATATGCTCGATCCAAAGTCCTGAATATGAAGTGCAGATAAGGTGTTTAATGGATACACTATTTAAAAGAGTCAGCCAAGGTGATTCCCGTTAACTTAGACGCTGCTACACAGTATAGGACTAAAATGATGCGAGTTTTAATTACAAGCTATAGAAATAAATAATGCTTCAAACATGGTCGAGGACGTCGCACTGCAAAGGGTCTTGTAAACAAGTTTGCACCCCAGGAACAGCCGGAGTCTACCATATTTTCCAACTTGAAGCACATGATTTTGCAATATAACCAGTTGGAAATTTTGACGGCTAGCTTTTTTCAAATAGAATAACTCGGGACGAACAAGACGATACATAACTAACCCCTGCGGCAACGTCCAGAAAGTCGTCATACACTTTCGAATTCTTTGCCCGTCCTCATCCTATTCGTCTCCTGCATCTCCCACTCTAGAGGTTCGTCATAGCGCAGAGATGCCTCGTCGGAGTCGAGAATTCCATTCCCCCCTCGCACCTCTCTCATTGGTGCATCCCCTTCCTCTTCAAAAGAGCTCACCGTCGAGACGACCGCCGTGCTCGGATCGCTTTGGCTGCGCCCTACAAGCCCCATTCTCGATATATGCTTCCAGCCTGAGCCCAATTTGGCAATTGCTGAGGTACCAAAGACATCCCGGAACTTTGTGCGACCTCCGTAGCCAGGCGAGCGCACCTTTACAGCGTGCGACCGTGCACCGGGCTTGTCCCGTGCGTAGTCGACGAAGAACTTTAACGCTGTCCATGTTTCAACAACGAAGTCCCCTACGTTGCGTCAGGAAGAAGTCAACTTGAACGAGAAGAATCTCACAGAAGTTGATGCTATCCCACAATGCTCGCCATGCGCTCCGTCTGGGTTGGTCGCGATTGGCGTACTCAGAAACAGGGAATGCCCAACACATGAAAAGGCTGAACAAGACCATCTAGAAATATAGTAACTCAGAACATGATCGTATATGTAAAAAATGATTAGTACTTCAACACAGGTGGCAAGAGCGTTGAGTCCATTCGCGACATTAGTTGACGTCCAGAACTTCGTTGCTGAGAGATTAGTTCCGTTGCTTAAGCTTCTTGAAAAATAGTGCGAGTGCGAGAACAACAAACCTTTCACGAGCCCCGATCCTTGCAATATAGAGAACTAAAGTATACAATGGAATTGGTTTCATAACTTTTTTTAAGAGAGAGGAATGACACTCACGAGTAATTGTTGCAAAAACGGAATACTGACGATGATATTAACACACCAAAACTTGGCGGCCGGCCGTCTGCCTTTAAGGTCACGTTTGGTCAGCTCATAAAATACTACCTAAATATATGGTCAGCTTGATCAGCTCTAAGTTGTCTATTTATACGCGTACAAGTCCATATACGGCAAGACTAAAAATGGAAAGAATATTCAGATAAAGGTAAGACAAGTAGAAAGTAATAGCATGCCTGTTGCTCAGAAAGGAAAGGATCGTAAGGTACAGGTTCGCGAATTGAGGGGAAAATGACGACACGCAGAGTAAGTTGAATGATTGGGTAACGACGCTGATCAAAGATATGGCTGCAAGAGGGGAGGTACAGAGGATGAGATCTTGTTGATTCATACACATATGGTAGATCTTACCGGGCTGGATGATAGTATACTGCATAACACTCCACTGATGACAGTTAGCGGTCCGGGGGTAAATGGAAAGAGGAAATCCGTACTTTGACAGTGTACATAAAATACGTCTTTGTAGGGCGATACCTCCAGCAACAGAACTAGTAATACACTATCATCAGAGTCATATGATATACTTGGCAACTGAGGGGACGTACCGGAGCCGGTAATTTCTTTTTATCCTTCTTCAGGAGGGCAGCTTGAGTGGTACCCAGGTCAGAGGTTGAGGCAATCGATTCGACCAGTAGCAACATGAAGGCAGATATCACAATTGCTTCGTACACTGTGAAGTGGGTTGAGTCTGTCAATCTTCTAGAGCACCAAAACGCGATGTAAAAGACTTACAAACTTCGCTCACAGAGTAATATGTATATTGCCGAAAGAAGCGATACGAAAAGAATGAAATGATGCCGAATATCTGCTTTCTATCAGTTAAATTCGTAAACACGAATATATAACGTACTGGAGGCATGTACAAAATGCGGATTCTTTCATGTACGTTAGAGTCATATAATGAGGCTCAGAGGGAAATGAGTACACTTGTCTTTGCTCCGCGGGTACACGATACTCCCTGACCATGAAGCATGAGCCTAATGGATGTGAAATCTAACGAAGGTTGAACCCACAACGCATGACTCAAGACACTGAACATCGTGATGATAACAGTCAAAACCGCACACCCTCCCGAAACGGCCCATCCTATCTTGTGCTGATCCCAGTGTATCCCATCCTGAACAGAAAAGTTGTCTCAACACAATGATCAGCACGGATTGAAACGCCACACACCGAGTTCCAAAAGCCAGACTGATCAATACGCTCTGCGTTTGTACTTGGGCAGCCTGTGCTGTTCCACATCTAAGTCGTAAGGAGAGTGTAGAAGGTAGAAGAAGAGTTGAGCGTGATGTGGCGCGCATGGCCTACCGCTATGGTATATGATGTCCGAGACCGAACCCCGAGGTTCAATGTGACAGCCGCCCATGAGGACAGCCGCCCTGCGCCGCCCAGAGCTGCGCGGCGCTCGCCACAGCTCGCCACACAGCCAGATACGGAGAAGTCCCGTTATGGTCGAGCTATGTAGATGGCTTGCTATTTCCTGTCACTTTCAGTACCACCCGGAGTCCCTCTAAGTATGGCTGTGTTATGTAAAACTTCACTTAATGTGGAAGAGGTTGCAATAGTCAACACGAGTGCATATCTGTGATGTAGCTCACTCTGTTTTATGTCAGTGCACTGTAGTAATAGCTTACTAAATGGAAGATGGACTGGTAGTCACTGGCAAATGACGATCCGGATGCAGTTCAGGTAGCCCCGTGTCGATGAGAGCAATTTCTGTTTATTCCTGTTTATAGTAAGTGGTGCGGGCAAGTGCTCTTCATCACCGCGAGCTGCTGCAAAATTATTTTTTTTCAAGAAGAAACCGACGTTCTTGTTACATAATACTAGGATTGACTCGATGAGGACGCAGGTGTAACTCAATCGAGGCCAAACCTGGTCAAACCTTCGAACATCAGTTTCATGCAGGGTCCGTACTCGTCTTTGGCGGCCTTCTTTGGCCCATCTTGATGGCAATTGACCCTCAAGGGTCTAAATGGACTGTCAGCAGCTGTCAGCACAGAGCTTGAAGCAGCGCGCACGGAGATGCCAATGTGAGCCAAGCCTGAGAGATGGGTGAGGAATGTAAGCAGATTTTAGAAGACATGGTACAGACTGAGATACCCCCCCGAGCAGGATGTGCAGCTTGCGCAAATGGCCGATGACACGGGGGTTGGTTGTGAACAGGAAGTTTGTGCTACCGGGTAAGCTCGAGTTGAATGTGGAGCCCTATCATTCACATCCAGAAACCATTTTTCCTGCTTGCTTGCTTGAGTCGCTATTCCATCATTTCGACTAATGATCCTAATAACAAACATTGAATAGAAGCCTCGTCTATTAAAATGGTTGCGTCTGCCACAGCCCTATTCTTCTGCTCTAGCACTTGAAGATTCAGATTAACTCGACGAATAAGTGAAGCTTAGAAGGTCGATGCTCCCGTTAGGACCCGTTGTGCGAATATCAGTTATTTTCTTCCCTGGGTGCGTTCGAGGAAAGGTGGAAGGAAAACCTTGGGACTATTGCGACCGTTTGAGTGACGGATATAATTGAAGTAGAATCGACTCGAAGGTAGGATTCATAGACCCTACCGACCGCCCCGGAAAGCCTCAACTAGGGGTGGCTTGGCAACACCTAGGATTATTTGGTATTGAATGCCACGAGGGGGCCGCCAATGCTAATACGCAACTCACGGTAAAGTCAGTGGCCGCCTCAAAGTAAGGTATATAAGGAGGCCTCGTTATGACCTCTTTCTTTCAAACTGCTCCAATAGGCTTATCCATTTCAAATCCTCTTCTGTTACTCCAAATACACGCAGTACGTCTTCATCATATTCTGCAGAATGCGTTGAACTAATAAGAGGGTGTCTTCGAGCTATGAAATTTTCTGCTTCCTCCCAACAACTAGCCTGTCTTTTGGTTGCCGGATTTGCATCAGGTGCTAGCCTTGCGCCTGCAACCAATCTGACTACTCTTGCGACGGCTGTATCTGGAATAAACTGCCAGGGCTCCTCCCAATGTAGTAGTAGTAACATTGGGACGCTCAGCCAGATGTCTTCCCTCCTCCAAGGCCTTGATCGCAGCCGTTTCTTCAACAACGGGGAGCATATCGCATGCATAGAGAAAAACGGTGCTGGGATATGTGCTTTCCTCCAAAACACAGGAGGAGCTCCTGCGACTTCGATTCCCCCCCTCATAGATGCCTTAATCAACCACGGCTGCAAAGTCTGTGGAAGTGTCCCTTTATTCTTCCCTCAAGGAGACAATAATCCGGCTGACCACGGAGTTCTCGTGGTTAATTTCGTCTCTTCCACTGATGGCTGTGATGGAATATGTTGTGAGTCACGCGACTAGGGAATGTTGTTCACATATTCAACCCTCTTCCATAGCGTGAAACACCATGGCGATTATCTCAAGCTTATTTGTTATATCATCACACTAGTAATACACAAACATTGTTCATCTATCCTTAACAACTATGTATTTTAGTGTTTCTTTTCCATCAGAAAAAAAATGATTTTAAACCTAACATTCTTGCCTGAGATACAATCTGGAGCCGAATGGTATTAGGCACACATGTGCAACAGAGTGCACTAATGCTGAGTGACGTGAAAATGCTCTGCGGGGAGTGTCATTGGACTTAAGTGAGCAAGAAGAACAGTTGTCAGAGTCGGCGGGAACGTTGCAGGAGCCCAAGGGATGAAAGATACGGACCCTAAAGTGCTATAAGTATGCTATCTCAGCTTTGGACAACGATTCAAATCTTCCCCACACCGACATGGCTATGAAGAGTTACAGCAGCTGTGAGAACTTGGAGTTTACAATCCACGCCTTGATGTAAGTTAGAACAAACCCGACGTTCGCTCTCGCGGTTGAAAGGCAGCGTCTTGAAGCTAGTATCGTCAACGGGGGCTGTGAGGACTTCAGAAATCTACGGCCTGTCCGGGATCGATAACTTGGTCAACTTGGAAGGCGGGGTTCTCCGAATAAGTATCAGGACCAGGTGAAGACGGTGACCAACGGACTGCAAAAAATCCTCAACCATCATGTAACCTACTAGTAAAGGCGGTCGCAATGGTGCATGCCTTAGAAACTGGAGGGGGGGATTCCCCACTATCGTGGGCTTTGTGATGCAGCCCCCGTCCTTGGTTTTTGGACGCCGCCCCGAATAAGTTGGGCTTGGTGACGTTGTCCCCCTTCGGGCCTTTCCCAGGGTGCTTTGAAAGGAAGCCAGGGATTGCCACCAGTTCACGTCAAACTACGTCGTTCAACTGTACAAAGGCCATCAACACTGCAGTAGTGAGAACGGAAACATAGTCATGGTGGGCTCGCAGGTAAAGATGTTGCGAACGATAATGTCATTCCTCTCAGTGTCATGAGCCAGGGTACTGGGAACTTGAATCAGAGAGAGACAGTCAAAAGCCATATGACACACATTGGGGCGCCGGAGAGCGTCGTAGCGAAAGCAATCGAAATCAGATCGATGCATTGTGCGAAGAAAAGACGTCGACGTTTAAGAATGTAAAAGAGTAGTCAAAAGGTCGATGTCAATAAGAACAGAGCGCGCAAGCAAAGTGAGAAGACAAGCGTACTCGATCCTTAAGCGTTTAGACGTTTTATGTATTGTGGTATCGGCCTATCGAGGCAGAGCTTGTACAGGCTTGACTCTTCGAAGCGTCGGACAACGTACAGGATCCCCTTGCGCAGGCCACAATCGCCTTCTTCGCCGATCCGATTCGCGTCTCCCGTGCGAGCGCAATGACAGCAGCCGTCGGTTGGTCCGAATTGACTTGTTTTTCTCGCTCATGTCTTGCGCGAGGAGCTTTGTGATTTCTCGTGGGGGACTACGGCCATGGTTATTGTAGTCAGGTGTGCTTTGCTCTCTCCCCGAAGACGCCACGATGTCGAACTTTGTTTCAGGGATGTTTACCCCAGGGAATCCCACCAATCGGTCTTATCCTTCCACGACGTTAAAATAATGTTTTTCTCTCAGGATCACTTGCTCGATTGGTTTGGACAATTCCTGCTGATTGTATTTGTGAAAATTGCATCGCAAAGGAAACCATAGTCCACTACTTGAATTTTGTCTTGAGGAGTGGTATTCAGGAGATGGGGTAATGATGAACAACAATGAAGTCGAGAGCAAGGAGTGGTGAGAGCAATAAATGAAAATGTGTAACCTATGACATTAACCCCTTCACCCGCCCACGGCTCTGCACGTCCTGCAAATCGATCGCGGTCGTCTTCGCACCCTTCCGCCATCCCTCCACCATAGCCATTGCTTCATAAGGATTGATGGAGCCATTCCGTGTCCCGACGGTAATGTGCAAGCGTCTCCGCACCTCCTGCGAGAGCTTTGCAACAAATTCGGCCCCTGCCTCGATGTCTGCTTTGTCGCCTTCCGGGGACACCTTTAACTCATCGATCGTCAAAGCCATGACACGCTCGTTGCACACGATATGGCTTAGCTGGAACGTAAAAGAAGGTGACGAGGCAGCCAAGTGCAAGGCTTGGCACCGATCCCATAATTCTTGCTCTTGGGGGAGAGAATTGGAATGAACCAACGTGACATGTGGACGGGCGGCAATGCGTTTCTTATCCTTGATATCCTTCCACATCTTTTTCGCCACATGCGAGTCGTCCAGCTCCGCCACCCTACTGTTTACAATGGTGTCCAGATCCAGCTCAGGCAGTAGGCCGAAGTAACGTGGAGACTTCCTTGGTGCGCGCTGCTTCTCTAGGG
Organism: Ramaria rubella; assembly: GCA_015039355.1. Taxonomy (NCBI): domain Eukaryota; kingdom Fungi; phylum Basidiomycota; class Agaricomycetes; order Gomphales; family Gomphaceae; genus Ramaria; species Ramaria rubella. The sequence goes on from MU134326.1 coordinate 155,529, forward strand.
CTCCATCGCTCTTGGTCTTGCCTGCCTCCGTGACTTTCTTCCCTGGATGCTGCTTCGCCGTCTTCGGGGAATAGGTGCGTGCCAAGGTGAGCGCCTTTCCGATTTGTTCGTCACTCGGTCGCTCGAGTCCCAACACGCGCACCAGACCATCGACGGCGCGAGCGAGCCCATCCTCCAAATCCTCCGCAAGGTCCATCTCAATAATTTCATCCACTTCCCCTTCTCCTAGACCTTCGGTTGTCTGGATGAACATCCATATCACGTCTTCGTGAGACTTTTGCTCGTCTGCACGTAGTGTCTGGTGGTTCTCTCCACGTGCTTGCACACGATCGCCACAGATTCGGTGAACTATCGCTGGAGGCTGCTCGAGAGACCAGTTGAGCGCCACGAGCCGCACGGGTGGCGTGATGTTCGCGGTGGCTTGACGGATACCCTGCCGGTGTTGGACGAGATGGTTGTTCCTATATAAACAAAATGCTATAAACAGCGAGAGCACCGTAACAGTGTAAAACGACGGACTTATCGGCGATAACAACGTCGTGCTTTTTGAGCAAATCCGTGACGTTTTTGAGAAAAACGGGCGCAGCTTTTTTCGCTTTGACGTCGTCACTCTGCGTGTGTCCGAATCCGAAAAGATGCTGGAGAGCAACGGCAATGGATGTCTTGCCTGTACATCGCGTTAATGGCCGGCTGTACCGACAAAAATAGAAACCGCACCACAGCCTGGGATCGCTACTGGAACAATGACAGTCTTTCCGAACTTATCCTTCCCCTTGTCTTGGTACTCCACCATTCCCGGCTTCTGCTCCAACTCCTTCGCTAGCTTTCCCTTTCCTCCGTCCTCGCACCACTTCAAAAATCGCTCCCGCGTAGCTATGATACCTTTATTATTGGTATACCCATCAAATGCTTTCCGGTTACGTTTGATCTCGCCCTCCACCCACTCTTTGTACAGTCGCGTCTCGGGTCTGTTAAGCTTCGCCTTGGATATGCGGGGCTGCGCTCCGGCTTTAGCCGTTAACAGACTTTTCGTCACCTCGCGCCAGTCGCGGTACATCATGTATGGCTCGTCAAACTTTACTTTGAAGAAGAAGGACGATCCTGGTGGGTATGGTGGAGCGTCGCGGTCGTCGCGCGCACGGCGCCCGCGGCCGCCGGTTTTTTCGCCCGCGACATTAAGCACGTCCGACACATTGATTGGTGCGGATGGCGTATCTGCAATGCGCGTACGGACGACGAAGCCCTCTATGGGCTGTCCATTCCATTTGCCGGTGCGGCCAACGTCCTGGGTAAATTCCCGGACTTGAGCGACGGTGTTCAAAGAGGTATACAGCGTGGGAATAAAGCCCCATTCGCGGGCGAAGGCCTCCACTTTTTCTGGATTTTGTGTTTCGAAGGCGCCGGTCCTGCTGTTGATTCCGTGGAGATGGAGACCAGTGAGCTCCTCCGCATAAGGTAGCACATGCTCCTCAAAGCTGTCATCACACAGCTGAGAGGCCGTATGAGGTCGAGGCGAAACATGGCTTGTATTCACTCACCTCGGCAACAGCAGTCCAATTGTTGTCCCAGAGTGTCTGAGCGAGTTGTTCTTCCGTCTTTCCAGCCTTCTGCAAGTGTTTGCCAAGCCATTTCTCACCGACCTGTGCATGACTCTGATCTTGTCCTTTGATTGGCCCAATGGAGTGCTTTGAAGTAATAAGTAGCTTCGACTCAGTCAGTGGGGCAATGAATATGATACAACCGTTCGATTTTAAAGTTAGAACATAGGGTGGACTGGTATGACTTTCAAGCGCTTTCCACTGCGATGTCGTTTAGTTGTATATATAAAGAATAAAGAGAATAAAGGTACATTTGTCCATGGCACCTCACCGATATTGAAAAATTTGTCGTAGCCGCGTGCCACGATGCTGTATTTGCCTTTACTGCTGCCCTCGCTGCTGCCTTCCACTCCCTCCCACCGAGTAAATAGTCCTCGCGCGAGCGTGGGGAATGGGGAGGGAATGTCATAATACTTGAACTCGTTCATCTTCCAGCTTCTAATAGTCACTCCGGGATCAGCGGGTGCCGGATACGCCGATGAGCGCACGAGCTTCGGAGACGTCTTCGATAGTTTATAAAGCGTAGAAATCAGCTCGTGAGCGTCGTCAGTAGTGGGTGCCATGATAGGTGTACCCGCTGAAAACAGCCTCAGAGGTCTCCGGATGTGGCTTCGATGTAGATGTTGGTAGAGAAAGCGAACCTCGGTAATTCGTAGCACTTCTGGGAGCTCAGGAGTCAACTATTAAGGTAGGGAATATAAACCCACTGACTCGAGGAACGCCACAACCTTCTCTGCACTCACGTGACATTGCTATATTTGAGTTAAGCCTATGAAAAATCTTTGTATTGCCTCAGAAATGTCTGCAGGGATCTCCGGTCCTACAATAAGACTTGAGCTTATTACAGGCATTGCAATGGAGGTATATATACCCAATGTGCTTTACCAAGTTGGACGCAAGCAATATCTCAAGTGAATTTTAAGGACCCCAAATGTGTCGAGACGCTCAATGTTGCTCTTGATCACAGAAGTGATTGCAGTCTTTGTAACCCTAGCGTGCTATAGACCTTACTAACATTAAAACTTATTACTACCCTAAAAGCTCAACAAAATAGCCTCCGACGACGCAATATTAACACCTTGACTCAACTGCACAATCTGCAACGTCTCCTTCCCGCTCACCAGCGCATTCGCCGTCTCATACGACTGTCCTCCAAGCGTCAGACCAGACACATCATCGGCATGCTGAATTGTCAGCCTCCGCACTGTCGCTGTCGCTCCCGCCGGGCCCGTCAGCGCCAAATTCACACTCGGCCGCGTCCCCGTGGAAGTCGTCAGCCACGCATCGAGGTTGATGAATACCGCGCGCACGAGCTGGCCGTACTCATAGATGGCGTAGCCGGAGATGTTATCTTGCGGAACGTCGAGCTCGATGAGCTGCGCTGAGCCAGTGGTACCAACCGCGCGCGCGACGAGGATAGCGGCGTAGTAGGCTGGCTGGATGTGCGCGGGCTGGGGCGGGTTGAGAGGCGTACCGTCGAGCGTGGACCGGTTCAAGGAGATGGGCTGGATGAAGTTGTATTTGAATCCGATACCTATGGAGTGGGGGCAGTAGAATGAGCAAGCAGAAGAGAAATGTAAGCAAGGTGGAGTACATGCCTTCGTGGAAGTAGGTTTCTACCATGCCAAGTGTAGCCGCTTGGAGCGTGTAGTCGATTACCCAGAGAGCGGCTCCGGCAGTGTTGCTTACGCCTGGAGCACCGTGACAAGCAATGCTATTAGTTTCGCTGCGAGAGATGAGCATGCGCGGCGGGGTGGTGTTGAAAATACCCTACCCCAATACATATGGGAATCCCTTGCTTCTGACCTCGGCAACGTCGGGGCTGAACAATGTAAGGTTGCTCCGGACAGCGGCCTTGCTCATGAATGAGGCCAGTGCAAAATTCCCGCCGGAACAGAACGCGCCTGAGTAGCGGTGCTGACTGATTCTGCACAGAGCGCATCAGTGGTGAGTCAATGGGTGAAAAGAGACTGACCTACTGTTTGATGACTTGGCCAGGGGGAGAGCTTAGGATGCCAAGATTGAAAACACCAGTGGGCGTGAAGCCTTGTCCGGCGAACGCAGCACCTTGCAGACCGACCCCACTACCTGCTTGCAAGCCAGCAGCAGTCGCGACAGGTCCTGCAATGCTTTCCCAGCTGCACAGTGATAAGTTCGTGAACCACGGTTACGCAGTCGGCTCTTACTCTGTAACATATTCGGCCTCTGTCCAATTCGAGGGGCGTAAGCCATTGTTCTTGTATAAGTCTGCTTCATTGCCTGTAATACACGCGTGTTGGACCGCGCAGATACTTGGATGACCGCATGTGACTCACCGACTTCGATCAAATCCAGGTGGACGTTTGCGGCCTTTACAGCAGCGGATCCAAACGCTTTGACGATGCTGGTCGCCATGTTGACTGCGTTTGTGACGTTGTCCAAGCCGAGGTTGACACCCCAGATCATGTGGGTTCCTGACGGGAGCCATTTAGAGAGCTGGTAGAAGCCGTCGCCGACAAAGATCTGTGTCGCTTCGGGATAGGGGGTTATGGAACTTGCAGGTGGGAAGTCGGCTTCAATGACCTGTTATATATAAGTTACGCAGAGCACCTTTAGAAAAGATACTGACCGTGACGGTGGGCGAAAAGATTGTGTGATCCTCGGAGTCTGCGCCAACACGGATCTTCGGTGGTTGACCAGTAAGTTGCTGCAAGTTCACGAGAGCATTATGTGTGAACTCGTTACGCGAGTCTATACCAGTCCAGTCTAAAACACAACACCGTTAGTCTGCTTTCAATCAATCAAGTCCTTATCGATGAGACACGTCTCCTGTTCTTTGGAGTATGCGTTCCTCAACGGGACGTGTGCCACATCGGTACTACTCGGAGCAAAGCAAGACATACCTGGCCAGCGATCTTGTTCGATTGAAAACGAGAGATGCGTCGACACCAGAGGTTCCACGTCCTCCGGAGCAGATCTAGACAGGGCGACCGTTGTTGCATTGGCCGCAGCTCTTTCGAAGACGAGTCCACTAGCCCGCCACAGATAGCTCAAAGCCAACACAGCGCGTAGGATTGGAGATTGTCGCATGTCGAGCTCAAGGAAACAGTGCTGCCCCTACAATTCTCCCTTTCTTTTCTCCTAAGCTCCTTATAATAGTGGCCATCGATCCGTACTAAAATTTCAATGGTCTCGTGGTTGTTTCAGGATTATACGGCGCTATAAAAATATCTATGAATGTCATGAATTAATGACGAAAGCTCCTATAGGAAGGAAGCTAGAAGCAGACCCGAAGAATGCTAAGCTGGTGGAGTATAGGGCTGTGAGGAGGGATAATAGAAGGGTGAGAGCGGGAAACAAGCTGGATCGGGTGGTGCGCCCCGCACAGATTGTCAGCAGGTCACCACATGCCTCACAGCACACAGACGACCGCACGAGCTCAAGGTCGCGTGTCTCAACATTGCATCCAGTGCATGCTACTACACACATTAGCTGCCACTCAAGTTGATTGGATATACATACGGCCACCTCAGCCGATGTCCATGTCAACAGTCAAACTTCCTGGCCATATGGTCATGTAAAAAAGTACGAACACAAGAGGTCTCATGGTCTCGAACATTGTGCCATATTAATGTCGCCCGAGAAGCTGAGGATTTGGGGCACCTTTGCCAGCAGATACCAGATGCTCACCTGGCGCGTTAAGCTGTGTATTCCCAGCCACTCGACTCTCCCCTCGACTCCTAACCTTGTTACCCTTATAATATCGAGTCGTTTAAGCCAACAATGGTACGGAGGGCCTTAGCGAACCTGTCGGGACTAGAGTTTACCGAGAGTCCAGAATGGAATTCCTGGTAGCCACAGAAAATTTTACTAACCCTCAAATTTGTAATCCCGTAAGCTTGAAGATGGCATCCCGTGTCCAAACCGAAAAACCTCCCAGGAAGCACGGGAAGTGTTTTTGATCATATAGCCGTGACGAACGCATAATTGTTATTTTAGACATGAAGAAGTTCCTTAGGAGGAGTCCTTTTCAGTAATATCCTCCGAGGTTGATCCGCGCATACATTGAAGGAAATACTTTTACAAACGTGACCATGCAAGAAGAGCCTCTGAGCGTGCGTGACACAGACATCATGGTCTGGACTCGGAGCACTTCGTGATTGGTGAAAAGGGTTGACAGCACCAAGACTGTTTCATTTATTTGGCCAAGCCGTACCTATTTTGTTGATGTCACAGTCACCGGCCAGTTGGTAAGTCGATCGGGGTGCACCGACCAGGAAATTTTATACAAATGAATCGTTTGACATGACCACTGTGCAACTATGAAGACAGAACTGACAGGGAACAGCAAAGACGTACCTACCAAAAGTTTTGAGCTGTCAGTCCCCGACCGTGAGTCCCCGGTAAAAAGCTAGGAGTGCACCCTAGTTTTGGTAATTAAAAAAAAAAAACCATATCATTACTCAATTGTGCCCCTAGAGTTCCAATGTATATAGCTTGTCGCCTTAAAAATGCTCTATTACATTAATTTAAATACTTTAAAAAAATATCCCAACCACCCCCAAATCAAATTAGAACTATATATTACATAAATGCTATATCTCTGAATATTATCTTAGATGAATATAATCTGACCAAATGGTATTTTGCTGCAAGTCTCCAGCCAGAATGAACAGTATCATATGCACCGTACTACATATGTATCAGTCTTATATTACTCCCCTGGATCCCGTTCAATCGATAGTTGTGGCTGCGCTGGAAAGCGTTTCCATCTCCCAGTCCATATGGTTTCATCGACGATACTAAGACTACTGGACAACGAGTTGACAAAAAAATATCGCTCCGACGTCGACACGGGCCTTTCTGCAATTCCCGACATGAATGTCACGACAGCGTCAAGTGCTTTAGGAGGAAAAGAGTGGTCGCCATTGTTTGAGACGATGGTTTCCATTGCGGTTCGAAAGCCTTCATCCCGCAACACCGAGGCACGACGTCTTTCGGTCAGCAGCTGCTGATCAGGCCCCAACTGTTTTATTATCAATCGATCCTTAAACCAGGAAGGAACGTATTGCGGAAAGATCGCAGCAGCAGGTTCAGGCAGATACGGGGCAGTGTCTACCTGCACACACATATTGAAAGTGAACATGTTGCACTCGAGGTGAACCTCTTCGCCTTTCTGAGTACGAAAGTAAATCCAAAAGTGCTTGTCCGGATCCTGACCCATACGGACGCTTTTATCTGGCAATATATATGCTAGCTGGTCGTCAGAGATGACTTTTGCCGAACCCGCGATAATTCCAAAGTCGGCAATAGGGGATGATCGGTAACGAAGGCGAATCCGAAGCGTGGACTCGGAAGTGGTAGTAGAGTATATTTCGAGCATCAGGGCGATGCAAGTGACTGTAACGATTGGAAGAACATTTCCTTCCCTCAAAATGCGCCTCATAAGTTTTCCTCGAATTTTGGCAGTGAGACCCTTCGGCCAACAATTGCTAAAGTCTGGAAACCATTGACGCATTTCTAAGGGTGATCCGAGTTGCACAACTTTAGCCAATGCTCCGTTTGGGAGCAGTGTCGAAGGAGTAGTGGAGAGTTGGTGATGGTATGAGTTAGAGCCGGATGCATTTCCAAGTTTTTGTTAATGCGGGAAGATTCAGCGATGCAGGCAAGAATAGGATAGAAAGTTGACAGATCTATGCGTTCTGTTTTACCTGAAAGATTAAACGTCAATTCTACTCGTAAATAATAACTTTTATGGGTTAAGCTAAGTTTTTCGAAAAAAAAAATGCGCACACGTTGCCTTGTGAATCTTCCAGTCTTTCGCCTGGCAGGCTTTCGAGCAATATGCACGCTTGATCCGCCAAAATAATTTTTCAGTGTCCATTATTGATAACACATTTCCTCACCTCCGCACACTGTGAACAGAGCCTTATATCTTGCTTTGAGTCACATACATGACACTTCTCATCACCTTGTAGAGGGAGAAAGATGTGGGGCATAATGTCGTGGTCAGAATACTTGAAGCCGATGCTGACTTACAATGCGGTAATCATGGGCGCTTGAACTACACATCGAGCATGTCTTGATCAAGTTGTCATTAATATTGGAGATTCTGAATCTATTACAGCACGCCCGGCAACAACAATAACCAAAAAAAAAAAATTGTGCCAAAGGGTATACAGTGTGGTTGAGATATTAACAGTGATGATCCATATAATCTGCTCACGCATCATGACCCGTTCGTGCCAAGAATGCTCCGTTGCCACTGACAGAAAGAGAATTCTTTCGCCCTCCCAGGCCAGGACTCGGAAATCCCCTCGACTTCCCTAAACCAGGGCTGGGTAAATCTCTCGCAAAACCCGGACTTGGAAGGTCACGAGGCGAGGACAGTCCGGTATCGGGTATGTCTTCCCCTTCTAGCCCAAAGGCACCGCCATCATTTGGAATGCCCTCGAAAGTATTGCCTAATACAAAGCCCTCTCGGGTAGGGCTCGCGATATCAACATGGGGTACATATGCTTCAGTCGTGGGTGAGCGAGGCTGCGAATTAGACGAGGTCGTAGTGGCGCTTCGTTTGCCTGACTTCTTCGATCGCTTTGCTTTAGAGGCGGGGGCTGCGCTCGATCCTGCGGAGGAGGGCGGTAACGGTACATGGTGTGCAGGCACGGTTGCAAGTTCCTGCGTGTTGGACATGGAGGCAGATGTGCGCGAGCGAGAGCCAGAGCCAGAGTCCGAACGCGGCGCGGCTTTGCGAATGTACGAGCTGGCACCAAAGTCGGCTTCTTCTTCTTCATCTCCGTAAACTTCCTCAGCACTCCCACTATGACCGTGAATAAAGCTTTGATCTGCGGGTGCCTGCTGGAAAGCACCAAAATCTTCTGGCAAGGGTCCACTGCCAGGACATCCTTCAAAGGCGTCAGCATGTGCGGCGAGGGATGCAGCGGCTTTCTTCTGCTTGTGTCTCTGCTTACGAGCCTTGCGCGCCTCCTCCGCCTCCTGTCGCGCCTGCGTCTGTGTGGAGAGCTCGGCAATGGCGTCGTCCGCAAGCGGGGCAGCGTCCGAGTCCAGAGTCGAGGAAGACATGCGCGAGATCCTTCGACTGTCAATGTCGTGCTCATGGTCACTGCCTCCCCCGCTCGCCTCCGGGTCGGGCAACGGTCGACCAAAGAGGTCGAAACCAAAGAGTGTGATGGTGCGCCTATTTCGACCCCGTTTCCTTTGTATCCTCTTTCGCCCATTCTGACGGCCTAATTGTGAGTGCAACGACAGGGCATCTGCGTCCATTTCTGCATCGCTGAACTCTGCACCTTGAAGGAGGCTTTCCAGTTCGTCCCTGCGGGAGAGATCGCCAACATCTGTGTCATTGTTATGCGAAGTCGGGAAACATCGCAGATATGGCAGACATGATCCAAAGACAGCTTGTGCTGTATCTGACCAGCTAAACGTAGCCATTATAACAAAGTGTGGGGACGAGAGGGTCAACTTGGGGGGAATCACCAAGCCGAATCCGACAAGCACGTGAACGCAGCATGGTGATTTATAAGCGGGTGCTTTGTGTCGGATTCAGAGCAACGGCCAGCGCCCACATGAGTCCAGCGAGTTTGAGTAGGAGGGTGGTGGACATATCCTGATTTTTCTGCCCATCTGAGAGGACCTCTTCGAATCAGGTGTCCAATTTGTCAACAGTGGCTGGCGAGTCAACCCGTAAACGTTCTCTTGCAGATGTTCGGTTTTCACTTTCGTCTCTTCAAATTGCCACCTACTACTGCTCACTGCTTCCCACTCTCCAAATCAAATATAGGTACAGAAAACCTATGTTCCTTACACAAAGTAACCGAAATAATATCTACATATTGTCCGTCCCATCTCTTTGATCCATCTTTTAGTCAATGACTTCACCTGGATCAGTCTCGATACCCATCTGCGGCTGTGCTGGAAAGTGCTTCCATTTATCTGTTCGAATAGCTGCGTCGAGCGTGATGTTGACCCCAGTAACCAGTGATGTAGTGAAACATTGTTGCTCGGATTCGCCGACTGGCCTCCCTGCAACTCGGGACATAAAGGCAGTAAAAGTTGTCCGTGCATCATGAGGTATTTCGAGATCTCCATTCGTGTGAATAGCTACCGGTTTCAACGCCTCCTGGATGCTCTCGTCTCGTAGTACGGAGAAACGTTCTCGTTCCATCAAGAGTGGAAGTGCAGAAGCCAAACCTCGCGTCATGGTCCGATCCTTAAACCATGCAGGGATGAGAGTAGGAAAGCCGTGAGAAAGAGCTTCAATGCGGTATGGATGCGTATACAAAACCAGGCACATGTTAAATGTGAACATGCTGCAATCGAGCACGACCTCTTCACCCTTCTGCGTTTCGAAATAAATCCAATAATGATCATTAGGATCTTGACCTTTGAGGATGCTTTTATCTGGCAAGATATACGCCAGTGTATCCTCGGGTGTTACTCGCGCAGATCCCTTCACTATACCAAAATCGGAGACTGGGGAAGATCGATAGCGTAGTCTTACCCGACGTGACCCGGAACCAGTTGTAGTCGAATAAATGCTTAGCATGAGAGCCAAGCACGTAGACATGACGATCGGCAGAACCTTTCCTTCTCGTGCGATGCGTCTCATCAACTTGTGGCGAACGGCGGCGGATTGTCCTGCCGGCCACCAGTGGCTTGCGTCATCGCCGACCCGAAGACTTTCATTCACAGGGGATCCAAGCTTAACAATACGGGCCGATGATCCATCAGGCAGAACTTCAACGGGTTCATCAGGGTTTGGAGAGTTGACGATTTGATGGCGGAGAGCTGGGTGTTTTGACTGAAGAACGCTGAGGCGAGTCGCCTCTGCGATACAGGCGAGAACAGGGTAGAATGATGTGAGATCTATACGATCTGTTTTACCTGTACAGAAGGGCTTTAGTCGATCGTTGAAATGGTGTCTTACAAGAAAATTACCCACAAGTCCCCCTGTGCTGTCCCCAATCCACTGTCTGGCATTCAGGTGAGCAATAAGCACGCTAATATAAGTAAATCAGAGTACAACCCAATGCTGTCAATTTTAATCTGACACACCTCCGCACACCCAGAACAAAGCTTCAGCTTCCCTCCACCACCACAAGCATGACACTTGGCCACAGAATCCAACGGTAGAAAAATCTGTGGCATCGTATTGCTTTATGTAAAAGATTTTAGTGCTTCCGCCGCTCTAAGAGGTCAAGGTCCCTCGCCTCTTGACGGTCGGCGTGTTCAAACTCCGAACGAGTGATAACCTCACACGAATCATTGGTTGCGGATGCTGCCCACATCCACATATGCCATTGGAACTGTTCACGTGTTCAATCAATCTCCTTGGAGTTAGTAGTGAGTGAGTATGAGGGCCAGGGAAGGCCAGGGTTTTACCGGATATTTTCAATATCTGCCGTTGTCTACCTCGAAGCCTCTGGTCTCCTGCCAGACGTCTACCTCAACCTCTCATTCAAGTTGCTTGTGCGACCATGATGAACTCTGTTACAAGTCACGATATTTTGTTTTGCATAATTCCTTGCATCATTCTGGCACTCTGGAAGTATAGTACAAAGGGTATCCCAAAAGGTAGAAGTTTCCCAGTATCTCTTCCTTCAGGTTTGACCCATCTGTGGGCTGGGATCTTGGTAAACAGGGTACCGACTTCCACCAGGCCCTCCTCGGAAACCAATCGTCGGGAACATGGCGGATATGTCTTGTGATCTGACGGAGGCAGCCACTCGATGGGCCCAAGAATATGGTGAATCCTACCTCATTCGAATGACCATATTGCAGCTTAATAGATCTATAGGTGATCTCGTCTATATTAAGGTTTTAGGGACCTCTATGGTTTTTGTGAATTCGTTAGAAATTGCGCGAGATCTTTTCGAGAAAAGATCGTCATTATATTCAGATCGCAACGATTTTCCCATGTTGATGCTGTGAGTTATTTCAATTTCGAATCATACATCGCGCGATGCGATGGATGCAAAATGTCATTGATACAGGAGTGGATGGCGCTTCAATGTTGCGCTGTTACATTATGGACAATGGTGGCGTAGGCACCGCAAGAAATTCCATCAATACTTCCATCCTGCTGCCACGGTGACCTATCAACCCGTTCAAACTAGGTTTGCAAGGTGAGAGTAATGCAACGCCTACGTCTCACACAATTCAATAAAATTTCTGAAAATTTATTGCCAACAGGGCTATGCTCCCCAAATTTCGCGACTCACCAGAGGATTATCGTGGACATATTAAGCACTTCTCCGGTGGCGTTATCATGGAGGTAGAATCAAGTACCTATTTTTATTTTATAGATTATTTATTGATGCCCCTTTCCTTACTGTCAGATCATCTATGATATTAAGATACTCCCACAAGGAGATCCGTATATTGCCACTGCAGACAAGGCAATGCAAGGGGCGGGCAACGCCATGCTTCCTGGAGCGTATCTAATCGAAATCCTACCTATATGTATGTTTTTTTTGTCTAGTTCCGATGTTTCTCTCATTTACCACCTGACAGTGGAACATGTGCCTGCCTGGATGCCTGGTGCAGGATTCAAACGACAGGCAGAAATATGGCGGAAGTCGACTTTCGATATGTTTGACGTGCCATTTGGGATCGTCAAGGATGCCCTTGTAGGAACTTTAACATTTTTTGTGACCACTAAGTAACAGTTCTCAGGCGTCGAATAGGGAAAGTCCTTGCATTGTGACGTCCATGCTGAAGGAACTTTCAAACGAGAAGAACGTACCCGAGAATGAAGAGCTTGTTATTCAGAACATAGCGGCAGTAGCATATGCAGCGGGAGCCGGTACAGTATGCATGGTTCAGTGTCTTCAAAATCGATGTTTACGTTATTACGTAGTTGGTAGGAGCACTGCTCAGTTTTATGCTTGCCATGCTCCTCTACCCGGAGGTCCAACGGAAAGCGCAAGCTGAGTTGGATGCCGTCATTGGATGTGACCGCTTCCCTGAGTTTGATGACCGCGACGATCTTCCGTACGTTAACGCTCTATGCGAAGAAATACAGCGATGGCACCCCGTGAACCCCTTTGCAGTCCCACACCGTCTCATGGAGCATGATATCTATGGTGATTATTTCATTCCCAAGGGAACGATCGTGATGGGAAATGCGCGGTACATTTAATTTCGCGCATTGTTAAGCCTGTACTCCTGATGAGGAATATCTCAGGTTGATGCTTCATGACGAGAGAACGTATGGCCCAAGACCTGAAGAATTCAATCCAGACCGTTTCTTTAAGGATGGTGTTCGTTTCCCTTCGGTCCAATACGGATTTGGACGAAGGTTAGTCCTTAAAAACCTTCTTCTTGCTGAACTGAGTAATGCCTGTACCAGGATCTGCCCGGGTCGCTACTTTGCCAACAACACTATTTTCATTATGGCAGCTTCTATTCTGCATGTATTCCAAATCTCCAAAGCAATCGATGAAAATGGTAATGAGGTTCCTGTCAAGGAGGAATACTCTACAGGCGGCATAGCGTAAGTGCGCATATATGAAGAGTCCACCGTTCAACGTATTTCCTATTTTCTAAGGAACCGCTGCCTTTCCCGTGTTCAATCAAACCGCGATCAAAATCTGCTGAGAAACTGATCAGTGAAGTTGGTACGACGATTTGAGGTATTTTCCTTAGAAAATTTCCTGCGCGATGATTTTCAAACAGTTTTTATTCGCAGGATCTCGCAGGATTGCAAAGCGAAACAACCTTCTATGTTCAATAATAATGTTTGTGTGGGGTCTCTATGTTGGAATGCGACGAATATTCTATACAAAACGTGTTATAACAGTAGTCGTTAGCGCTGAATATTACTAATCTTCTCCTTCGTAAAAACCGTCGAGTACCTTCCCTCAACAGGTTAAGGGCCCCGTGGTCTAATACTCAAAAGAACACTTTTACAATCCGCGAGTTAAGATCAAGCTTCCAAAGAGCATCCCCGGATTTCAAACATGGTTGGATTTGATTCATCAAAGAGAAACTTCGATGACCTCACCGGAAATCCAAGCAACTACACTGCATGAAGCGAGTGCATGGAATCGTACCTAAAAACACGACGGGAATGGCTACCAGTCATCGGCAAGTCTCCAGAGCCTGAATTTGTGGATATTGACTGCCCTACAAGACAAGAGCGCCTAGACCACGTCGAGTGGCAAGAAACCAAGGATTCGGCCGCTGCAATTATCTTCCTCTGCATCGACGAATCCCAGAAGGACCACGTACGTGACTGTAGAAACGATCCAGAAGCGATGTGGGATAGGCTAAGGGAACTCCACCAACAACGTAAGGCTGGTCCTCGGTTCAGTGCCTACGACGCGTTCTTCAATATCCGAAAAGATGAGAATGAGAGCTTAACAGAACTCACTGGTCGCGTATCTCGTGCTATGGTACACATCAAAGCTTTACGCCCATCGCACTTCGGACTACAACAGCTTGACGAAGAGCTCCAATCCATGGCTCTTATTCGGGCGCTACCACCGGACTGCAGCAGCTTTGTCGACTCGCTATTCCTCCTAGACAAACTTACACTCACCAGCCTTCGTGCTGCCCTCCACAATCGTGAGAACCAATCAGCTCTTCGTGACACCACCACACCAGCGGTCGCACTAAAAGTGTTTGTCACCCCTGCAGCATCAATCAGTACCTGCAACTGGTGTTCGCGTGTTGGTCATATCGAAAATAGCTGTTACTTGAAGAAGCTATCACAGCAACGCGATCAGAACAAGGCAATGTCCAAAACAAAAGGCAAGCCAAAGACCGGGCAAAAGGTTGAAAAAGGAGCATCAGCATCAGCAGTTGAGGAGACCGCCACTATTGCAAGTGCAAATCCCACTTCGCCTGCATCTTCTGACTGGAATACGGATACAGGCGCATCTCGTAACATGACGCCACATCGCTCGTGGTTCAAGATGTACACGCCACATGTTGTTCCTGTGCGTCTCGCTGACGACTCTGTCATATTCTCGGCAGGTATTGGTCTTATTGTTTTCTGGCCGGTTGGAAAGAATGGAGAGAGAATGGACCCGATAGAGTTTCATGATGTTCTTCATGTCCCAGCGCTCCGAAACAATCTACTTTCACCTTTTCATCTCACTCGCGAAAAAGGGTACAATGTGATCATTAAGAACTCTATTGTTGATTTCCTACACGGTGGAAGAATATGCTTTTCAGCAGACATAACGCCAGAGAACATCGGGTACCTACGAGGTAAAACGGACTCCTTCGACTCAAATGCAACCATGGTCATTGCAAACTCCAGCACGACCAGTACATGTGACATGAACCTTTCCTTGTGGCACAGACGATGTGGACACATCGCACTTGATAAGATTCGCCAGATGATTAAACAGAAGCTTGCGGACGGTGTCAGGTGCACGGCGCTATCCACCCCTGACCCAATATGTGAACCCTGTATTACTGGCAAGCTCCACCGCCACAATGTCCCCAAATCTCCTCACATCCCTCACTCCGTAAAGCTAGCTCGTATCTATTCAGATTTGAAGGGTCCCCTACCAGTCAACACACCTGAAGGCTAAAAGTACTGGATCACCTTTGTGTGTGACTCTTCGCGCTTCTGGGCAGTCTATCCTTTACGACAAAAGAGTGACGCATTCGATGCGTTCAAGGTATACAAAGCCTATGCTGAGAATGCAAATCCAGGTCTTCGTATCATTGAATTTCAGGATGACGAAGGCGGGGAGTATATTGGTGCAGAGTTCGAACATTTTTGCCTCACTCATGGAATTCAGCGCCGACACACTGAAACAGACGAACCATATCAAAATGGTGCTGCTGAACGCGTAAACCGAACAATCATTGAAGGAGCCGAAACCCTACTGGCTGAGTCCAAACTCCCAGCATCCTTCTGGTGGAGGTCAGTAGCTACGTTTGTGCACATACGGAACCGTTGTCCTACTCGTGTCTTGCCAAACACAACACCGTTTGAAAGATGGACTGGTCGGAAACCAAACCTGTCTTACTTACGCGTATTTGGATGTCTAGCCTATGTCCTAGTCAAAAAACCGAAGAGAAAAGCCCTCCAGTCACATGTCGCCAAATGCATCTTTATTGGTTATGCTTCCGAAAAGAAAGCTTGGGTCTTTTACAACCCTCAAACTCAAGGTATCATTGAATCTAGCCATGCAACATTCGATGAACGTGTTTTCCCCGGAAATACAATAAACCTTGCAAATCCTTTCGGTGACCTCATCTCCCAACCCAAGACAAACAGTCCAATACCGAGTGATAACAATACAAACTCAGAGTTACCTGGATCAGACCTGCCTCGCCGAAGGGGGGCCAGGGACTCTAACTGCGGCTCTGCACCATCCTTACAAGAATCATCTATCACGGAAGTCATACCTGAATCGCCTCTCACGTCACTACCGAGCCTACCATCTTCACCCATCTCCTGTCCAACATCGCCACCACTCTTAAGCCCACCGCGAGCACGTCTTGAACCAAGATTCGACAAACGAGGACTCATCGTACCAGGGCCAAATACTGGGCGAGGTCATCGCCAATGTGATGGACGACCTGTGACATCCACACAAAACGAACAGGTAACAACAGTGATTGATCATGCTGAGGTTACCGAAACCATGCTTGATGAACACGTTATGGCGGGAATAAGCTTCGTAAGCAGTGATGCAACAGATGGGCCTTACTTTACGATGTCCGAAGCAATGAATGTTGCCCTCAAATCTTATGCCAAACATGCTCTCTCTGCCACATCAAGCGACAACGAACCTAGGTCTCTTGCCGAGGCACTCGCACGTCCCAAAGCTGAAGCCGATATGTGGTATCAGTCAGCGTTGGATGAGATGGATGCGCTCATCGAGAGCGGAGTATTCGAACTGGTCAGACTACCCTCAGACCGCAAAGCTATCGGTAGCAGATGGGTATTCAAGATCAAACGTAACGCTGATGGATCAATTGAACGGTATAAGGCCAGGTTAGTTGCAAAAGGATACTCACAACGGCCAGGCTTCGACTTCACTGAGACTTTTTCGCCAACACCAAAATGGGTGACCATTCGAGCAGTACTGGCATTGGCCGCATTGGAGGATCTTGAATTATGGAGTATCGACATATCGTCCGCCTTTCTTAACGGAGAGTTAGATGACGAAGTTTTTATGCAGGAGCCCGAAGGTTTTCGCACCTCTGACAGCTCATGGGCCCTACGACTAAAGAAAGCTATTTATGGCCTAAAACAGGCTGGAAGAGAGTGGCATAAAAAGCTACATACAGTTATGGTCAGTACGGGCTTCAATCGTGTCCGGTGCGAACACAGTGTGTGGGTCTATGGTCGTGAATCTGATAACAGCCGAATCATAGTTCCCGTCTTCGTTGACGACGTGACTATCGCCGCAAAGGATAAACATGCTATTCGGCGCGTTATTAATGACCTAGAAGCTCATTTCAAACTACGTGATCTGGGAGAAACGAGCTACCTACTCGGGGTGAAGATCGAACGAAACCGTAACGACCGGTCTATCTCGCTCTCGCAACAACAATATACGCTTGACATCCTAAACCGTGCTAATATGAGCGACTGCAACCCAGTGCAGACACCACTGGATCCGAACGTGACCTTATCGTCCTCAATGTCGCCCACAACTGCGAAGGAAATGA